>OZ038454.1:27947315-28105498 GCA_964036195.1 Sphaerolaimus hirsutus | reverse complement strand
ATTTTCAACTTGACATTGAGAACCTGAAAGTAATCACTTGACATTTATAACTTGAAATTACCCACTTGACAATGACTTGACACAAACCACTTGACACTTATGACTGAATGGCATCACTTGACATTTATGGCTGAATGGCATAACTTGACATTTATGACTTAACATTTATGACTTGACATGAACCGCTTGCCATTTTTTCACCTGATAGTTTTCACTTGACATTTATGACTTGACATAAACAACTTGACAATTATCACCTGAAAATTATCACTTGACATATTACTTGACATTTAACTTGAACTTTCACTTGACATTCACCACTAGACATTTATCACAAATGGACATATGACTTGACATCAACCACTTAACATTTATGAGCTCAATCACATCACTTGACATGTCTGACTTGACATAAACCACTTAACAATTAGCACCTGATAGTTATCACTTAACAGTGCTGACTTGACATAAACCTCTTGAAATTTATCACCTGAACATTATTACTTGAAATTTATGACTTGACACCAATGACATGACATTATTACCTGAACATTATTTCTTGACATTTATGACTTGACATAAAAGACTTGACATTTATTATCTGATAGTTGTCACACAACATCTATGACTTGACATAAACCGCTTAACAATTAGTACCTGATAGTTATCACTTGACAGTGCTGACTTGACATAAACCACATGACATTTATCACCTTAACATCATCACTCGACATTGATTATAAATAGACTGTAGGATGGGTATTTCAAGGGGAAGTTTTTTTCCCCAGCTCACCCATCCCTGGCAATTCGAGTCGGGGGGTTTATTCAAGGAAGAGGGTAATTCGAGGATATACGGTAAATCATTTTTTATATTCAAATCCATTTTCTAAACAAATGTTTGTTGTAAAATAACCACATATCTCGAGGCGAAATAATTCACCATTTGAAAATAAAAAATCCATTTGATTCAAACAATTCCCACTACGTAACTAGAATTTATTTTTGAAATATGATGGATAATCAGTTGTGACAATAATTTGATCTGAAATGATTGATATATGGCCTGCAAAGTTCTGCAAGAGATAAAAGCAAAGTAATTTGACAGATGGCAAGTGAAGCGAGAAGTGATAAGTTAAGAGACAAATGGCGTTAAAATGTAAATAGAAATAAAAGAAGTAAAAGTGTATTCGAATATCGAAAGCATCGTTTCAATTAGAGTTTTGAGCGGATGCTGCAGATTTTAACACTTTTTTAAATTCCCAGTACTAAATTGTTGTCTGACGTATTTACACAGACGTCGAAAAATGCAACAAAAACCGCAATGTATCCATTTCGAGGAGGGCAAGCTTTGAATTTAGGGCTCGAAACTCGATTTTTTTCAAACTCGAGTTCGAGTCGCAACTCCAAATTTTTACCGGTCGAGTCGGCGAGTCGAGTCAGGCAAGCCAGTGAAGAGTCGAGTCGAGTCTGGCAAAAATCTCGAGTTTGAGTCATATTTTTCCGGTCGAGTCAGACGAGTCGAGTCGGTACCCTGTTTTACCCTCGAGTCACGAGTCGAGTCGAGTTGAGTCGAGTTCGAGCCCTATTTGAATTGGCATTGGAACCAGTTGACATTTGGTGTTGCTGTCAACTAGTGCGTGTAGGCCATCGCAGCGCGAAAACACACTGACTATTCAAAAATACAGGTAACCAGTGGAGGAATGATCGGACAAGCTCAAAACCGCCCACGCACAAACCATAGTTGTTCAAATGTATTTACATTTACTCGCCTCTTATAAAAGTACCGGTACTTGCATTCACGTTTGCTTTTCAAAGAAATTAAGTACAGAAAAGGTAGAGGTAGGCAGAGGTATATATAGGTTTTTTAAAGATCTAGAAGAAAAAAGGAAAAAATACCTAGTCAAAAACGGGTATATGAACGAAAATAGCTGAAAGCACAAAAAAGCATATGAAATAGTGAATTTGAAGGTAGAAATGTGCAAAAAAGTCAAAATGAGTGATTTGGGTTAAAAATTGGAGTAAAATTACTCAAAAATACTCACTTTTACGTTTTTCAGGGAAAAGTATGTTTACTCAAGAGTAAAAATAAATACAAAATATTTTGAATTTCCTGTATACTTGGTGATCGCAAAGTATGCGACCAAAATTACTTATATCTTAGCGGACCGCACGTCAGCAGGATACTTATGTACGCATTTTCACAAAACGAAAAATATTTCAAAAAGAAAAAGGCGGAGTCGCGAACAAGCGGCGAATGTTTTTTCCCCAGAACATCATGATAGTGTTTCCTTCAGAAAAATGCATAGCGTGCGATCCACCTGTCGACTTACGCGGTGAGTAAAAAAGAAATACTTTACGTTTACGCATACTTTGAAAAATAAGTTCGGTACATTTAAAAACTCTGGCACAAGCACTCAAATGGGGTAAAAACTTGACGTGTCACAAAAAGCTCGCCCAAATGAAGTACGAAAAAAAGTCTGCCCGGCACCGATGTCGCCAGTTGTCATGCGCCGCGAACAAACGTCATTAGTCTTAATTTCGTCACATAATCCCGTGAAAGTGGACTTGCCTGTTTTGAGTACCATATTTCTCGAATTACCCCCCCCCCGTGAATTGACATCCCTCGAAATACCCCCGGTCTGAGCGGGCTAAAAAATACGCCCCCGCCTCAAAATATCCCCGTCTGCCGGCCTCCGTAAACAAGCAGCCCCCCACCTAAATAAATATCCTGGATATTTGGGAAATACGGTAGTGACGGAAAGGAATGGCGTCATGTTCCGGGCGCTTCCGAAGTTTAATAAATGGTGCATTTATTAATAATTTTTCTCGGCGCCCTATATTTCGAAGAGGGCTGTGGCGCCACTGCAAATTTGCAGTCATTTTTCTGTGGCGCTAATGGCGCCCGGCGCCATTTCACTGGCGATCGTCCGTCACGAGTGGTGTAAAAACGGTAGCGTCAAAGAAAAGCCCCATGGCGCTTTTGGCTATTTTGCTCTGACGCTGAAGGTCGGAAAAGCGCCGTGGCGCCAAAGTCCAGGCGCCAGTTCCGCAAAATGAGAAGTGAAATGGCAAAAGCGAATAAAAGCGCAAAGGCGAAGTGAAACGGCAAGTGAATTGGCAAAAGCGAAGATAAATTACTTTTTATTTATTTATTTTTTTTTACTTCGCTTTTGCCAATTCACTTGCCGTTTCACTTCCCCTTTGCCATTTCAGTTATCACTTATCATTTTGCGGAACTGGCAGGCGCTTTTTGTATCACTAATTAGGGGCCTCCAGGATTTTGATTTGGTTTGATTAGGTGGCAAATTCTTTTTCCGGCGGGATACATAGCTGAAAAAATTAGGGGGGTTCGGGTATTTAGTCCTCGAGCAAAATTGTCCTCGGGGTAATTTGAGCCGAGTGGCCTGCGGGATATACTCCAGTGACATTACACCTTACTATGAAATCTACCATATCCCATCTGAAGAAAAGAACAAACAAGATTTTTGTATCATTTTTATCACATTACTTCAACTTGGGTGAATTTGGTGCAGTTTTCCACGTGACCTTATTCATCAAAATATGGTAGCATTCATTGTATAGTGATCTGTCTGGGGCAGGCCTGATACGCACATCTGCCCGTTACGCACATTTGCCCGTTTTTTCACTTAACACTTTTTCAAGTGATTTTCAGATATGAGTAAAGTGAAAAAAAGTTTCGCAATGACATAAGTGAACTTTTTCACTTCTCTCATATCTGAAAATCACTTGGAAAAGTGTCAAGTGAAAAAACGGGCAAATGTGCGTAACGAGCAGATGTGCGTATCAGTGCACCCCCATCTGTCTGTCCAGTTTACACAGATAGATGGCCGATTTGGAGGGTTACCCCCACTGGTGACCCCCGCTTGTGCACCAACAGAACCTAGGTAGTGGTGTACAAGTGCCTGTAAAATTTTGTCATAGAACCACGCACACCAATTTACTGGCGGTAAACTAGTGTAGTAGTCGATTGAACTTATAATATACTCGGCGAACATGATACTCTGCCCTCGCACTCATTTATGTCTCGCGTTGGAGGCGTGCCAATGATGATAAAGCATGCGATTTTTGTATGTGAGATGAAAAAATCATTGCTGTGAATACGTCAACGTAAATATAACATACCGTATTACCTCGAAATACCCCCAGGGGGTTTATTATTTCTCCACATAATTTGAGGGGGGATAATTCGAGGGGGGGTTATTCGAGGGGGGGTCTATTATTTCGCCAGAAATTTTCGGAAATTCCCCATACTCGGACGTAGAAAAATCGAACAATTACATAGATGTACAGGTGTTTATAATTATATATGACTGTTTATGTATAGGGGGGGGATAATTCGAGGTAATACGGTAGATTACTTTTTTCAACTTTTGAAAATCGCATGCGTGAAAAATTCGTTGGCACGCTTCCAGCAGGAACCACGCGTGCAGGGTTTAAAGTAACTGGAACTAGTTGACGAAGATTTGTAATAACTCATTCTGGTCAAGTGAAATGCTTTCAAAGCTGATTTATGAGCACCCGATTTGAGTTGACGGCGTGTGAGCGGCAAACAATTCACCTGGGACCTTATCGCCCCTTTTCACGTTTTTTTTTGTGACAACAAAAAGGTTCAATAAGTCGAGTAAAAATACCATATCCATGTTCAATTGCAGATGAATCATGCTTGTCGCCTTTCAGTTATATTTGCCTTTTACGTTTGAAAAAATTTTTGCCATTGTCGCCAACTGTCGGACTCAAACAACCGCAAAACCGTTTTTTTCTTCATAACCATAGCCATTCATATCATGTCCATAACTCTTGAGCGACAAGCACAGTTCATCTGAAATTCCACCTGCACATACGCCTAGGTGGAATGTACAGGGTGCAGCAATTTAGACCTGCGCTCTAGATTTCGAATAACTGGTCACTGGGTGGTCGGATTAATGTCATATTTGAGGTCAACATTAACAACTAAATAGGATAGGATCCCTGAAGATATGGCTGCGATAGCTCCACTCGTTCTCAAGTTATTCATAGAAACGTGTAATTGTCACTTTTCCACCACCTTGCTTTACGACCAATTACGCAAGCGCCCGTCGATTTCCTTATGGGCATAGCGAATTGGTGACGGGCGTGCACGCATTTATGCATGCAGCTGTGAAAAGAAAATCAGAAAAAAACAAGCTAAAAAACAATCCGATCCCGATACCGGTCCCGAGAAGTCAATCCCGTTTGAGCGATACCACAAGGTGGTGGAAAAGTGACAATTACGCGTTCGCATGAATAACTTGTGAACGAGTGGAGCTATCGCAGCCGTTTTTTCAGGGATCCTTCCCTATTTAGTTGTTAATGTTGACTTGAAATTTGACATTAATCCGATCACCCAGTGACAAGTTATTCGAAATCTAGAGCGCAGATCTAAATTGCCGCACCCTGTATACTTGACCGATTTTATCATGAATATGAAACTTTTTATTCGACCTACTGAACTTTTCAATTGTTGTCGAAGTTGTCACAAAAAACGTGTAAAAGGGGCCTAAACACTAGTACACCACAGAAATTTGGGGATACTCATAAACATGTTTTGAACACATTTCAGCTTATAAGATGGAATTGGTTTTGATTTAACAGTAGTTGTAAACTTATCTTTGTGAAATGGTAAAAAAAACGATTTGAGTTGCGGAGATATGGCAGAACGCCATTAAGTGAAAAAGTTTTCAATGTTTAGTATGTGACAAAGTTTTAAATATTTAGTATTTGATGTAAGGAGTCATGTTGTCGACAAAAATACTTTCAACCTACTTGACACTTCTCTCATGACGTGGAAATTCCGTCATGCGGGTATTTTACCGTATTACCTTGAAATACCCCCAGGGGGTTTATTATTTCGCCAGCAAAATTTGAGGGGAGATAATTCGAGGGGTGGGGTCATTCGAGGGGGGGTCTATTATTTCGCCAGAAATTTTCAGAAATTCCGCATACTCAGACGTAGAAAAATCAAGCAATTACATAGATGTGTGTTTCTAGGCATACCCTAAATCCTCGAATAAGACCCCAGGGGTTATTTTTTCCTCAGACGTTTTGGAGGGGGGAGTTATTCAAGGGGGGGGGGGTTATTCGAGGGGGGAGTTATTTTTTCCTCTGAAAACTTGGACTGTATTCATTGCATGGATGTCGTCTGTAACTCATGTAATTCATGTAGGTATTTAACTGTCCAACAACAACAAAAAGAGTGTATACATTGCATACACTTCATGTATTTGCTTTCGCTGCTGTAGGCTCATATTCTTTTGTATTTTTGTATTGTATTGTTTTCATCCAAAGGGGGGAGTTATTCATGAGGGGGGACTTATTCGAGGGGGGGGAGTTATTTTTTCCTCACCTCGCCAACAGGGGGGAGTTATTTGAGGGGGGGGTCTTATTCGAGGATTTGCGGTATATAACTGTATATACGCATAAACCTTTCCCTAACATCACTCAATCATCAGTTTTAACGTGTTCTGACTTGTACAGATCACAAACTGCGGTATTTGTCATGTACGTTCTCTTTACACTCAATTTTAGGGGGGTATTTCGAGGGGGGGTTATTATTTCGTCAGCCGAAATTTAGGGGGGTATTTCGAGGGGGAGGGGGGTTAATTCGAGGTAATACGGTATTCAAGTTTGCGATATGCAAAATGCTTATTATGGGTATAAAAATAGTGACGTAAACCGGCGCTTCATGTCGCCGACATTTGCTATTTAATACCTATATTGAGTGGACTGAGTGTATTTATTCATTACAGAGAATTACCATATTTCGGCCAAAAAGTCACTTGATGAATTATTTATGTTCCAAAGTATGCAACAGTGAGAACAACGTCATGTAATGAAAAATTGTTTGTTTTCCGGTGGATGCAAATCCCTCCCTGCGAATTACGGTAGTTGACAACAGAAACTTTGAGAGCTTATAAATCTGTTAACGACACATTTGAGTTGACCAGCGTAGGGATTCCGTCAACTAATTAATATATCCCGTCAGCTACACATATAATACCAGTTTGTGTAGCTGTCCAAATATTAGGTTGTCAACTAAGTAACATTAATTTATTGCAATCACACATACACAAAAAATTAAGGTTACTTAGTTGACAACCTAATATATCATAATTATTACATATTAAAATCGAAATATTATGATGAAAAATCTGTATAATTTATGGTTCATTATTCAGATGGGTTACGGTAGGTTTCCATATAATGCTGCGATTACAGCTCGGGTGTAAAATTGACCGGGTGTAAAATTGACTTTTGGGCGTAAAATTAATTACAGGTGAATGGATAAAGATATGGCGTTGTAATTCCAGTCAAAGAAAGTGCACATGCAGATGTTGCTTGTGTCCAAAGCTCATCAGTTTATTTTAATTGTACAAGAAGTTATGGATTTTGGTGCAAATTTTTCTAATTTTACACCATAATTTTACGTAACTTAGAGCGCATAATTGAAAAAATTGTGCTAAAATTCATAACTCCCAGTACGATTAAAATAAACTCATGAGCTTTGGACACAAGAAACGTCTGCATCTAAGCTTTCTTCGACTGAAAAAACAATGTCGTATCTTTATCCATTCATCTGTAATTTAATTTTATGCCCAAAATCAATTTTACGCCCGAGCTGTAATCGCAGCATAAAGTGTGATGACTGCCGAGTATAATTTAAGACTGCAGTATCAACGTACCTATCGATGTAAATACCTGTATTTTAGCACTTTTATCATTACGGTTGGCGCTTTTTTGGTGCCACCATAAAATTTGCGCCTAGCTGGCGCCATCATTATTCATGGAGCTTTCTCAGATCCTGCAGAAGCCTTTTAGCGCCATGGCGCTTTCCATCACTAGACGGCAGTCAAACGGTAGATTCAAAACGGCTCCATCGAAATTCAGTTTGTACCTGCAGCTTATCCGGAAATCACATTGTCAATATATATTATTCATCATATCAACATCACAATCAAATCTACGCAGAATAAAAGGCACAAATTTATCATAAAACGGGCGCAAAAGCCGAATGACATTTTACTATTAGATAGAGGAATAAACTTTATCGAAAAGATAGATATTTACATATTTATAATGCAGAAAATTAGCATTAGACAGACAGAAAAGTTTTATACACATACCGCATTTCCCCGAAATACCACCAGGTTTATTATTTTAACAGCAATCTTCGAGGGGGGGGGGGTTATTCGAAGGCGGTAGTTACTTTGTCAGAAATGTTCGCGAAGGGTCATATTAAACAATACAAAACAGGATATATATGGACATATATCCGTATATATCCACACACACTAGTCTTTGTGTAGCTGCGATGCAAATTACCTAGCAGCTATTAATACATTATGTAGGTACATTATTCCAGACGGGGGTATTTCGAGGGAGATTTTTTTCCCTCAAATCGCCCAGAACTGGGGTTATTTCAAGCGGGGGATAATTCGAGGAAATACAGGGTGCGGCAATTTAGACCTGCGCTCTAGATTTCGAATAACTTGTCACTGGATGGTCGGATTACTGTCAAATTTTAGGTCAACATTGACAACTAAATAGGAAAGGATCCCTGAAAATATGGCTGCGATAGCTCAACTCGTTCTCAAGTTATTCATGGAAACGTGTAATTGTCACTTTTCCACCACCTAGCTTTACGACCAATCACGCAAGCGCCCGCCCATTTCCTTATGGGCATAGCGAATTGGTGACGGGCGTGCACGCATTTAGGCATGCAGCTGCGAAAATAAATCAGAAAAACCCCCTGAAAAAAAAACAATCCGATCCTGATCCCGATTGAACGATACCACAAGGTGGTGGAAAAGTGACAAATACGCGTTCGCATGAATAACTTGTGAACGAGTGGAGCTATCGCAGCCATATTTTCAGGGATCCTTTCCTATTTAGTCGTTAATGTTGACCTAAAATTTGACATTTATCCGATCACCCAGTGACAAGTTATTCGAAATCTAGAGCGCAGATCTAAATTGCCGCACCCTGTACAGTAATTCATTCAATACAAATTAATTTTTGTGTAACAGCCAATGGTAAATACAGTAAATATTGTAACAGAAACCATAATTCCCCATCCCCTTGAAAAAATGGCAGGTGAAAATTTCTGTACCTATGATTAACTGTGTTTTGGTTTCAAATTTGTTTTTCACTGGTTTTGTTGTGTTTTAGTGTCAGATCTTTTATTTACGCGTGCTACCAATTAATAATAAACCGTGAGATGTCAGTGTAGTATAATTTGTAAAAATCAGCCAATGTGGTTCAGGAGAAAGAAACATCACTCTCAAATATTATACATATTCTTCTCTTCTAAACTAATTTGAGCACTGTTCCATGTCCAATTTCCTTTGAAATAACAAAGTGTGTCTAAAGGTATAGGAATGTGCTACATGTCGACACAAAAGTTTTTTGGGGGGCAAAAATTATCATTTATAGTCATCACTAAGGTAAAACAGCCATTAAATGGCTTTATGAAACATCAGTAAGCAAATACTGTGACGTGTCCTATACAGCTGTATATTTATGTTGACTCGAAATCATATTTGGCAGGATTTAAATAATAAAAAAGGTTTAAAACCCCAGGAAAAATGCGAGTGTGTTCCGTTTTTCATCCCTTACGGTTTACATGCTCACGTTTTTCATCTAAAATGCTCCGTTTTACTTGCTGAAACGTACGGTTTTCAAGCCCCAGACATGTTTTTACATGTCAAATTTATGTGTCACTTTTCATGCCAGAGTATACCACTTTACGTGCCAAAGTATTACGGTTTACAAGCCACAAGCACGCCACTAAATACCGTATTTCGTCTAATAGAACGGCGCCCTTCTATTTTTTCAACAACTTCTTTACCCACCCTCCTATTGAAGATTGCCCTTCTATTTTTTTGTCATCTTTTCAGACATTTCCTTCAAATGTCACCAACATTGCACAGGGCATACTGACCAGTCTTTATTAAGCATCATTCGAAACAATTCATAGAATATTTGAAAAGAACAATAACAACCATATAAAAATTTTACTACCTATTTACCTACTATAAAATGATGGAACTGTCTGACATCAGCGCTTCCAGCATTTTTACTATGTACCTTCTATTGGAGATGCCCTTCTATTAGAAATAATACAGTATGCCACATTTCATGTAAAAGAGTAAATTGGAGCAAAACACACAACTTTGGCTTGAAAAGTGGCATACCTAAAGCAAGTAAAGTGTAATACTTTGGATGAAAACTGGCACAGTAGAGTAGCAAGTAAAGTGTCACACTTAGCTAGTAAAGTGACACAGAATGGCATGAAAACCGTGAGCATGTAAACCGTACGGGATGAAAAATGGAAATCGCTCGAAAAATGCTTCAAAAGCTACGCATCATGTTTTTGAGGATTTTAAAATTTTAGCAATATATTTATGTGACCGGTAAATTCAACACTGACCAACTGAGATACAAGTAGGCCCACAAATCGATGGTAAAATGTTGACATTTGAAATATTAGAATTATCAAAAACGTTCAAAAAAAATGTATGAGGTAAATGAACTTATGTGAAAATATGAGACCGCACTAACACAGTCTTTCTGTGCTGGAACTAGTGATGGAAAAGCGCCAGAAAAAATGGCGCCAGGCGCCAAGGGCGCCATGGCGCCATTTGGAAAGTGGGCGCCAGGCGCCAGTGGCGCCACGGAAAGAGGGCGCCAAGCGCCAAGAACGCCATGGCGCAATTTGAAAAATAGGGCGCCAGGCGCCAGGATAAATAAGTGGATACAATAAAAATGCGTGTGCTAAAAAAGTGTCTACAGCACTGTAGCACACACATTCACTTTTTTCTTGTTATAAGGATGTAATGAACAAAGACTAGACTACAAACCAAAAAAGTGGCTCAGACTAGACTTCAGCATATCAGAGTGGCTCTCAATTAAAACACAATGACATTTGTCATTTAAAAACAATACATTCACTTGAAACAAATTTTTCCAATGGATGTTTCCTAGAAATGGACAAAAATGGAATTGTGGTGATTTGAATCCGTTGATTCACGAGTTTGCAAGTTTGACGGTCCATCATTCTCAGTCTGATCCATCAGACATAAATATCTGATGAACCGTTTGGACGAAAGATTTCCACCAACACAAACCCCAATTCCATTTTTCTGGCGAATTTCGGTCATCCATGGACACGCTTTTTTATTATTTACACAGCACTCATCTTGAAGCCCTGCTGGCGCCTTTTTGGCGCCCTTTTAAAGCAGGGCGCCAGGCGCCAAGGGCGCCAAGCGCCAAGGGCGCCTTTCAAAATGTGGGCGCCAGGCGCCAAGGGCGCCACAGAAAAAGGGCGCCAAGCGCCAATGGCGCCATGGCGCGGCGCTCTTTGGCGCCCTCAATTGGCGCCAGCGCCATGGCGCCATTCCATCACTAGCTGGAACCATCTTCGTGATGAAACGGGATAATTTGATGCGTGATGCTTCAATTGATCATGATTTGATCAACCTCGCCGCTTACAACAGACATCAATATTAATCAATTTTTATTAGATTTTTATTTCAAAACATCGAATTTGACCATCAACTCATAGACCGACTGATATTTATATGTATCAAGCCATCTAAAAATACAATAGGTAATTTTGTACAAAACCGATAGAAACTGAAGACAATTAAGCTGAAAGCAGAACACTACAGTGCGTCATCTCCAGGGATCATATTTTGATCACATCCTGGAGGCACTCCCAGCCCCTGTAAAATGTCAAATGTCAAGCGAAGTGTAAAAAGTGATGTAAAATGCCCTGGAAAATGGCAAACTCGTTTGCCATTTTCCAGAGCATTTTACACGACTTTTGACATTTTACAGGTAATTTTACACGACTTTTGACACTTTGCGTGACATTTTACATTTTACATGATCTGGGAGTGTTAGCTGAACCGCCGCCATATACCTATTTAGGATAGCCGTAAGCACTCCCAGCATAAGTTCTTGAAATGTCAAGTAAAAAGACAAGTCTCGCAATGTGTAGGAATACGTGTAAAAATTATTTTGCCTACATTTGAAATTTTACATGTTCTGGAGTGCACGGAGGCACAATGGATAGGATATAGACGAAAATCTCAGACGTGACATAAATGGGGGTTCACTGATACGCACATCTGCCCGTTACGCACATTTGCCCGTTTTTTTCACTTGACACTTTTTCAAGTGATTTTCAGATATGAGTGAAGTGAAAAACGCTGCGCAATGACACTAGTGAACTTTTTTCACTTCACTCATATCTGAAAATCACTTGAAAAAGTGTCAAGTGAAAAAAACGAGCAAATGTGCGTAACGGGAAGATGTGCGTATCAGGCCTGCCCCACATAAATAGCTGGAGCATTAGGGGGCAGCCCCACGCTGAACTTTCGATCACATTGGCGCCACGCAAACAAGGTGTGAACTGGTTTCCACGTCAATTCAGACCTTAGTTGACGGATCACAGAATGACGTTCAAGTACGGCGCAATATTTCTTTCAATATTGTAGCATGTACATTTGAACATCGTCAACTAAAATCTGAATTGACATGAAAACCGGTTGACGCCCGGTGTCAACTAGTCAGTGGGTCAATGATATATCATATTTACATAATTATCACACCACAACCGAGTGTACACAAGTATGAAACTTCATCCAAACTAAATACAAAGCAAAGATGTGAAAAGTACTGAACTTTAAAGTTAAGTAAACGTAAAGTATTTCTTTGTTACTCACCCCTGGAGTACAAAACATTATTTTTTTGGTTACTTTTACCTAACAGTGTGTGCCTTTTACTTGTGAGTAAAAGTACATTCTCCCTAGAAAACGTAAAAGTGAGTATTTTTGGTCATGATCACTAATTTTCATAACTTTCTGCCTATTTTTAAAGCTATTTTTTGCTATATATGTGCTTACATATCCATTTAGGATATTTTCCCGAATTTTATCCGTCTTCTTCCTTTTTCTTCTACGGCTTGAAAGTCTAGGTACCGTATTTCCTCGAAATACCCCCCGGGGGTTTATTGTTTCAGAGTGAGAATTTTGAGAGAAAAACGTGAAAAATGCAACAATAACCACCATTTTTAAGTTTTTACAGCCTTATATAAGGATGTAGATGGTATAAACGATGTTCTAACGTAACAGAGTAAGTGTTTTGAACGTCTGTTATGCATTTCCCAGACCACAAATCCATGGTGCCCATTTTGAGGGGGGGTATTTCGAGGGGGGGGGGGGTATTTCGAGGAAATACGGTATATAAAAAGCCTATCGAAAATACATTTGCTGTACTCCAGTACTTACAAAAAGTATACATAAAAGCGAAAACTGTACTCTTCTAGAAGAAACGTAAAAGTATTTACCCAGTACTCTACCATACGTATTTCTCGAGTAAACGTAAATACGCTTTAAAAACTATGATACAAAGTACCTAGGTACTCAAACGCGTATCAATTAGCCGAGTGGCTAATGGGCGGGAACTCGGCGCTGTCGTTCAATCCGATGCGGTCGGGCGAGCGCGGCACCGACGACAGCGCCGAGGCGACGCAGCGCTCTGCAAGCGAAAATTTTGCCGCCGCTATAATGGCTTCACGGGGGGGGGGGAGGGGGGGGGGGGGGGGCGCCGCGCGGCTAGACAGACGGGCGGTGTGATGCGGCGCACACCCACGCAAAAAGTCTAAGTCTCTGTAATGCGTCTGCGTGTGGCCGCCGCCGCGGCGACGATGGCAGAGTGGACTTGAATTTTTTTTTGAAAATATTTTTTAAATGAATATTCGATGCTTTTTGGAGAAACAAAGCTTGACATGTCTTTTTCATGGATTTTTTTAAATTTTCAGGCTTTTTCATCAACGCACTACCCGAAGAATTTTTTTTGGCTACTACCCCCTGAATACCCGCCAGATCGACCTATCTGGAACCCAGGGACGTAGCCAGGATTTTTGAGCGGGGGGGGCGGATTGTATACAGAGCTCGGCGAACGGGGGGGGCGGCGCCCCCCCCCCCCCTAAAATTTGACCCCTATAGTAGGGAATTGGCGCCATGGCGCCGACACCATTCGTAGGCGCCACGCCATGGCGCTGGCGCCATTCGTTGGCGCCATGCCATGGCTCAACTGGCGCCAAAACAGCTGTAATTTACAGGATAAACAGCGACATGGACAAGAATTGAGTCCATTTTCATCGGCTTTTGGGACTGCGGAGACTGGTCAGCCGAAAATATACGTTGCGTGATGGGAAAATGCGCGCTCGCGCGCAAAATTTTTTCAACTGTCGACAAAATCGTCTTCTGGAAGTGCCATTTCTGGCACATTTTTTGGTTCGGCCCGGGAAGGGGGGGGGGCGGCCGCCCCCCCCCGCCCCCCCCCCCTGGCTACGTCCTTGCTGGAACCCTTTGGATCATTGGAACTGAAATTTTCTGGAACCTCCCAAAAATGATTAAAAATACTCAGACATCTCAAATCTAAGTTTCTTTCAATTAAATTCATTTTATCAGACATTCTGCCATCGTCTGTGGGCTTTGTTCACTTGTCGGAAAGACAGTGCTGAGTGTAGGGGTGTAAATTGGAAATCGGAGGCTATGACTTCTGGCGGTTGCCATCAACAGAAATGTTAGAACAAGTGCTGCATACAGGGTTGGCCGATGTTTTTTTAAAAACGTTTTATTTAAAAAAAACGTTGTTTTTTTTAAAAAAACATGACGTCCGAAATGTTTTTTTTTTTTAAAAAACATCGGCCGAAATTTTTAGTACTAAGCACTAGGTATTTTGCAAAATTTTGCGCGCAAGCGCGCAATTTCACACACAAATTGACATTGGTGGTTGTTTTCATTGGTTCTGTTGCATTTTTAGTATCAAAACATCCATTTCTATGTGCTACCATGGGTGAATAAGCCGACATATGTTGCTGTAATATATAATATTGAGGTAATGTGCTTCCATGTACCTCCACAGTGTGTAACTTCACTCCCAAAGTAACAACCTCCTTTTATAACCTTGTTTGATCACCATTCTGTGCCAAACTTTACCTGAAGTCACGAACATTCGACTATAAGGCGATATACGAACGATATGTCGACGAAAAATGGATATTTTTGACACAAATCACCACTTATAATGCTATCCCATGGCTCCACAGCCATTATATGGTCATATTTAACATCACAGAGTATTGCCAGTGTCTGATATACCTATATATGTTGACACTAGGTCATATCTGGGAGCTTTTAAAAAAAACGTTTTTAAAAAAAACGTTTTTAAAAAAAACAACATCGAGTTAAAAAAAAACGTTTTTTTTCCAACCCTAGCTGCATATATTCTTTTTGATTGATATTTAGGGTATTTTTCGAAATTACATGGTGTATATTCAATAAAAATACGAAAAATGGGACCGTTTAGGTACTCTAATCCAAAATACCTTCCAAATAACCGTTCTAACACTACACAGTTTGAGTGCAAGTGCAAGGTGAAGTATTAAAAGTTATAACATCGTGAATTTCGGGTTCAAACAAAACCGGATACCCGAAACCGACACGGGCTTCGGAATCGGAACGGAAATTTCTCTGGAATCGGGATCATGTGAACCAAACTCCAGTTTATCACTTATATAGTTATTCCGGGCCGCCGAAGCGTTTTCCCGATGCTAATCAAAACGCTGCGCGCCACCCAATTTGCATGCTAATTCCGCCATTTCACTGTGCTCTCTTTTGAGCGCATTCAACAACAAAAACAACAAATGCGCGTTGCTATCGTTAGCGGTATAAAAAAGGTTATTAATTTTGTGCCACCTAAGGTGGGCTCGGTTATAGAGGGGTTAGGTTGAAAATAATGCACATGCCACCAGGTACAGACAATAAAAATAACTGAAAAGAGAAAACTTTTTCACTTTTTCAATTATTGATTCAATTATAGCTGGGTTTTGGTAAAAACTTTTTACACAGGTGTGTTTCACACTCAACTCCACTCATAAAAATCACTGTTGGGGATTTATTCAAGAGTATAATGATATCTATGAGGTACAGGGGTTCAGTTGGGGGGGGGGGGGTTACCCACTCTCAAACGCTCCAGCAATCTATCTATGACGAGGAGAATTTTTTTAGCTATTTTACTATCCCGTGAATCCCTCCCCCAAATCGGTCAGCTATCTATTATCTGGAGCGATTTTTGGGAAATTTTACCCCAATTTTTGCTCTAAATCGCTCATTTTTACCGTTTTTACCTATGTTCACCATCAAAATCACTATCGTTTCAGTGAATTATTACCTATTTTCAACTATTTTAGCTGATTTTTTGCTTATATTTATACCTATTTTCAACCATTTTCACTCTTTTTTAGCGATTTTCTCCCTTTTTCCCACCTACACTTTGAAAATACTGGCGAAATAATACACGCCCTGGGGCATTTCGAGGAATGCGGTATATGAACCCCCACAGGGATTGAAATTCACTAAACCCCTGATGAGTTGTGTATTAACACCAAGTTTACCATAGCCACAACTTAATAGCTGTGTATAGCGGGGAAAATGGTATAGTAATTACTTGGGCAATGTTACCATACTGTAGTGGTATGGTAATTATTTGCACAACTAAATAGTGAGTATTTACTTACCGCGCCGTAGTTGATGGTAATTATCAGTAATTTACGAAAATTGACCAGTGTAAGGGTGATTATCGGTAAATGATCAGAATTAACCCAGCACACTATTTGGACAGTCTAAATATTTAGGAGAATGCATACGTAGTTACGTAAAATTTTGTACCATGCTACGTTTGCACAGTTGTGGAGCAGTCCCAGACCCTGTAAAATGTCAAACGTAACGCAAAGTGTCATGCAAAATGCCCTGGAACGTATTTACGTTTGTCGTTTTCCAGTGCATTTTACATGACTTTTGATACTTTGCATAACGTTTGACATATTACATGGTCTGGGATTGCCACCTGAACGAGCATAAATTGCATTATATATGCTGAAAACAGGCAGCTTTTGTCCAGACGCATTTATTTGTCACGTAGTATTTTTCAACATTTTATGCCCAAAGCTGATGTGGCCGTCAGATCAGATATTAAATCATCAAGTGAAGGCTTCAAAGGCAGACAAGCACTCCGTCTAATTCATGCCTACCATATATTTTGATGGCTATGCGCTGAAAAAACAACGTATTGAAAACATGCCAGTACGCATAATTAGAAGCCAGACACCATGAAGTATAAACAAATTCAATAAAAACAACATATCGTTCCCGCGAATTACGTATAATGAAGAAGCACCGATCAAAAACACTTAACGATAAAAAACACCGAGCATAAAAGCGCAAAAGATACCATTCATTAAACGCAGGGGTAGGAAATGGGTTTGGGGTAACCCCCTTAGGGTTCAAACGGGATCCCGAATCCCGGGAAATTTTGGGATTTTGTGGTCCCGATCCCGATCCCTCAATCCCGAAATTTGAAAAGGCCAATCCTGATCCCAAAAAGACGATCCCGTTTGAACCCTAACCCCCCCCCCCCCTCACTCGCCCAGCTGTCAATCTATCTATCCAGGCGGCAATTTTTTTGCTACTATCCCCTGAAACACCCTCCCCAATACCATCTATTATCACTTATTTTTATACTTTTTTATATCGATTTCCACTTTCAAAATCACTAATTCATGTTTTTTGTTGCTTATGTTCAGTTAATTTTTGTACTATGTGTTATATACCTATTTTCATAGCTATGATCCCCCATTTTCTGCCTTTTATGGCTCGAAAAAGCCTATATATTGAACACCCGCAACCCCCCCCCCAAAAAAAAATCTATTATTTGCCAGCTATCTATCCATCTGGATGGGCGATTTGCTATCTATATAACCCCCGGAGGTTCAAAAGGCGAGAACTCGGCCGTAAAGTAAACCCGGCCGTAAAGTAAATCCGGCCGTAAGGCATAGTTGTACAAACGTATTTACGTTTACTCGATAAATACGTATACTCAAGTGCTGCGTAATTACGTTTACGTTTCCTCCCGAAAAAATACCGGCACTCACTTACTCGCGTAAAAAAGTACGCGGGTACAGAAAACGTGATTGAGAACATTTTTTGAGTGCATAAATCGCAAAAAATCACACACATGAATAAAAACGGCTGAAAAAATAGCGTAAAATAACAGCAGAAATTATAGAATTCGCGATGGGTAGGGATAGCGACGACTCTCGCTTTCACCTATACTCATTTTTACGTTTTCCTAGGTACAAAACTAAAGCAGCACCCTCTACTTTACGGCCGGGTTTACTTTACGGCCGGACCATCCCCGGTTCAAAATCTGGAATGCACGCCGGAATAACATGCCAACACAACACGCAACATATCTGAGTGTGGCCACATACATAGGTTGACCGTTGAACAGTCGTCAACTGAAAAATGCATTACAGTTAACTGGAATGCATAATTTCGGTTCAGCACGAACCACCACCATTTATGTTCGGTTTTAATAACAGATCGGTTACTGATCAAATCAAATGAACCCTATCAAACGATTTTTTAGTTGACGACAGCAGAAAAATACCAGGCTCTCAAATGAAAAATCAAACTGACACTAAAATTCTAATTATGCCGGCATTGTACCTATATACTTTACCACCTATATACCGTAATGACTAAACAATTCCCGCCCACATAGTTTTGCTTATGAGCTTTAACAGGGCAAGAAATGAGCTGTGAAGTGGTGGGCTTGGTGAAGGGTGTTCCACACGATGTTCCAAACATTATTAAGGCACTTCACGATACTGACACATTAACATGGTTTTTAGATACTTTTTGCATAGTTGTTAAAACGTATTTACGTTTACTCGATAAATACCTATACTCGCGTACTGCGTAAATACGTTTACGTTTCCCCCCGAAAAAAAATACTGGTACTCACATACTCGCGTACTTCAAGTACGCGAGTACAGAATACGTGTTTTAAGGGGACAGAAAATGTCATTTTACCAGACAGAAAGTGACAAACATGGGTCATTTTCATAATAAATATTTATCAGGAGAGAAAAACACATATTCGATGTAAACGTTTTTACACAGAACTAGAGCATAGGTATTTTTCAAGTAAATGTATTTAACAACTTTGAGATTTGCGGGCACAACGAACCGATTATATATTCGAATTTACATTATCGTTTTTCGACTTTTTTCCAGATTTTTTGAAGCACTAAACATCTGTTATTTGTTCAGAAAATCAAAAACTGCTTCCTGCTTAGTGCTATTTCAGGTCAAAAAGCCATATATAACGCTGCTCTGATATGATGTATACGAAAACAATTATGCCAAAAATTAGACATTAAAACATAAAAATGAAAACACTTTTCTGCAGAGGGTTTTTTCGCATCGGCATTGTTTGGCAGTGCCATAAAGGCCCCACACACGCTAGTTGACATCGACACCAAATGTCAACTGGTTCCGTTCCCAATTCAAAGCTTGCGTTTGAACGTCATTCGTCGACTCGTCAGCAAGCTTTGAATCGGAATCGGCACCAGTTGACATTTGGTGTCGATGTCAACTAGCGTGTGTGGTTCCAATGTGCCTGCGCACACTAGCTTTCACACGAAATTTCAAAAACTCACGAATCAGCTTAGAACGCATTTGAGTTTTCTACAATGAGGTGGCCGTCAACTACAGTTGACGGAGATAAAAAATGACTCATTGTGGAAAACTCAAACATGTTTAAAGCTCATTTACGAGTTTTCGAAATTTCGTGTGAAAACTAGTGTGCGTAGGGCCGATGTGCCTACGCAAACTAGTTTGCACCGAGACTTCGGTGAAAACTGAAATGGGAGCATGTGTTTTACTTTTCAAATTCAAACTTTCATTAATTTAAATTCAAATTTAAATTAAATTCAATCATTTGACCGGGCTGATTCATTTGAATTTGAAGTACCGTATTTGCTTGAATAATCCCCCCGGCCTGGGGGATTATTATTTAGTCTTTTGTGATGTCTTCGTGATATTTTTGAGGGGGGATTATTCAAAGGGGGGGTTATAATTTCGTCAAAGTTTTAAAGCATGTTTCTATCAATTCATTTTGCAAAATACGCTTTATTACCGCTTTATTACATGATTTTTTGTTCAAATTGCACACAAATTTATCAAATGCCTAAAATCCGTATTCGACGGCATCAGAATCAGCGTAAATTCATTGTGTACAATGTGTATCATCAACATACAGGGTGCGGCAATTTAGGAGGACCCCATAAAGTTTTGAATAACTTGTCACTGGGTTGTCGGATTGACGTCAAATTTTAGGTCAACATTAACAACTAAATAGGAAAGAATCCCTGAAAATAGCTGCGATAGCTCCACTTGTTCAAAAGTTATTCATGCGAACGCGTAATGGTCTCTTTTCCACCACCTCGTGATATCGTTCAAACAGGATAGACTTTTCGGGACCGGGATTGGCTTCTTTTTTTTCTATTTTTTTTTGATTTTTTTATCGCAGCTGCATGCCTAAATGCGAGCACGCCCGCCACCACTTCGCTATGTCAATAAGGAAATCGGTGGGCGCTTGTGTAATTGCTCGAAAAGCTAGGTGGTGGAAAAGTGACGACTACGCGTTTGCATGAATAACTTGAGAACGAGTTGAGCTATCGCAGCCATATTGTCAGGGATCCTTTCCTATTCAATTGTTAATGTTGACCTAAAATTTGACTATAATCCGACAACCCAGTGACAAGTTATTCAAAACTTTATGGGGTCCGTCTAAATAGCCGCACCCTGTACAGATGTACATATTTATGTTCAGTCTCCGATAATAGGCACATTCCATTACCTTGCTGTACACCGGATGAACTGCATTTCCATTCCATGGATTCGATGAATCAAACCAGACAGTTTTATTGCTTGGTCTGGCTTCATCGAATGTTCTTTTAAAAGATGTGCAGTATTTTTAGTCCATTTGTGAGGGGAGACTATTCAAGCAAATACGGTAAATTTCTGATTTCACCGAAGTCACAGTGCACACTAAATAGTGTGCGTAGGCATAGGGTTGGAAAAAAAACGTTTTTTTTTAACTCGATGTTTTTTTAAAAAAAAAAACGTTTTTTTTTAAAAAAAAACGTTTTTTTTAAATAAAAAACGTTTTTTTTTTAAAGCTCCCAGATATAACCTTGTGTCAACATATATAGGTATATCAGACAGTGGCAATACTCTGTGATGTTATATATGACCATATAATGTCTGTGGAGTCATGGGATAGCATTATAAGTGCTGATTTGTGTCAAAAATATCCATTTTTCGTCAACATATCGTTCGTATATTGCCTTATAGTCGAATGTTCCTGACTTCAGGTAAAGTTTGGCACGGAATAGTGCTCAAACAAGGTTATAAAACGAGGTTGTTACTTTGGGAGTGAAGTTACACACTGTGGAGGTACATGGAAGCACATTACCTCAATATTATATACTACAGCAACATATGACAGCTTATTCACCCATGGTAGCATATATAAATGGATACTTTGATACAAAAAATGCCACAAAACCAATGAAAACAACCACCAATGTCAATTTGTGTGTGAAATTGCGCGCTTGCGCGCAAAAATTTTGCAAAATACCTAGTGCTTAGTACTAAAAATTTCGGTCGATGTTTTTTTAAAAAAAAAAACATTTCGGACGTCATGTTTCTTTTAAAAAAAAAACGTTTTTTTTAATAAAAAACGTTTAAAAAAAAACATCGGCCAACCCTACGTAGGCACTAGGGTTGGGAATTTCAAAATTTTCGGTTCCGGTTCTCGGTTCTAAAAATTTCTTTTCGATTCTCGGTTCCTCAAAATTTTCGGTTCCGGTTCTCGGTTCGGTTCTTGAGTTCGGTTCTGGTTCCAAAGTATCAAAAATTTGGTTCCGGGTAATTAAATAATCAGGTACTGGGTAATGTAATACCGTAATGATGAACTGGGATGATGAACCAAATTTTATAAATATGTTTTCTCATCTAATTTGTTTTTTTACAACATTTGTTATTTCTTGCCACATACAATCTAATAACATTTGCGGGAGAAAATACTCAAAACGCAACAGTGCAAACGCTGCATTTTGATCAGATTATTGGCCTCACGCTCACACACACTAGTTGACATCGACACCAAATGTCAACTTGTTCCGATCCCAATTCCAAGCTTGCATTTGAACGTCGTTCATTGGCCCGTCAGGAAGCTTTGCATTGGGATGGGAACCAGTTGACATTTGCTGTCGATGTCACCTAGTGTGTGTGGGGCCATTGTATAAAATTTCGGTTCTTTCGGGTATTAAGTTCGGTTCCGGGTCTAAGTGCCGGTTCTCGGTTCCGGTTCGGGTATTTTTTTTCGGTTCCGGTACCAAAATTGTGCTCGGTTCTCGGTTCGGTTCGGGTCGGTTCGGTTCCCCAACACTAGTATTTAGGCACAATACAAAAATACATAGTAAAATGCGCGCATTGTCTCGAGGACAAAGTCTAAGAAGCCCCGCACATCGTAAGTCTGATCGTAAAGCCCACGCACAATCATTTTGGAAGTGTTGACGTCGAAAATGTGACAACGTAAACTGAGTGGCACTGGCAACAAGGAAGGAAACATCGTTTGAAATAAATATAAACTTTTTCTATTTCCATTTTAAGTGACTCAATATACCTATTTTTAGATATATTTTTTAGAGTCTTCAATTTTTTTATAAAAGTAAAAAATCCAAAATTATCGAGGTGAGTGATAATCATAGTTATTTATTAGGTTGTGAACTAATAAAGTGTCTTTTTTCGATTTCACACAAATATACATTCGTGCATCCCACATTATGTTGTACGTCGACCGATTTTGATGCCATTTGAGTATGTTGGGGTTTGCGGTCTGGGCTATGAAGAAATGTTTTTGTTCGCTCGAATAATCCCCCAGTCCCGAGATAAGGGGGGTCTATAAAAAGGTGGTCATTTTACATGGCCAATATGCACACTGACTTTGAAGCTTAATAACTCAGCCATTTCTGGGCCGATTCGGATCATTCAAAACTTAAAACAACCAGGACAACCTGCAGATTCAATTTTTGTAGTCAAATTAGTGATGTCTTAATTCCGTATGCCGATTTGACCCAGTTTTTAAACACCAAAAATATTTTTTTCTGAACATCCTATTATATACTTTAGACAATAGGGATTCATATACCAAAAAAATTATTTCAATATCTCTTTCCAATCAAAAGTAATAGAACTTTAAACTTCCGCCTCACATACATGTAAGTAACTAATCAATAACGATGAATACAGATAACCTGAGCATAAAAATGACACTTTCAGGTTTTTCTGATCATTTTGAGTGTTCATTGGTGGAAATTGGCTGAGAAATGGCCGAGATATGTATTTCTTAAGTTACATGCATTGCTCATCATGCAGATTTTTCTATTTATTGCTGGGAGGCGAATGTTTAAAGTGATATCACTTTGGACCGGAGAGAGATATTGAAATAATTTTTGGGCCAGATTTATTCTTTTTGTCTATAGTACACTACCGTGCAGAATAGTTGAGACTTTTCACACATAGAGAAACAGTAGTCTGGGGGTCCACCGCACTTCTTTGCTTCCCAGTTTCTTGTCCCTTGCCCAATTTAGATGTCGTTTAAGTATGTTGAGGTTTGATGCTGGGGCTACTATGAAAAAATTTTGTTTGCTCAAATAATCCCCCAGGCCCGAGATAAGGGGGGTCTATAAAAAGATGGTCAATAAATATACAAAAAATGGGCAATCTGGATGAGTGTGATTGAAGCTTAATAACTCAACCATTTCTGGGCTGATTTGAATCATTCAACACTTCAAATGATCGGGACAACCTGCAGATTCTATTTTTGTGGTCAGTTTAGTGATGCCTAAATTTCGTATGATGATTTGACCCAGTTTTTGAACATGACAAAATAATTTTTTTGAACATGCGATCATATACTTTAGACAATGAGGAATCATTTAAAACAAAAATGAGTTCAATATCTTTTTCCAATCAAAAGTTATGCCACTTCAAAGTTTTCAATGGTGTCTAAATATTTTATATTTATTTTACTGGGGTTTACAGCATGAAAATTTTGTTATTGAACAGTCTATACAATACTTTAGACAGAGAGAATTAATATGATAAAAACATTTTTTCAATATCTCTTTCCAATCAAAAGTTATAGCACTTACAAACTTCCATCTTCATTCCATCCAAAATAATTGCACATAACTCATTCACTGTTGGGTCAACTTTTCTCCCTAATAGAGCAATACCAAAACCTCAAATTTACACACCAAATAGCCCCACTCAGTAGTATGCCTACCCCCATTTCTGAGTTGCTGGCAATGGATGCAGCAAAACTGCAGCAAAAATAAATAAATGCCACATTTCCATATGTGCATTGCCATATGTGGTTCATGCTTAGAATGTTTCTTGCTGCACACTGAGCTCAGCAATGCAGGCAAGCAGTTGCCATGGCAAAAAAAATGTTAAAAAATGAACATAGGAATCGGATATAGACTTTAAAGTGAGATACTGGGTGGCTACTGCCCAAAACAAGAAAAGTCTCAACTATTCTGAAACATGAACAAACTGAGTAGATATGTTTGTACACTAGGAATATACACAGATTTGAACTTGAGGGGCAGTCATCCCGGACATGTGTAGTCAGCCCCCCAGGGTACCCATGTATAGTATCCAACTGTTTTGCATATCTCCCATTTCGAAATTCTGGCAACATTTATCACGCAGCGCGAAAAGTCTCAACTATTCTGCACGGTAGTGTATATGATAGCACCTTCAAAAAACACGTCTTGAAAAATTATAATTACGATTATTTTTCATGTTCAAAAAGCGGGTCGAATCGGCATACGGAATTAAGACATCACTAATTTGACTACAAAAATTGAATCTGCAGGTTGTCCTGATTGTTTAAAGTTTTGAATGATCCGAATCGGCCCAGAAATGGCTGAGTTATTAAGCTTCAAAGTCAGTGTGCATATTGGCCATGTAAAATGACCACCTTTTTATAGACCCCCCTTATCTCGGGACTGGGGGATTATTCGAGCAAACAAAAACATTTCTTCATAGCCCAGACCCGAAACCCCAACATACCCGAATGGCATCAAAATCGGCTGATGTACAAAAGAATGGAAAGCACAAATGTATATTTGTATGAGATGGCAAAAAAAGACACTTTATTAGTTTACAACCTAATACGTCATTGGCTTTTGAATAACAAACAACATAGTGTGTAGTAATTAACTTGTTATTTTTATTCTCCACACACTAGTTCAGAAAGCCCAAAAGTGACATTTTTCTATAAAATTTAAATAAAATCGAAAAAATTATCCAATTTTCAGTTTCTGTCGTTGCCTGTCAAGAAATATTCATTCAATTTCATGCCGCGATGCGTAAAATTCCGCGTGGGTCAAACAAGTCAATTCAGTCAACCTACCGTATTACCTCGAAATACCCCCAGGGGGTTTAATATTTCGCCAGTAAAATTTGAGGGGGGGATAATTCTAGGGGGGGTTTATTCGAGGGAGGTCTATTATTGCGCCAGAAATTTTCGGAATATGCCCATACGCAGACGTAGAAAAATCGAACAATCACATAGATTTATATGTGTTTATAGGTATATATTACTGTATATACACAAAAACCCTTCCCTAACGTCACTTAATCATCAGTGTTAACGTGTGTTCTGCATAGTACAGATCACAAACTGCGGTATTTGTCATGTACGTTCACGTTACACTCAATTTTAGGGGGTATTTCGAGGGGGGGTTAATTATTTCCTCAGCCGAAATTTAGGGGGGGTATTTCGAGGGGGGGTTAATTCAAGGGGGGGGGGGATTATTCGAGGTAATACGGTATATCAAGTTGCTTGATGTTTCAAACAGACTGTTCATTTCACTGTGTGTAATGTGAGAAAATTGATGTGTCCATTTTTATCTTTATAATATTTCAAAGTGTTTTCAGATTCTGGGAGTCAAAATTCACTTACAACAATATGAACATCATATAAATTATGTTTTGTTTATAATAATAATGATTAAAAATAATCATTATTACATTTAATAATGTTGTGTTACTAATAATGATTTAAAATACTTATTATTACAATTAATAATGTTATGTTAATAAAAATCAGTATTATTATAAATAATGATTTTTATTATTATAACCAAATTATACCCATTCGACCATAAATAGCACATTACATTAGTAAAAAATTGTAACATCGTGTGGAAGTGGAATTGCCCTGCCTATCAGCAACGAATCGATTAAAACAGCGAGAGAATTTCCCAGGGGCAGTCCCAAGCCCTGTAAAGTGTAAACTAAAGTGTCAAATGTAAAGTCAAATGCAGAGTCAAATGTCAAATGTAAAGTCACGTAAAATGTCAAATGCAAAGTCAACTGTCAAATGTAAAGTAAAGTGTCAAATGTAAAGTAAGTGTCAATTGTGTATCCAAATATCATTTTTCGTATCCAAATCTTATGTTTTTGTATCCAAATCTCTTATCGAAAAATAAGATTTGGATACAAAAACATGAGATTTGGATACACAATTGACACTTTACTTTACATTTTACACTTTACTTAACATTTGACTTTGCATCTGACTTTATATTTGACACTTTACTTTACATTTGACATTTGATCTTACATTTGATTTTACATTTGACACTTTACTTTACACTTTACAGGGCTTGGGATTGCCACCAGATCAGCGGACATGTCAATCAGAATCTGTTTACCACGAAAACAGTTCCGATAACCAATCTTTATAATGGATTCATGCTCAGCTGATTTGTCTAATGCGATATTGAATGCATTTATATGGTGGGCGTTGCCACTTTTGTATATGCATAGAAATGGTCAGAGTTTTTTAATGATCGAATGTACCATGTAAAAAAATTGAGACTGTGCATGCTGCATGAGAAACAGATGAATAGACTTTTTGGGCTAGATGAATTCTCGTTTTCTAAAGTATATAATAGTGTCTTCAAAAAATGTATTTTTCATTTTGAGAAGACCGGGTTCAATCTGTACACAGAATTTACTGTATTTCCTCGAAATACACCCAGGGGGTTTATTTTTGCAGAGTGGAAAATTTGAGGGGGTATTTCGATGGGAGCTTATTCGAGGGGGGGTTATTATTTCGTCACAAATTTTCATGAAATTCATAGTAAAGGGTACGCTTTTGTATACCCAAAACCGGTAATCAATGTGTCCAAATAGGGTATATTTGGACATATCAACATGCATTGCTACACAAACTAGTAGGTATATTGAAAATTGGAAATTGGAAACACAAACACTTTTGGAAATGATACTAGATTCTGTGTGGAGATTATGGCCAGCTCTTCCCGGCAAATCCGAAGCACATGTGCACTTTTGGAAATGGAAACTATTTTTTGATATGTGCACTTTAGACGTGAAAGTCCCTGTTTTTCACGGTGGAAATGTGCACTTTCAGTGTGAAAATCAGGATTTTTTTTTGAAAATCGGTACCAATGTATCCCGGGACGACATGAATGAACTATAATGCTAATTTTTTTCTAAAATGTACAAAACTATACGTGGATGTCAAATACACACTTAACTATATGTTTCTAGATTTGGCGCCTGTGCACTTTTATAATGGAACTCTTCAAATGTAACTGATCAATAATTGGACCCAGATTGAAAACGAGCATCAATTTTAAATATATTTATCAGTGCAGAAGCGACAGAGAGTGAGCCCATAAATTTTTCACATCGTTTGGTGTTATGGTTTTTTTACTTTACAGTTATTAATCGGGGAATACGCAAAACTCGCGATAAAACTATAGCACATGTAAGACATATTGAGATTGTTTCTTAGACTGTTCCAACTGACAACATATTTACAATTTACAAGCTACAACAGGTGCCTGTCCCGCTCCCATGTAAAATTTCACAAAAATTAGTCAGAGTGTCAGATAAAATGTGACATGCACGGTAAAATTACGTGTGTATTTTACTGGTACTTTTGCATGACACTTAATCAATTGTCATTTTACATTTTACAGGGTGCGGTACTGGCCCAGACGCCCCAAAAAGTGCAGCACATCAACCGACATTGTGACTGGAGTGCAATCTTAAACACGACATGCCAGGGACGTATCCAGGATTTTTGAGCGGGGGGGGGGGCTGCTTGTTTACGGAGGCCGGCGAGGGGGGGGGGGGGCTCAGCCCCCCCCCTAAAATTTTAGCTACATAGTGGCAGAATGGCGCCATGGCGCTGGCGCCATTAGTAAGCGCCACGCCATGGCGCAATTGGCGTTGGCGTCAGCGCCATGGAATGCTGCATATGTATGTAAATACAAAACAGCAAAAAACACAACATTGAGTGTATTGATAACGATTTGTGGCCATATGGAGCAAATCCCTTATGTCTGGTGAAGAATGCGCGATTGCGCGCAAAATTTTTTACGCTGACGTTCTAAAAGTCGCATTTTCCGGTCACTTTTTGGTCTCGCCCCGGGAGGGGGGGGGGGGCTGCAGCCACCCCCCCCCGCCCCCCCCCCCTGGATACGGCCCTGCGACATGCTGTCTCGGGTTGAACGATTTCATCAGTTACACCAGGGGTTTGGCATTGACAAAAAAGGCACAAAATACACGCAAATGATGAGCGCCGCATTATACGCAGATTAGTGATAAAAAGCGTGATTGAAATGGCGCCATTCAAAAGGTGACATTATGCAACCGCTGTGGAAAGAGCAGTTGCACCCCCCCAGACACTGTAAAAGGCCCTTCAAAATGTCAAATGATATCCAAGGTGTCAAAAGTCACGTAAATTTTTTTTGATCAATTAAAATTTTTCATGACATTTTACATTACCGTATTACCTTGAAATACCCCCATGGGGGTTTATTATTTCGCCAACAAAATTTGAGGGGGGTTAATTCGAGGTGGGGCTTATGCGAGGGGGGTATTATTTCATCAGAAAATATCGTAAGGATCGAAGTAAATAGTAAGCATTTGTGCACCCAAAACAGATAATAAATGTGTCCAAACAGGATATATTTGGACCTAAAAACGTAGATAGCTGTAGCTACAATGCAAATTAGCAGTAAAAAATACATCATGTACGTTGCATACATGATGTACATTATTCCAGAGGGGGGGGGGTATTTCGAGGGGGGTTATTATTACCCCAGCCCATTTTGAGGAGGGGGGTAATTCGAGGGGGGATAACTCGAGGTAAAACGGTATTTTAACACGTTGCATGACATTCTTCATCGTTTTTACAGAGCATTTGGCATTTTACAGAGCATTTGACATTTTGTAGGGCACTTTACAGAATCTGGGTGTTGCTGCAAATGTCGGTCAAAACACCACCGATAAACGGCACCATCGAAAAAAGCACAAGCGTTAATCTTACAACGGCGCCTAATATAGGACGCCAGAGAAAATTGGCGCAGCATTTTCCCACCACCATTTGATTAAGGCGCTGTTCACAGTTTTTCTGAGACGACAAAAATTCAGATATTTCAACCATTTATTGGGATGAAAGTTAAACATGTGACGCCTCTATCGGTCATAATTTGACCAGTCCCACTGCCTATGACAAACATCAAGTTCAACACATTACGTAATCATGCGCACTAGACCTCGCTTTTATATTGTTGTCGGGGCAACGATGGCAACAACACACATATTAAATACGGAAACTCATTGAGTTTCCGTGTTTTTGTTTAACACAGAAACACGGAAACTCAACAATTTTGAAAAACACGGAAACTCAAATGAGTTCTCTTTTGGAGAACACGGAAACACGGAAACACAGAAAATACGGAAATGTTTTTTTTTGAGTTTTTATTCAAGCAATTGAAGGCATAAGATTTGAACTGAACAATGTGTGTATGTGCATACATAAGGTATGCATGTATGTATAGTGTGTAAATATGTGCATAGTATCCAAGTTTAACGACGAAATAAGTATCCAAAAAAATAACGGTGTCCACAGCTCCTGGTGGTTTCGACAATATTATGGACTGTGATCAAGTGTTGAGGAGTGTCCACCAGGGTCTGCCAGCTCACACAATTGAGCTGAGGGCTCCTCACCTCCCAAGCTGTCAAAGGTATTGGTCACCCATTTGGAACTACCTCCAGTGAACTGATGAAAATTGTCCAATACATGACAAAACGTATGCAAAACCAATATTTGATAAAAAAACCACTGTTTCAACAGTAAAATGCTGTAAAATGCGAGTTTCGAGTTTTTACCAAAAAAACTTGAGTTTTTATTAGAAAACTTGAGGTTTTACCAAAAAACTCAAGTTTTTTAAAAAAACACAGAAATTAAACACAGAAACTCAAACTCAAAACACAGATATTCATTTTTGAAAAACTGAAAATACAGAAAGTGTTTTTATTTTGAGAACTCACCCATCATTGTGTCGGGGTTGCCAGGATATTTGTTCCATCGGACATCATTAACGAGCCCGAATAAAAAATACCCCTACATCCGCAACAAAAAAGAAATGTGACGTAATGCGCATGATTATCTCATCAATAAAATTTTATATTTGTCCTTGGCAACGAGACTAGACAAGAAAGATGCGTCTGTTGGCAAGTATAATTTTCAGTTTTCATGACAAAAAGATGGTTGAAAACTAAAATAAATTTTTGTCGTCACAAAACCAGTGTGAACGTTAAGTTGCCCAAGGCGCCCGACACACTAGCACATAGTAAGGGGCATGCTCTAGTGTATACCTAATGCGGTGTTGGCGCCAATGGGGTCGGCTGTGGCGCCAGCGCCAGGGGTGCTTTCAGCGACGCACGCGTATGACATGTGGCGCGCACCTGGCGTGTCGCCAGCGCCATCGGTCGCCTTGGCGGGCTCGCGGCCCAAGCCCGACTGCGCGCCAGCCCCGTCCGGGTCCGAGGACACTTCGATGAACCTTCGAGGGGTGGGGGTTGTTGTGGTATACCATATATTCTCGAATAAAACCCCAGGGGAGTTAATTTTTCATGAGAGTTTTTGAGGGGAGAAGTTATTCAAGTTATTGTTTCCTCAGAACTATATTTTACGTATTTGTTGTCGGCTAATATTTATTTGTAGGTATTTGTCGTTTCACACTCTGCACTGCATTTGCAGTCCAGGCGTAGCTCTATTTAATCTGTCTAACATCATTGTTTTTATAATTGACCCAACATCTTTTCTACCTATCACAGAGGGGGAGTTATTCAAGTAAGGGGGAGTTATGCAACTGGGAGTTATTTTTTCCTTACTCGGCCAACATGGAGGGGTTATTCAAGGGGGTCTTATTCGATGAAATACAGTAGTTAAGAACATCTCCGTCGTGGCAAATAAGCCCTAATAAAAAAACAGAAGCGCACCTGTGCTGTCTGAGCAAAGCGCACTCGCCACCAATTTTCGTATCCAAATTGTAAATGTACAGGTATCCATCGGTACTAGCCACCATCAAACGTAACTGACCGCCGCGGCCGCTGGAAAATACAACAGAATTGGATACATGTCAAATATAGATTTAGTAAATTTATACACCTCCGGGGATTCATAGATGAAAAATTAGGTGGGGTGGTCCCGATCTCAAAATCTGAAAATCCCAACCCCGGTTCAATGTAACTGGCCCAGCGAGTGCAGCGGAGCCTGTAGCTGTACGCACAGAAACTCGGCACGCACAGAAGCCCGTTACGCACAGAAGTCAACTCGGTACGCACAGAAACTCGGCCCGCACATAGCTGATGCCATGTGCGTGCCGAGTTTCTGTGCGTACCGAGTTTCTGTGCGGACAAAATTTGTGTGATTTTTCACATTCTCTTCTATTCTATTCCCTATGTAGCAGTAGTTGACACCCGAAATTTTGCCAACCGTTACATCTGTTTTCTACATATTTGACTTTCGCGATTGCGAATGTAAAATATGTAGAAAACAGCTGTAACAGTTGATGAAATTTCAGGTGTCAACTACTTCAACACACATGAAAATCCTGGACTGAGATGGCCGACTGGGACCCACCGCACACAAGCCCGCCACGCACAGGGCCAAGTTGTGTGCGTAACGGGCGTCTGTGCGTGGCGGGTTTTGATTCTGTGCGTAACGTGCGCGTGTGCGTAACGGGTTTCTGTGCGTAATGAGCCTAGCCCAGTGCAGCGCACCTGGTGATAGCGAGCTGAGTTCTCTTGTCGCAGTGCGCCGCCGCACCGGCGATGGACTGCGCGGCGGCGGGCGACGCCAACCCCGGAGCCATGGCGCCCGCGCCCGCCGCCGTGCCGCCCGCCGCCGCGCCGCTCGCCGCAGTCGGCAGGCGCGCCGTCGCGAACGACCGGTCCTGGGGGGGGGGGGGGTTGCGATGTAAGTAGGGTGGCAGAATTTACCGTACCGTACCGTTTACCGCAAAATGGAAAATTTACCGTACCGTACGGTTTACCGCAAGGCCGTACCGTCTGCCACCCTAGATGTAAGTGCAAATGGTTCTCGGGATCGCTCACTAAGGGGGCATCGTTTGGGGTGGGATTAAGAATGACACACAGACCATGATACAAGCGTATGGGCGGCTATGAATTTAGGGGTTAGATCGACCAATCTCGATATAATCAGCCATTCTCCCATAAATAGCTATTCTCCTAATACAAATATTTTAAAAAGAATAGGCGGCGCACAGTACAACTATCATATCTTTTACGCCCAACTTCATTTTTTAACAAATTTTATTTTAAAAACGATGACTTCACGATGAAGTGTTTCAGTTCAGAAACATGCATAGCACGCGGTCCTACAAGTTAACCTGCTGCAAGATGTCGGTCATCTGCGCGGGCAGGTACTGCGACGCGGTGCGCGACACGTAGTCCATCCAGCCGGCGCCTTCCTCGGAAACTCTGCGACAACACTCTTTTGTAGGGCACTTTCCAATAGCCTCTAGAGGACAAGTGGATCAATCCAGCAAGTGGACAAGTGACGGCAAAGTGACAAGTCAAGTGACGAGTAAGTGACAGGTCGGACTGTCACTGGTATAATACAGGTCGGTGGTCTGTCACTTGTCTTGCCGCTTATCCACTTGGGGAATTGGCACCGAATGATTGTTATTTTGAAAAGGTTTTAAAGGGAACAAGACATATTTGAAGGGTGGTACTCTCAGCGCATGTAAACTCTTAGCGCATCCAAGCTCTCAGCGCATGTAATCTACACTCAGAGCATGTACACTTTCGAATCTACGCACATTATGGGTGGCGACATACACAAAAGTCTTGCCGCGCCGCGCAGCTGCACCATAGTGTGCATAAATGTGCTGACAGCTCTGATGCGCTGATCAAGGACGTATCCAGGGGGGGGCGGGGGGGGGGCTGCAGCCCCCCCCCCGTTCCCGGGGTGAGACCAAAAAAATCGCGGGAAATGAGACTTCTCCTATACATTTTTTACGTTTTGTGCAAAAATTTTGCGCGCAAGCGCACATTCACCCCCGCAAATGGATCGGTCCCCTTATCCATCAGTGGATCGGTCCCCTTAGGCACAAATCCCTCAAATTTCTGTCAAAAATGTGCCCGTCGGCGTATATGTACGTATATTTACATAAATATACAGTGGTTTCTGCCACTGGCGCCAGCGCCAATGACGCCATGGCGTGGCGCCTACGAATGGCGCCAGCGCCAGGGCGCTATTTCGTCACTATATGGCCGCTCGCCGGGCTCCGTAAACAAGCAGCCCCCCCCCCGCTCAAAAATCCTGGATACGTCCCTGGCGCTGATAGCATATAAACATGCGCTGAGAGCTTAGATGCGCTGAGAGTTTACATGCGCTGAGGCACGCCGATATTTTGAAGACCGTTTGTTCCTACACTCAATTCAATCGCACATCAAAGCATCATAAGTGTGAGCAATAGCACCTGTGCGCCTGCGGTGCGCCGGAAGTGTGCTCGGCGGCGGCGTTGTGTTTGTGCGTGCCGTCCAAATTGAACACGTGCACTGTCTCCGTGTTGCTGCTCGAGCTGACGAACTGGCCGCACTGGCTGAATGCCAACGAGTAGATCGTCACGCAGCTGCCAGGAGGTATAAGTTGTGTACCGTATTTGCTTGAATAATTCCCCCTGTTAAACGAGCGATTAAAAAATGACCCTTTCCCCGTTGAATAATACCCCCTTTAGGAATATGATGAATTTATTGCGTACAATTTGAACAAAAACGTCATGTGATGTTGTTAATCAAGTATATTTCATGAAACGAGCTGATTGAAAAATGCTTGCAAATTTTGACAAAATGATACCCCCCAGAAATATTTTTTTGTTTGACATTTTACAGAGCATTTGACATGACTCATGATACGTTTCATGACATTAAACATTGTACAGGACAGTTGTACAGGGTCTCGGAGTGCCCTCAGATTTAAAAAAAATGTGCAAAAAATCATCACACGCGGGCGGCCCCATAGCAATCCGACCCAGACACGTGACGACAACTCCAAATAACCGTTTAACTCCGCGCCTGAACTCAAAAAGGCGTTCTCCGGCGGGCACGGCGAACACGCGAATGACGGTGCCCTTCTCGGACGCGGTGGCCACCATGTCGCCGTTGGGGGTGAACCGCACCGACGCCTGCGAAATAAACACATTATTGTGCCTGCACACCTTATTAGTTTGCACCGTGACTTGGGTGAAGAGTGAAATTTTTTGAAATGCAAATGAATCAATTCGGTTGAATGAATTAAATTAGTTTAAATTTTAATTTAAAATTGTGAAAGTTTAACTTTGAAAATTTGATAACTAAAACACATATGGCATATACAATAAGTGTACATTGGATGTCGCCATTTAAGTTTTCACCAAGTCACGGTCACCATTGCGTGCGGTAAGTTCAATCAGCTACATTTTTACCCACCCTTTCTAATTTTTTTATCAAAAAGCTCTGTAAAACAGTGATAATTATTCTCTCGATAATCCCTCGATTTTTCGAGATTGGCATTTCAAATGTTAGGGTTCGGGATTTAGGGCAAAGGTATTTACGTTATTCAGGGTTTCCTCTATTTTCCCGCAAAAAGTTATAAAAACACACTCGTATGCCATAAAATGCACACTGGAGGTTTCCTTCCATTCACATTTTTCAGTGCAAAAAAGTCAATTTTGAGCAAATCCACGACCCACCAAAGGCCCATCATGCGCAGCGATGGTGGTGAGCGAGGCGAGATTGGCAGCGTCGAATATCTGCAGCTGGCCGGTGGCGCTGGAGCCGGGGTAGGCCAGGTAAGACGCGTCCCCAGAGGTCAAGTCGCACACGCCGCGCGTGTTCGGAGGCGTTTCTCTGAGTCGGTGTGCATTGAAAAGAATGTTGAAATGGAACTTATGTTGAGAGTGATATTGTAAATGCACGATATAACTTTCTGATATCGATATTGATTTTTAACGATATTAAAACTTCTTTTATTTTTTGAAAATTTAAATATTAGATATGAACAAATAGTCGAAATTCGATATATAGCCCCAACACTATCGGTATGACTCAGAGGGATGAGCATACGACTTCTCAGTATCGATTAGCGACATTCTCGATATCAATATTCGATATTAGACATAAAAATATCAAAAATCGATATTCTACAAAACAGATAGACCTGTGGATGTAGGGTTCGAACGATATGACTTTTCGATATCGATAATCGATATTCGATATTTTTTCTGAAACTCGATATTCGATATCGATACGATATGGAACCTCGATATCGATATTGAAAAATGGTCGATATTCGATATTACTATATTTTCGATATTCGATATTGCGATTTGCTTTTGGTATAGCAAGGCATATTTCAAGTGGCATATTGTCAGGGCCGTATCCAGGGGGGGGGGCGGGGGGGGCTGCAGCCCCCCCCCCTTCCGGGGCGAGACCAGAAAGTGACCGGAAAATGCGACTTTTTTAACCTCAGTGTAAAAATTTTTGCGCGCAAGCGCGCATTCTTCACCAAACATAAGGTATTATCGTCAGATTTGCTCCATGAGGCTGCAAATCGTGATGAATACATCCAATGTGGTGCTTTTTTCTGTTTTGTATGTATATTTACATACATATACAGCGTTCAATGGCGCTGGCGCCAACGCCAATGGCGCCATGGCGTGGCGCCTACTAATGGCGCCAGCGCCATGGCGCCATTCTGCCACTATGTAGCTAAAATTTTAGGGGGGGGGCTGAGCCCCCCCCCCTCGCCGGCCTCCGTAAACAAGCAGCCCCCCCCGCTCAAAAATCCTGGATACGTCCCTGCATATTGTATTGTCATGTGGTTGCACACATGGTTAATCATCTCTTTACTGAAATGTGAATGGTAGAAGTGATTTTAGCAAGGTTTACATCACTAAAAGTAGAAAATGGAAGAAAAACATGATGAATCAAGGTGTATCAGACAAATAACTATTGTTAGATACAGTCATCCCCGGGTTATCGGGTGGAGTGAAATTCTTGAAAACTCACCCGATAATACGGGGAACCCGATAACCGGGGGGTGAAATGTTTGGAAGTTTTATAATCAACAGCAAAGATGATCGATATCAGATAGTACAAATAGTCAATATTTCATATTTTTCACAATAATATTCTAAATATGTCAAAAAATGGTCGATTATTTGATTTGATTCGAAAATTTGATATTCTTTACGGTATGCTTTCATGCAATGCTTAAAAATACCCTATAACCGAGCCATTTTTATATAGAAATGCAGTCGTTTTTCTCAAATTCCACCCGATAACCCGGGAATGCGGGGAAACCTACAATCCGGGGAATTTTGTTCTCACATGTCCCCGTTTTGCACAATTCCACCCCTTAACACGGGGAACCCGATAAGCGGGGGAACCGTTAACCCGGGGACCACTGTATTACAGTTCATACTTCTAACCTAATTGCTTAAGGGCATGTTGCAAAAAATAGCATATCAGCATTTTATGGCTTCAAATTTAGCACTCAAACAACAATGATATAAATATTTACTATGTACTTTTACTCATCAAATACAATACTAGATCTAGAAGCACATCAGATCAATCATAAACATCTCAAAATGAAAATGATAACCTAATTTTGGGACACAATACAGGTTCGATATATCGGAAAAATGGTCGATATTCGATATTTTTTCAAAATTTTCGATATTCGATATTAAAAAATGGTCGATATCCGATATTCGATACGATATATCGTTTGAACCCTATGTGGATGTTACCTGATTGTATGGAGCACCTTCATGTCGCGAATGTTGTGTATGAACAGCGACTCCTCCAGGCACACCACCACTCTCTGCGTGTCGCAAAGTGAGAGGGATAAAAAATAGTAAGAAACACGATATCACCCAATCCAATGTTCTTATGTCGAAATCCCGAAAACCCATAAAAGACTGATAAGGGATGGCCAAAAAATGTTTTTAACGACCGTTCTTTTTTAAATAAAATAACAGAAAAATAAAACGGTTAAAAAATATCGGCCATCCCTACTACTGATATGTAAATATCTACTGGTCTATGTACCGTATTTTTTTGTGAAATACCCCCCTCGAAATAACCCCCCCCCCCTTGAATCAACCACCCCCTCGAAATACCGCCAGGGGTTTTCGATCTGAGGAAAAAATACCCCCCCCCCTCGTAAACCCCCCCGTCTGGAATGATGTACATCATGTATGCAATGTACATGATGCATTTATTGATGCCAGTTTGCATCGCAGGTACACATATACCCTGATTTGTGTACATATGTATTTATGTCCATATGTCCCAATATATCCTTCGTTTATTACCGGGTTTGGGTATGAAAACGCGTATTCTTTACTATGAATTTCCCGAAAATTTCTGACGAAATAATAACCCCCCCCCCTCAAAATTTCCACTCTGAAAAAATAACCCCCCTGGGGGTATTTCGAGGAAATACGGTACATATTTTCAGTGAAACGTCAAACTCAACGTTTCAGGTTGCAAATTAACCTTGAAACTTAGTAGATATTGCAAATGCTTCTCACTGAATTTATCTTTCACTGTTCACTTATCATGTAAAAACAAAGGTATACTCAGCAGTAGTGATGTGAAAGCGCCATGGCGCTGGCGCCTGGCGCTAGCGCCAAAGCAAAAAGCGCCATGGCGCTTTTGGCGCTTGGCGCTACTTTCCAGTGGCGCCATTGGCGCTTGGCGCTACCATTTTTTAAAGCGCCAAAAAAGCGCCAGGGAGTGATAATTGCGCCGCGGTGTTCATGTGCCTTATTGCCCATTTTCAGCAATTTTTGGCCACGTATTTAATTATTTTACATAGGTATTTTACTCAGATATGTAATTTAGCTATTTTTACCCTGTTATCTCACAGTTTGCACTTTAAATCTTGAAATATCCAATAGATCGAAACTCTGCAACCCCCAACCATCAGACAATCTTTCAGCTTCCACCACTTCAGAGGGGCAATTTGCTATCTTTTTGGACCAGTCTTACCGTATTACCTCGAAATACCCTCATGGGGGTTTATTATTTCGCCAGCATAATTTTAGGTGGGGGGGGGTTAATTCGAGGGGTGGCGTTTTTTTTTCGTGAAATTTTCGTGAAATTCATAGTAAAGAATACGGTTTTTCATACACAAAAACGTAATAAATGTGAGAAAATAGGTTTTATTGGGGTTAAAGATGTATCACTGTACACAAATGAGTGTATCAGTGTAGCTGCAATGCAAATTAGTAGTCGTAAATGCATCATGTACATTGCATACATGATGTACATCATTCCGGAGGGGGGGGGTATTTCGAGGGGGGGGTATTATTTCCCCAGCTCATATTGAGGGGGGGGGGGGTTAATTCGATGGGGGGGTCAATTCAAGGGGGGATTATTCGAGGTAATACGGTAGTTACAGTTGGATGTTGAGCAAGAAAACTTATGGATTTCCATTATTTGACCATTTTTGTGTTTTTGGAGGCAATACAAGTTATTGAAAGTGAAGAAAATAGTACTTTGTCTCACCTGAATCATTAAAGGCAATATCATTTTGGCGCTGGCGCCATTGGCGCTTGGCGCCATGTCCCCCTGGCGCCTTTGGCGCTTGGCGCTAAGGTCCAGAAAAGCGCCATGGCGCTTGGCGCCATTTTGCTGTGGCGCCATTGGCGCTAGTTCCGGAAAAGCGCCATGGCGCTTTTGGCGCTTGGCGCCAAAAGTCTGGCGCTTTTTACATCACTACTCAGCAGACAGCAAAGTATGCGCCTAAAATTACTTATGGCTTAGTCGATAACGCGCCAGCAGGATTAGGGTTGGAAAAAAAACGTTTTTTTTTAACTCGATGTTTTTTTAAAAAAAAAAACGTTTTTTTTTAAAAAAAAACGTTTTTTTTTAAAAGCTCCCAGATATGACCTAGTGTCAACATATATAGGTATATCAGACACTGGCAATACTCTGTGATGTTAAATATGACCATATAATGGCTGTGGAGCCATGGGATAGCATTATAAGTGGTGATTTGTGTCAAAAATATCCATTTTTCGTCGACATATCGTTCTTATATCGCCTTATAGTCGAATGTTCGTGACTTCAGGTAAAGTTTGGCACGGAATGGTGATCAAACAAGGTTATAAAAGGAGGTTGTTACTTTGGGAGTGAAGTTACACACTGTGGAGGTACATGGAAGCACATTACCTCAATATTATATATTACAGCAACATATGTCGGCTTATTCACCCATGGTAGCACATAGAAATGGATGTTTTGATACTAAAAATGCAACAAAACCAATGAAAACAACCACCAATGTCAATTTGTGTGTGAAATTGCGCGCTTGCGCGCAAAAATTTTGTAAAATACCTAGTGCTTAGTACTAAAAATTTCGGCCGATGTTTTTTTTAAAAAAAAAACATTTCGGGCGTCATGTTTAAAAAAAAAAAAAAACGTTTCTTTTTAAAAAAAAACGTTTAAAAAAAACATCGGCCAACCCTAAGCAGGATACACACTTTCAAAAAAAATTTAAAAGAAAAGACGGGGTAGAGTAATGTTTTTTTTACCTAAAACGGTTTTTGGAATTTTTCGATTTATTATTTATGATGATGTCATGATTTCTCATGAGTGCTTTCTTCAGAAAAATGCATAGCATGCGGTCCGCAGAGTATAACCAATTCAAAAAAACCACACTAACACCCCTTCAACCGACCAATCGATTCAACTTGACAGCCAAAATCGTATTAGCATAGGAATGAGAGCAGATCTCGGTGCCCTTGTGGAAGTGGGACACGCGCAGCTTGCGGGGCGCGGACACGGACACGAGCGTGACCAGGCTCGAGCTGAACAGGCGCTCCACCAGCCACACGTCTTCCACTGATGCTGAGGGGTTCGTATCAGGGTTAAGTGGGTGCTCGGATTCGGGTTGGGAACCGGAACCCGATTCCGGACTTCAATACAAGAACAACCAACCCGACCCGTCAATTGGCGATAGTATTATGGGACTGAACAAAATTTCGGGGGGGTTGGCGGGGATTTTTATCTTTTTCACATGGGTACTGACACTTGTACACGGGGTGTATGCATTTATCATTCACATATCAACGACGCCATAAGTCGCTGAGGCAACATGACGTCGTCGATTTTAATTCATTACCGTATGATAATATGACTTACACACACTAGGGGTTGTTTGGGAGGGTTTGGGGGGGTTGTTCCGGCATATACGCACGCCAGGGGTCGCTGACATGCGTACATGCGGTAATCTGCAGAAAGAATAGGTATATGGAATGAAAATAGGGTGAAATCCCCATACGCGATGCACGTTTATGCGCGGCAGTCACGTAAATAAGACTGCCCGCACATGTTTTCACTATTAAAGCTCAGTTAACAGCGAGTTTGTTAACTGAGCGGTGGCTCAGGTGGAAGTGATCGCGCTTACCGCGCGAGAGGTCCTGGGTTCGATCCCCGGGACCACCCTTCCTCCCTGAGCCACTGTTCCTGAGTCATTGTTAATTGTTAATTCGGAATTCTTGGCATCAGCTCCGAGTGGTTTCCAGACTGACAGTGCAGCTGCCCCGTCAATTTTTGTTGAACCGATACGATACCGATCCGAACTTTTGTGGATTCGATTGGGGAAAGGAAAAAAAACGTTTTCTTTCGTAAAATTTATAAAAACGGTTTTTTGAAAGCTCCCAGATATGGTTTTGGGTAGGGTTGAAAAATGCCATTTTTTAAACGCCTTCATTTTCAATCTTTTTATTTCTGAAAATTAAAAACAGATTGTCCCACTATTTCCAAAAATCATTCAATTTCCAAAAAATTGCAGTGATTCACAGAAGAAGTATTATTATGCATTATTATGTTTAATTGGAAATAAACCTGTTTTAATGCTGTTTCCTGGCTCTATATTTATCATATGACCATAAAAGGAACATCACAGATGTCAGGATAAGGATAGGTGGTGCGACGATATCACCCAAAATGGGGCAGCCTCAAACCCCGAACACTGGGATGTGCTCCATAACACATTTCATCATTCGGCACGTGGCTTTTTCACACCAAACATCGAAAACTATTGTGTCAGTCCACAATCTATGATCTGTAGCTAGGGCTCGAACTCGACTCGACTCGACTCGTGACTCGAGGGTAAAACAGAGTACCGACTCGACTCGTCTGACTCGACCGGAAAAATATGGCCCAAACTCGAGACTCGAGGTTTTTGCCCGACTCGACTCGAAATTTTGGCAAATTTCGAGTCAGGGTTTCCATTGTATAATGTCCTAAAATATCAATTTTGATATGAAATATTAAACATATTTTTCAAAAATTTTGCGCGTGAGCGCGCATTTCCACACCACATGTGGATTGGCAGTTGTGGATATATTGTGGATTGGCTTGGCATATGTATTGAATGGTGTTAAAATTTGAATTTCTTATAACCATACAATTCCACATAATGTGCATGTGCACGCTAGTTTAGTGTCAGATTTTGGTAAACTCATCAATCGGCTTTGATAAAACGCATTTGAGTTTACTGAAATGAGTTATTCTGAATCCCCATCAACTGCAGTTGACAGATACATCATTATGGTAAATTCAAATGTGTTCATTGCCAATATATGAGTTTACCAAAATCTGGCAGTAAACTAGCGTGTGCCGCGCCACATGTGAAACACACACACACCAAATCAAATGCATTGCACAATGTTGGCACTGATCCAAAAAAATGTTGTAAAAGATTTCCCATCCCTAGGCCGATTTTATTTTTGCAACTTTATTTGTAGCAAAATGAGTGATAAAAAGTTCTATTTTTGCTTTATCTTGATATTTAAATGAACTGTTGGCATTTAGACTTCATTAAGTGTGTGTGAAAACATTGGTAGATAAACCAGTATCAAAAATTACTGCAAGGGTCATACCAAAAAGTAACGCATCCGACTCGACTCGAGACTCGAGATTTTTGCCCGACTCGACTCGACCTTTCACTGGCTCGCCCGACTCGACTCGCCGACTCGACCGGAAAAAATTTGGGGTTGCGACTCGAACTCGAGTTTGAAAAAATCGAGTTTCGAGCCCTATATGTAGCCCTCAACCGTGTGAATTGACAAACCGCAACAAAAATTGACTACACGGTGGCTAAAATTCATGCTTGGGCCAAACGTCAACAATTCTGGTTTTGGACAACAAAAACATACAGGATTCATGAATCAACTGCAAATCCTCGCCATTCAAAATGGAATACAGCTTGTAGCCTGTTCGAGTTCCCACTGCCAATGAGCTGTGCGAAAATTCAGCTAATGGTGACCAGTTCAAAATTTTGGAAGAGTGCCAAGAGACATTTTGTAGCTCACCTGGCATCCTGATTGAAAGTCACGGACAACACTTCAGCTGAACTGGAGAATGCCATGTTTTCAGTGAAAATAACTTTATTTGTTACTTTTCACAAACGCAACAAATCTCACCCGCAATTATTTCTTCGTGTGATCAAACCACCTGACTGGTAGCCAACACTCGTTACCGTTGCACAACAATTTCCGGAATTAATTACGGTAGTCCGGTACGAAACTATAGTAAACAAGTTTGCGAGTCTGTTCGAGTTTCAATGTGCAAATTTGACACATTCAATCCGGTAAATTGGAACTATTTCGATTGGTCAATACATCCAGAAGTGAAAAATCACCGATAATTCGGGGTTTTTTTCCAGCAAGCTACACTCGTACTACGTGACAATTTTTGGATACATAACATTAATATTACACCATATTCATACACTTATTTCCCATGCGAAGCAATTCCGCAAACGGCAAGATAGGAGGTACAAAGCGCGCTGATATTTTGCTTTGCATGCGCCGGTCCGCATAAGCTCCGCCCACTTTGGTGTAAATGCCCGCGAACGCCAAGCACGCATTTTCGGTCAGGCATGTCACTTTTGTGCGTGGCTCAACAATGAAGTTAAATTGCTATATATCTTACATTTCGCAGGTAAGGCACATATTTTGAGGTGCAGAGAGGTATTTTCGCTATTTTCGTCTATATAGATGGTTATATACCTATTTTTAGCTAATTTTTTAATCGATTTCGAAACAATTTTCGGCCGGCTGTTTTTGGCTGGTTGCCGAGTTCCCGTACGGGGTCTCTTCGTCTGGTTGTTCACATAGCCGAATAAAACAAATAGAAATTTCTGCGCGCACTGTAGTGTGTGGACTCAACATGAAAGCATGTGTTCCCGCGTGACCTTCATGAAATGTGCTTCTATTGTGTAGCTTCATTGTAGCATCAAAAAGGTGACTTATGTCACACCAAAAAGGTGACTTAGGTCACGCTTTGAATGACAGCTGTTTTGATCACAGGCATAAGAATAACACTTTTAATAGCCAAATCTCCGAACAAACTTTCAACAATGTCACTGGAGTGAACAAAACAAGTTATAATAAAAATGAAAGTGCCAACCAAACACCTTTGCAGTGCAAACACCGGCAACCACACTATGTGGTGATTTACATATATTTGTATGCTATAAACCACACAAATAAAACAGATGCCAGGTGCCACTCCCAGAACTTATAAAATGTCCTGTCAAATCTAAAAAAAACATGTAAAATGTCGGGAAAAAAGGAAGCAAACAAATAACAATTTTTGTTACATTTTGGAGGGCATTTTACATGACTTATGACAACCTGCATGACATTTTACAGGGTCCAGAATAAATGATCAGGTTTGCCTGCCAGTTGACTGTATCTAGAATACCACTTTTTATGTGACTTTTCCACTTGACAAATTGGCATCTGTTGCTTTTGATTTTTTTTGTATTCGCTGCGAGTATTTGCACACACGAGTAGAGAGTTGAGCACGGAGCCAGGAATCTCCAACAATACAAACATGTCGAACTAAATCGATCGGGCGTAAATTTAAAAAAATTGAAATTCAATATTTCATAAATTCACACCCAAATACTCAAATAGGTAGTGTATGTAGACACTGCTCGAACAGAAAACAAGCCAAAACTTTAGTGCCCCAATACACACTAGTTTCAGCCAAAAAAAACAACTGACAAATAGGGTTCAAACGATATATCGTATCGAATATCGACCATTTTTTAATATCGAATATCGATATCAAAAATTTTGAAAAAATATAGAATATCGATATCGAAAATTTTGAAAAAATTTCGAATATCGATATCGAATATCGACCATTTTTTCGATATATCGAACCTGTATTGTGTCCCCAAATTTACTTTTCATTTTCATTTTGAGATGTTTATGGTTGATCTGATGTGCTTATAGTATTGTATTTGATGAGTAAAAGTACAGTATTTATAATGTCATTGTTGTTGGAGTGCTAAATTTGAAGCCAGAAAACGCTGATATACCTTTTTTTTGCAACATGCCCTTAAGCAATTAGGTTATAAGGATGAACTGTAATATCTACCAATTGTTATTTGTCTGATACACTTTGATTCATCATGTTTTTCTTCTATTTTCTACCATTGAGTGATGTAAAGCTTGTTAAAATCACTCGCACCATTCAAATTTCAGTAAAGAGATGATTAAGCATGTGTGCAACCACATGAAAATACAATATGCCACTTGAAATATGCCTTGCTATACCAAAAGCATATCGCAATATCGAATATCGAAAATATCGAAATATCGACCATTTTTCAATATCGAATATCGATATCGAGGTTCCATATCGTATCGATATCGAATATCGAGTTTCAGAAAAAAAATCGAATATCGATATCGAAAATTTTGAAGAAAATAAATCGAATATCGATATCGAAAAGTTATATAGTTTGAACCCTACTGACAAATCAACATTGGATGCATTCGAGTTTATCAGAATTAGGGTCTGTCTACTTCTACTTCTGACGGATATAAAAATGATCCATTGGCCCTACACACGCTAGTTGACATCGACACCAAATGTCAACTGGTTCCGTTCCTAATTCAAAGATTGCGTTTGAATGTCGTTCGTCCACTCGTCAGCGAGCTTTGAATCGGGATCGGCACCAGTTGACATTTGGTGTTGATGTCAACTAGCGTGTGTGGGCCCATTCCGGCAAACTCAAATGCGTTAAAAATAGATTTATCAGTTTCAGATGTCAACTGTAAATTAGTGTGTCCACAACGCCGGCACGCACGCACCATAGTAGACAACAGAAACTTTGAATACTAAAAAATTTGTTTTAGACTCATTTGAGTTTACCATGGGGATTCCGTCAACTACTTTCGACGGAGATGAAAAATGATTCGTTATTGTAAACTCAAATGTGAATAAAATAAATTAATTAGTTTGGGAATTTTCGGTTGTCAACTAGTGTGCGTGGGGCCAATAACTCTGCGTGCCATGGTGAATTGGGCCCACACACGGTAGTTGACATCGACACCAAATGTCAACTGGTGCCGATCCCGATTCAAAGCTTGCTGACGAGTGGACGAACGACGTTCAGACGCAAGCTTTGAATTGGGAACGGAACCAGTTGACATTTGGTGTCGATGTCACCTAGGGTGTGTGGGGCCATTATGGCGAGTTCAGTACAGCACCCGTGGGTATTTTTCCCAACCCTAGCTGTGTATACGGTATGTTAAGGCATCACCTTCAACTGACACATTCGAACGTATACTGTAAAGTATAGATGGGTGTTGACACTAGTGATGTAAAATGCGCCAGAACTTTGGCGCCAAGCGCCAAAAGCACCATGGCGATTTTTAGAAACCCGGCGCCAAGCGCCAATAGCGCCATGCCAAAATGGTGCCAAGTGCTATAGAGCATTTAGCGTTGGTGCCATCACCAAGGCGCTTTTACATCACAGATAGTGAGTACGGTGGAAATGAATCCTATGCTGTAAGTGCATTGAAAATCGTTGGATTGTTACGACTGAGCACAAACCAGCTAAATATTTGTATACTCCAGCGACATTACACCTTAGAATGAAATCTACCATATCCCATCTGAATAAAAGAACAAACCTACAAAATCTTTCATCATATTTATCAAAGCAATTTGATAAATAGGTATGATGAAAAAAAATAATGTTTGTTCTTTTATTCAGATGTGATATGGTAGATTTCATTCTGAGGTGCAATGTCGCTGAAGTATAAGATGGGAAAAAGTACAGTATTTATATAACACAATAAATGAAAACGCACGGAACTTTTCCCCATTCACAGGATGTTACCACTAGTATAAATACCGAAAAAGTAACCCTGTATAATGGCGCTGCGTATAAATCTATCATTAAAACGAAATTTGGGAAACTCATGCATCCGTTTCGAACACATTTAAGTTTTCCATTCATTGCGGTAAACTCAAACGTGTTCAAAACGGATTTATGAGTTGACGAAATTTTCGACTCTGTAGTGTGCAGCAGAATTTTAACAGCACGTTGCAACGCACGCCGCATCAGACAAATTGGCACCAAAATTGATGGGATAAATAAATAGATTTTGAAATAGACGCAATATGGAATTTATTTATATCGGATCTATTGTGCCTGCACACACTAGTTTTCACCGTGACTTCGTGTGAAAACTGAAATTTTTTCAAAGGCAAATTTATAAACACGGTTGAATGATTTTATTTAATTTCAATTGGAATTTTAATTAATGAATGTTAAAATTAAAAATTTTTATAACTAAAACACATATAGCATACCAAAAGAGTAGGCTGGATGTGGCCATGTGGCCATTTCAGTTTTCACATCAGTCACAGTGAAAACTAGTGTGTGTAGGGCCATTCGATGAGCACAAATCAAGTGTCTAAAAAAAGTGTTCAGTAATCATCCAAATCGAACTGCTCGATGGCGTCGTCTAGTTCCATCATCTGGAAGTCGACCCGGTAGCGCAGCATGCCTGAGAATGGCACAAATTTAAGCGAGATAAATACAAGCATGATAGGTTCAACACATAAATCTTTACGTTGTTTTTAATAGGTACCTGTTTACACTTTCTCAAATGCAATGCAAAGAAATATATAAAATATAAATACCTAGTTGAAGCCATGTGGCATGTTTGATATGGATATTTCATAAATATGAAAAATAACCAAAATTCCAAATTCAATAAGACTTCGCGCCTACAATTGACATTGAATCAATATAGAGAATATTAAGTGTCAATGTCAACATCGAAAGATCATATACTGGGCAGACACGATACTCTACAAACAGATAGGAGTTATGTCTTTGGCTGGCAGACGGCCAGCCGAGAATTATGGAAGGCGTGATTAGGGTTGGCCGATGTTTTTTTTATAAAAAAACATGACGTCCGAAATGTTTTTTTTTAAAAAAAAACATCGACCAAAATTTTTAGTACTAAGCACTAGGTATTTTGCAAAAATTTTGCGAGCAAGCGCGCAATTTCACACACAAATTGACATTGGTGGTTGTTTTCATTGGTTTTGTGGCATTTTTAGTATCAAAGTATCCATTTATATATGCTACCATGGGTTAATAAGCCGTCATATGTTGCTGTAGTATATAATATTGAGGTAATGTGCTTCCATGTACCTCCACAGTGTGTAACTTCACTCCCAAAGCAACAACCTCGTTTTATAACCTTGTTTGATCACTATTCCGTGCCAAACTTTACCTGAAGTCACAAACATTCGACTATAAGGCGATATACGAACGATATGTCGACGAAAAATGGATATTTTTGACACAAATCACCACTTATAATGCTATCCCATGGCTCCACAGACATTATATGGTCATATATAACATCACAGAGTATTGCCACTGTCTGATATACCTATATATGTTGACACAAGGTTATATCTGGGAGCTTTTAAAAAAACACGTTTTTTTATTAAAAAAACATTGAGTTAAAAAAAACGTTTTTTTTCCAACCCTAGGCGTGATGACGACGAAGTGATGACCATCAAGACGTGATGGCGAGAGATGATGATCGGGACGAAAGTGATCACGTCATGATGGAGTGTTTCCTCCAGAAAAATGTACGGCCTAATGTCATCCGAGTATTCCATCCAAAAAACGAGCACACTTTTTTCTTCACAACTTCTCATCATCACACATCTACATAAACACACCAAAAACATATCAATCAGCCCAAAAACGCGCACGCCAAGAAAACGTAGTCAGACAGCCCTCAAAAGCCCCGCTAGACATCAAACAGCAGCCAGCAGCACCCACTAGACAAGCAAATTCTCATCACAGCGGCAGCAATGGGCGAGGTGCGGCCGTCGCAGGAGCAGCTGCGCTTGGGCGAGAAGCACCTCATGAAGCAGGTCGAGAGGGAGAGGAACCGGCAGGACGCCCTCAAGAGTATTATGATCAAGTATAAAGGTGTGCTCGGGGGTGCTTCTGTGCCAACGCGGCCTTTGACCTGGGGTCACCAACGGGGGGACTTGTGCGGGGCGCGTTAACCCCCCCCCCCAAACGTTTCAGCTTCTATTTATCTCCCGGATGTTACTAAGCTGTGTATTTTTGGCAACTATCCATTGACCCCCCCCCCCCCCCCCGCTAAATCACGCTGCTATAGACCATCTGGAGCAAATTTTGAGTGATGCAGAGTAACAGTTACTATGATGGGGCACTTGGCTTATATTAGACATTAACATTACAAATATTGAAACAAAATCAAAAATCGAAAACATCTCAAATCAATCAACCAAAAGGTTGCCTCATTGTGCCTGCGCACACTAGTTTAAACATGAAATTTCGAAAACTCACAAATCAGCTTAGAACGCATTTGAGTTTTCTACAGTGAGGTGGCCGTCAACTACAGTTGACGGAGATTAAAAATGACTCCTTGTGGAAAACTCAAACACGTTTAAAGCTAATTTATGAGTTTTCAAAATTTCGTGTGAAAACTAGTGTGCGCAGGGCCATTGAGTATTCAATCGACATTACCCCAACTTAGACGATACGGAAGCAGAGGGCGACATGAAGAGATCTACAGCCACTCGTTACCTAAATTGGCGCGGTGCCAGCAAAGAGAAAACGTCGGCGGAGCCGCCGAAATGCACGCAAACAGTTTACTTGCAGCCGCCGGCAGCGGGCAAAAAAACAGCTGCGATACCCCTGCGCGCCTGCTTGCCGCCCACTGCGGAACAGGTGCCAAATTACGCAAGTGGAGAAGTGAAGAAAAATGAGAAGTGAAGTGAAGAATGATAAGAAAAAACCATTTGGGAAGTGACAAGTGGAATGAGAAGTGAGAAATGAAATGACCAGGAAAAAATTAAAAGCCAAGTAAAATGACAAGTAAAAAGATTAATTTAAACGCTTGAACTTTTTTCTTATCATTCCATTTCTCAATTATCATTTGACTTCGCTTTAATTTTCTACTTGCGATTTTATTTCTCACATATGAGATTGTTTTTACTCCTTCATTTGCGGAATTGACCACAGATTTTTCTGTTGAGCTCTACAAGTGGGGCTTAACGCGATGTGTTAACGCAAATTTCCAAAATTTTCAAATATTGAAATCAAATCCTTCCCCCGCTCGCAGATGCTGTTTGTGATCAACAAAAACGAGGCGGCGCTGGTGGCCGACATGAACAGACCGAAAGCAGACGAACCAAAATGGAACCCCAGGCACCACTCCCGAACCCTGTAAAATTCCAAATATAATGCAAAGTGTCTAAAGTCATGTAAAATGCCCTAGAAAATGGCAAACGTATGCCATTTTTCAGGGCATTTTACACGCCTTTTTATACTTTGCATGACACTTGACATTTTTACAGGGTCTGAGAGTGCCCCCAGGGCGACCCTGGCGCAGCTGGCAGAGCGAAACAAGCTGTTCAGCGATGACAGAATCGTCATCAACACTGTGGAAACCATGGTCATCTGCACGCCGACTTTGGGGGAGAAAATCCGCTGGAAGGATAAGGAGGTGCGCAGCCGCCGCGCCACGGAACAGTTTCTATTGAAATTAAGCTTGCAGTTTGGGTGTCAATTTAGCACATGTCATAAAGTGATAAATCGAATCGACAGTCCAATAACATGTTTATAGGGATTAAAATGAAAATTTGCTTTTCATTTGCGAGTGCAGTATTTAGCATTGGTATTTACAACAATTAACCAGACTTGTGTAGGTTGTCTTAAATTTTTCACATTGTAAGGTGTGTGCTTGCGCCACATATCAAGCAGGGCCGAACAAAAAACGTTTTTAAAAAGCACAATTTTTTCACCCCCCCCCCCCCCCAGCGGCAAGCGAGAGGGGGCAGCACATCATCGCAAACGCCCACAAGCGTGGCGACCCCCAGCGCCACCACACCGGGCACAGTGAGCACGCAGACGCAGAGGGACACCTACATCGTGACCTCGTCCAAGGCGAGCACGACCAGCGCCGGGGGCAGCAGCAGCGCCACAAGCACACCGGCAAAGTCCGGCCCCGCGACCATTGTCAGCGAGCAGGTGCCACTCGCAGACTCTGTGAAATGCCCTGTGAAGTGTCAGATGTCATGCAAAGTGTCTGAAGATATGCAAGGTGTCTAAAGTCATGCAGTGTTTAATGTCATGCAAAATACCCTGGAAAATGACTAGACTGGAATACTAGATTCTATTTTCCAGAGCATTTAACATGAATGACACTTGAGATTTTGCAGGGCATTTGCCATGACTTTAGACACTTTGCATGAAATTAGACATTTTGCAGGGCATTTCACACAGTCTAGAAGTGCCAGTAGGGCGCCGCGCCCTCACCAAAAGCAGTTGCCCTGCCCCCAGCCACCGACACGGCGGCGCCAGGCGCCAGGGTCACTTTTGCACAACAGATTGTGTGGAAGAAAGATACAACGTGAGCTACCACGTTTTTACTTGCCGCTAGGGTTCAACCGATATATCGTATCGAATCTCGGATATCGACCATTTTTTAATATCGAATATCAATATCGAAAATTTTGAAAAAATATCGAATATCGATATCGAAAATGTTGAAAAAATATTGAATATCGATATCGAATATCGACCATTTTTTCGATATGTCGAACCTATATTGTGTTCCTAAAAAAAGTTATCATTTTCATTTTGAGATATTCATGATTGATCTGATGTGCTTGATCTGATCTGAGAATTGTATTAGATGAGTAAAAGTACAGTACTTATAATGTCATTTTTGTTAGAGTGCTAAATTTGAAGCCAGAAAATGCTGATATTCTATTTTTTGCAACATGCCCTTAGCAATCAGGTTATCAGTATGAACTGTAATATCTACCAATTGTTATTTGTCTGATACACATTGATTCATCATGTTTTTTTCTACATGTTCTACTTTTGAGTGATGTAAACCTTGTTAAAATCACTTGTACCATTCACATTTAACTAAAGAGATGATTAACCATGCGTGCAACCACATGAAAATACAATATGTCACTTGAAATATGCCTTGCTATACCAAAAGCAAATCGCAATATCGAATATCGACAATTTTTTAATATCGATATCGAGGTTCCATATCGTATCGATATCGAATATCGAGTTTTAGAAAAAAATATCGAATATCGATATCGAGTTTCAGAAAAAGCATCGAATATCGAAAAGTCATATCGTTTGAACCCTACTTGCCGCGCATAGCTTAGTAAATATTAATGCCTTGTGAATGCAGCGCATGTGTTCAGATTTCCCAGGGGTGATTTGTCGCTCAACCAAAAGCACCCACTATTAGTTCAGGTGAGGGGTAAAAGTCCCCACCCCTACTCAGTGTATTTTGGTCGTTGTTTATTATTAATTTTTAACATTTATTTTAATTATGCTAAAAAGCACATGTCCAGGCGTGCTTGATGCGCGCGCGGGGTTATCGCCGTGAACACTGCCATCCATGTGCATCAAACAAACGGCTTTTTACTTTGCAGTCATGCTTCTCCGCATTGGAACGTGGCCCAGAACGATGCATGATATCAGATTCCATCTATCAGTGACTGGGACTACCACAAATTGCATTCCATTCACGCCGCAGTTACGTCAAGAGAAAGTGCCCGCCCATGCGGTCGTCTACGGCGTCGCAAGACCTGCGCGTCATGTGGGACAAACAGAAGCAGGTGCTCGCCCGCGTAGAGCAGGCGTACAAGAAGGCGGACAAGCAGAAGGTCAGCAAAGAGAAGGCTGACATGATGAAGGTACAATGGCCCTGCGGACTAGTTGACAAGGGCGCCAAATGTCAGCTGGGGGCAGTCCCAAGCCCTGTAAAGTGTAAAGTAAAGTGTCAAATGTAAAGTCAACTGCAAAGTCAAATGCAAATGTAAAGTGTCAAATGTAAAGTATAGTGTCAATTGTGTATCCAAATCTTATTTCTCGTATCCAAATCTTATGTTTTTGTATCCAAATCTTCTCATTTGACATAAGATTTGGATACGAAAAAAATAAGATTTGGATACGCAATTGACACTTCACTTTACATTTGGCACTTTACTTTACAGGGCTTGGGATTGCCACGAGGTTCCCATCCCAATTCAAAGCTTGCTCATGAGCCGACCAACGACCTTCAAATGCAAAATGTAGAGTCATGTCCAGCCAAAAATACTGTCGACTATCGAACGACGGTAGAAAATTGAAATCCGTAGAACACTAGCCCAACTTAAATACACATTCCCACACACAGAAAGCCTGAAGAAACGAATGGATGAAAGTTTCCAGCCAAAAATTTACTGATCTTGAACGAATAAAAGAAGAGCCAGAACGTGATTGTGAGCAGGCATGTGATAAATGCATAGAAAACTGATTGCATCAATGAAATTGAACGCATGAAGTGCGTTTGGTACTTAGCCAAGATTCTGCACTTTGTCAAGTCATAAGTGAAGCTGTGCATCGAGTGACATGCAAAGTTGCAATTGACAAGTAGTTGCCAAGGATTTTTGAGAAGGGGTTGTTACCAGCGACATCCAGTGGGGTCTACTCGTCACTTACCAAGTTATCAACACTTTTTGTCGCCTGATAAGTCGCGCAAAGCCACCAAAACCCCAGAAAAATAAAATGTCCATTTCCCACCCGCAAAAACACTCACCTCCAATGCCTCCGAAGCCCCTGACAAACTGTGCGCCCTCAGTTGAGCGGTCGGTGACGATCTCTAGCGTGGCGCCGAACGTCTTGTAGTTGTTGGCGAGCCACTCGAGCAGGGGCATCTGGTCGATCAGCTCCAACTCCACGCCCGTCTGAGGGGGGGGGGGCGATTGAAAACAAACGCCGAAAATTGGCAGACAGCCAAAAATTGGTATATGTATACCCGGCGGACGTGACACTTAGTATGATAACCTACCATAACCCATCTGAATAATGAACCAAAAAATTACATTTTTTTATCAAAATAATTATTTCATTTTTAGTATGGAATAATTAATTACGAAATTTACCGCAATATTTTATTCATTAAAGTATGGTAGGTTTTCATACTAGGTGTGCTGTCCGACAAGTATTACATACCAAAAAGTTGAAAAATATACCCCAAACTATTATTGAATGTGAGAATTAGAAAAAATGCACTTTACCGTAACTGACCTCTTTGTCCAGAAAATGTGTTTTGTCCTTCTCTTGTTCCTGATTCAGCTGCAGTACTTTATCCTCTGCGTAAAAAATGGTAAATGTATGTTGCAGATTACTTAAATTTACATGCACTTAAGGGTTAAAATGGTATTGGGTTTTCGGGTTCGGGTCAAAAAGAAACTATAATTCAATATCTCTGCAAAAAGCGACAAAAACATCAAAGTTGATTTTGCAAATTTATTTGTCACATTCAATTCCCGAATTTATTTACCCGCTCCAAAATGCAATAAAAGACTGACCGCCCGAGTTGTTGTTCCTGAGCACGTATCTGGTGATGTCCAAGTTCTCCCAGCAAATGAGCGTCTCCACGGCGCCCATCTCCAGGCCCTTGAGCGTGTCCTCCACGCCGAACACGTACTTGCCAGTGTCCTGACACGGGTGCGTTTGAATTAAAGCGATAAAAAAACTGGTGTTGCTCCCAGACCCTGTAAAATGCCAAGTCATGCTAAGTGTCTAAAGTCATGTAAAATGCGCTGTAACATGTTACGTTTTTCACCTTTTATTGATAATTGTTCACAACGTTTTACATTACTGTTGACACTTGCATGAAATTTTACATTCACCAGATCATTTTACATGACTTTTGACAATTTACACGAATTTTGACACTTGACATTTTACAGGGCATTTTCTGAGTACTGTGAGTCGCCCCCGGCCAAACTGATCGCCAAAATTTAGAAAAATTCATTTTTTAATAAGAAACATGCAGAGATTTCTATATTAAATTCGATTGTTCCGCTTCAAGTAAATGTCAACAGTTGCCCACAGAACAGACCTGTGAAATCTCGTCAAAGTACTTTTGAATGAGCTTCTTCTCTTGTATAAATTTGACATTTGCGAGCGCATCGGCGGCCAGGTCGATGGCTTGGTTGAAGCCATTCTCGCCCCCGTACGAAACGTCCACGATTTTGATGATTTTCGTTTGCAGTCTCTGTGAGGTGGGAGGGGGGGAGATGTATTTTGAAAGAATAGGGGAGTCGCAGCGAACGTACGACTCGGATGCTGTGGCTTTTTTAAACCAGTCATTAAAAACGTAAAAGTATATTATAGACTTATCGACTTTCAATTTTCTTTCTCCATTTTATTATACAGTATTTTTTGTTGGATTCATAATTGACTTATCGTCTTATTGCTGGAATTTTTTAAATAAATTGTCAATAATTGGTCCAAAATGTAAAAATGGGGACAACTGATGTTAAAAATTGAAAATGGTGAAGATTGCGCGGGACCAGTTCCTGGTGCCTCTTTCATGCATAATTCCATGTTTGAAAGTTGGATTTATCGACTCTTGTGAAACGTGAAAGTGGACGTACAAAAAGTTGTCGCAACTGCACTCACCGGATCGAACATATCACTCTGACTGAGTTCATTCTTGAAATCAGCGCTACCAGCGAGCACAATGCCGGCGACCACGACCCTATCATTGGCGATGAACAGGGTGACGGCAGTCTCGGCGACCTTGCGCACGTAGTTGTGCCGCTTCTCCATGCGCAGGCGGGCGAAACGCAGCGCAGACTGGCCGCCGCGGCCGTGCTTCTTGGGCAGGTCCACCGTGAACTTGTGCAGCACGTCCCTGCGGGGGGGGGGGGGTTGTTTTGTGTTGTTTTTCCTTTGTTCAGCTTATTATTTTGTTATTCCCGATTTTTTCATTACCCGATACCCGACTTTTTCATTACCTGGAACCGAAATTTTTGACAATTTGAAACCGAACCGGAACCGAATTTAAGAACCGAACCGAGAACCGGAGCTGAAAATTTTGAGGAACCGAGAACCGAGCCGAAATTTTTTAGAACCTGCAACCGGAACCGAAAATGTAAATTGTAAATGTGTAAAAGTGTAAATTTCAAAAACGTGACAAAGTCCAGGACCATGTAGAATGAGTAGAATCATGTAAAGTTTAATATTTATGGGACGTAAAATGTAAAAATGTAAATATATTCATGTCAATGAAACTGTCATAAAATGTCGAATGGTCGGTAAATAAAGGCGCCTACAGGAAGATTATCTTTTATTGATTTTTAAAATGTTTCCGAGCGACTCACACAAATAGACACAATTTGGTAAAATTGTCAAACCCTCGAACAAGGGGCGGAATGGAATGAAACGCAGATAATACTGACCGAGTGTTTCCCTGGAGCGTGCCGAACAGGGCGCCGTTGCCGTCCATCACGATGAAGCCGAACTTGTTGTCGTCGGCCAGCAGCGCTGCAAATTATAGATACATTTTAAAATGCCTTTTTCATTAGAAGTTAAATTGGATCGTAATTTTTATGGACTGGTTTCTCACAGGGCAAATTTCGGCAATTCTGCCCATTTTGGTAAAAAAATCAGTGTTATAGTCCATTTCGTTCCCGAGATACAGTGGTACCGTTTTTCAGAAAAATCACAATTTTCATATCGAAAGTGCACATATCCATCTCAGATCCCCTATGAAAAACAGAACTTTCATTTCGTAAGTGCACATATCCATGTCGGACCACCGGAGTTTCATTCCATAAGTTCACATATCCAAAAAATAGTTTCATTTCCAAAAGTGCACGCGTGCTCCGGATCGCTCGCGAAGAGCCGGCCGGATTTCCCATAGAAAATAAAGTTTCATTTCCAAATGTGCATACGTGAATTTCCAAATTTATTTTGCTCTATAAATCTAGTACGGGTATAAATATAGATCTGAAAATTTAGGTTTGTGTACTTCTCGAAAAGGGCTTCTCAGCGCTGTAATTGGTTTTGCCTTGCGATGCACCGTTATGAAGTTATTTACATTTCAAGTTCAAATCTTCAAATTTACTCCTTACTTTGGGTGGTTTACAAAATATGACATAACTCCCAAAATATTTACCAGCCGACAAAATTTAGGGACACAAAAATTGCAGACAAATGTCCGAGATATCTTAAAAGTGCAGGGCAAGCTTTGTCGCCCAAACATGGCGCTGCCGGGCCAGCGCCAAACCTGAAAATGCGATTTTGAAAAATCGAAAAATCTGGATATGTCAACTTTTGGAATGTAAGTCCCCATATATGGTACTGTAAATTTGTTTCACCGATTTGGTATTTTTCGGTAGGATTGGTAGTTTGTGGGCAACCTCATCTAAAATATCCGTTGGCTATATAGGTATCTAGAAAACACACCTTGCAAAGCCTCAGTGTGGAATTTGTTGTCGCACAGGTAGAGGGAGGTGTTGATCGGCTTGAAGGGCTCGAAGTCGATGTTGACCTTCTTCTCTTTGCCCTCGTCGGTGACAATCGTCCCGCAGTAGATCACCAGTCCGTTGCCGGGCACTAGAAGGAATTACACAGGGAAATAGATTTTTGTAGGAGATTTAGAGCTTGATAGATCTAAATCATAGACTGAAAGATAGATATCGAATTTTATTTATTAGTTTTTGACCTAGCTCGATTTTGACCCGTTGTGTGCGTAGAGTCTGTGTCGCTTTGTTAGTATCGATGATGTTACACAATAAAATGATCGCTTTTTGGGTGAAAGTTCTGAAAGTACTGAATAATTCAGAATCTTTTTACACCCAGCGCGAAGTGCCAATGGCGCAAGCTCCAAAGGCATCATGGTGTTTTCCACTGTGGCGCTTTTGCGGGGGTCGTGTAAATTTCTAGGCGACATTTTAACATTAAATATTGACTTGATATTTCAGTTTTACTTCCTCAACATTCACATACAAAACCCTTTCTAACTAAATATTTACATCCCACAGAAAGGACGCACCTTTGGAGTATAGTTTGAGCCGCTGCTGGACGGAAGTGATGGCGGTGAGCACGGAGAGCCTGTTCACGCGGGACTTGATGTTCGACGCGGTGCCGTACTCGTCCGCGAGCATCTTGGACACGCGCGCGATCTGGTCCCGCGGCGGGATGATCAGCGAGATCATCGACGTGCCGTTGCTGCGGGGGGGGGGTGTAGGGTGGGACATTGCAAACGTTGCAAACTTCTGTGCGTTTTTGATATATATTTACCGTATATCCTCGAATAATTCCCCAGGGGATTATTTTTACAAAATTTCAGAGTCTTTTTGACTGGGAAGTCATTCGGGGGGGAGCTGTTCGGCGGGGGTTGTTCGAGGGGGAGTTGTTCGAGGGGGAGTTGTTCGAGGGGGAGTTGTTCGAGGGGGAGTTGTTCGAGGGGGAGTTGTTCGAGGGGGAGTTGTTCGAGGGGGAGTTGTTCGAGGGGGAGTTGTTCGAGGGGGCAGGGGTATCTTGAATTTTGACCATCCGAGTGGTTGGATAGATAGCAAATCGCTCCTCTGGAGGGATAGATAGCTGAAAAATTTTCTGGGACCCCTGAAACGAGACCCCTGCGAGGGGGAGTTGTTCGAGGGGGGAGTTGTTCGAGGGGGAGTTGTTCGAGGGGGAGTTGTTCGAGGGGGGGTTGTTCGAGGGGGAGTTGTTCGAGGGGGAGTTGTTCGAGGTAGAGTTAAAATTTCAACAGAATTTTCAGTAAATTGAAAGATTAACTTATAGCACAAATGGGCTCACATTGGTTACATATTTAAATCGTTTGTAGGGTTGAATATTTTCTACCCATCAAATAAGGGTGGTCATTCGAGCGGCCGTTATTTGTTTCGTCAGTTGGGGAAGTTTTTCTGGGGGAATTATCCTAGAATACTGTATATGAATAATTTTCAGCTATGTTTCGACATTTCTGTCAATTTAGGGCATTGTGTAACATGCTTGCTTCAACACAAATTCAAATCATGAAAAATACCACGTATTTGCTGAGAGCCATTTTAATTTACGTCAAACATCAAAATCCAGTGAAAAATATTACTACGCACTGTTTAGTATGTGGTTTATGGGCTCATTGCTTTCCGTTCAATTTCACGTACTAATAAAATATTATACTATTTTCAAAAACGGAAAAAACAGCGCACCCTCTAGCCGCTTCTAAGCTCTTTATCAATTTCTTAATCTTCCAAATTTCGACATTCCTGTCTGCAGACTCTTCCCCGCCGCCGGGAACCGCCGTTTGACTGTGGCTCGCTGCACCGTTTTCCATCTTTCCACTATCGGTTTTATCGATATTTTGATAGGATTCTATCGATCGAATTTTGGTTTTATCGATGAGTAGTCGGTTGTCAACTGTGAAAACGGTGAAGATAATAGAAGTAGGGAGAAAACAAAAAAAAACAGGATTATTTTTTTTGCTTTTTTGAGAATGCAAAATGGTTTTGATAACGTCATACGTGATTCGATCAATCTTGGCGTTATCTGAGCGGTGAATTTGAAAGAGTTTTCGTGTTTGTGTTGTCGGTTTTTTTGGATACATAAATCGTAACGATAATCACCGCTAATATTCACATGTCGCTGGAGAGCGAGTTGAAAAAGTCACAATCCGGACATCGAACAACTGTTTGAAACATTTCTGGCAAAAGTCCAAGTACGACTGTGTGCATTGCGCAACCGGACCGTGTCATGTATGAATAATTGGCCCACGTCCAAATTATCGGTAGCGTCTTGTACGAACGTCAGCGAAAGCGCTTAAAGTGCTCCAAATCGCTCAAGTTAGCTTCATTTTGCCCATTTTCACCTTCATAATCGTTTCGTTTATGTACACGATTATATACCCGTTTATAACCTATTTAATTCATAGGGATTTCGAAATAATTTTGGGCCGGCGTTTTTTTGGCCAGCTGCCAATTTGTACGGGGTATCTCCGGCGCAACCAGTGTAGTATGTTTGGATACTACTCTTCTGTCTAATTCAGACTTCAGATGATATCCTTCCATCCATGAACATTTCATGTTAAATATTTCCGACATGTTGGGATAATTTTATTAATTGACCATAAGGTGATGCAATCTTTGTGTAAAATTTATTTGAAGTGATCACGGGAGAGATGGTAATTTGGCAAAAAGCCAAGTGGCTGCTAAGTTCCGTAAAGAAAACGCGAAATATGTGGCTGGAAAAACTGCCCCATACCACTTGAAACGAGTGGAAAAATGTCAAAGCTCCATTCTGCCGATGCTGATTTTTTTCTGCAATTTACTTTGTGTGCCCCTCCCCAATTCCAATGTTGTACCCAATCCGCCAATCCCCCCTGTTTTGGCAACTAGCCAAGGATACAATCGTATCCAAATAACGCCAACATTCAAAAAAAATATCAACAGTCCAGAATAAATGACGGAGCATGGAATGCGGCAGCGAAATTCGGGCGTTGCGTCGGTGCGAGCAGATCCTGCTCAGAGATGGGCAGGCGGAATTTCTGGCCCGATTTTTGACGCCCAAAGTGTTCTCGCAGGCGCAAACTGATTCTATTCTTGAGGTCGCACATTTTTATGTAGTTGAAAGTTAAAGTGTGGCGTTGCGGAGGTCTCTGATCAAGGGAAATCGGTGAATATGCATCCAATGTGAATACTTACGGATACTCCGTGGATCGCATGTAATGCTTTTTTCTGAAGGAATGGGTGTACTTATGCACTACAACAATAGCGATGCTTTCAAGTGGCTTGGGTGACTCTTTTGCCACTTTGATCTTTGCCGCCGTACAAATGGGCGGTCAGTATGCATATTGTGTTATGTATACATAGCTTTCACTAACTGCGGGTATTTACGTTTACGTTTTCAAGAAATACCAGTACTTTAACAACACTGGCACAAGGTATGCACTCCACTCGGTATATGAAGTTGAAATAAATGTGCCAACGTGAAAACAATATAGACGAAATGGGACACATTAAATTCAGGCATAATAATCCATTCCAAGGCAAATTACACAAGGACACAAAAGCCAAAAGGTTCCCAAGCCCCGCCCATGGCGTCGCTTTTGCTGTAGTGTAGAAATCACCGTAACATTCATAAGAACGTCGTCATCAAAGTTCTCATCACATAAGCGTCTCAGGAAAAATACGTTCGTCGCTCGTACGCGACTCCGTCTTTCTCATTTTGAAATATTTTTTCGTTTTGTGTAAATGCGTATGTTGTTCGTACTCGAGTCCTTGTACTTTGTGTTTTTATGAAATTGTGTACCTAAGTATCCTGCTACGCGTTATCGTCTAGTAGGGTTGGGACGATATGACTTTACGATATCGATATTCGATATTTTTTTCTGAAAGTCGATATTCGATATCGATACGATATGGACCCTCGATATTCGATATGAAAATATGCTCTATATTCGATATCGATATTTCGATATTTTCGATATTTCGATATTTTAGTACAGCGGGGCATATTGTATTTCCATTTGGACACAAACATGGTTGATAATCTTTTTTAATGAGGCTCACAACAGTTGAAATGAGGTAATGAAATAAAAACAGGATGAATCAAATTATATAAGGTGAAAAATTGTTAAGCAAACACTTCAGGTCATAGTTGTGACTAGGGTTGGAAAAAAATCGATTTTTTTTACGACCCCGATTTTTTTATCGATTTTTTTTAAAAAAAATCGATTTTTTTTAATAAAAATCGCTGGGGTTGAAATTAGCCCCAATTCTCTCTAAAATCGCCTCTAAAGGTAAGAAAAGCCATATAAATTGATAGGGAGTGCAAACTTATGCTTTCTGTTGTAATACAAGTACTGTAGAGCTTTAGAAAAGCTTGAAAGTCAGTTATTTTTAAGTTTCAGAGTAATTATCTAGTTATATTAGCAGCGTGAATTACACCTCATCAATCATTTGCGATTTTGTTTGCAGAAATTGCACGTTCTTGCTGAGAACAAAGTAAAAATCATCTTGGGAGTGAACATGGATGCATTTGCATAAATATTGATGTTAAAACACATAGCATACCAATGAATACTTTCCGAAATGATTCATGGCCTACCTTACATGCTTAAAAGCACACAGAAATGGGTGCTACACCACCAAATTAGTTGAAAAGGTAATGAAAAAAGCAAATGATGGATTGCTTGCATGAAAATGCGCGCTCGCGCGCAAAAATTTTTGCATTTTACCTAGTGCTAGAGTACCAAAATTTTTCGCCAGCGATTTTTTTTTAAAAAAATCGGTGCGGGTGCTGCGATTTTTTTAAATAAAAATCGGAATTTTTTTTAAAAAAATCGCTTAAAAAAAATCGCTTGCCAACCCTAGTTGTGACTAGGGGTGGCTGGCTTTTTACATTTTTAAAAGGTTGGTATTTTAAAATAAACAGCAAAATTTTTGAGCCATGCTGCCAGGCAAAGGTTTGGTGAAATGGTTTCCTTGTGATGCAGTTTGCTGTGTTAATATCATATATTTTGTAAGGATGTGTATACATTACCCTTGATATTCTACTTTTGATAGCTCAATGTGAAAATAACATGGCATTAATATATGATATATTACTTTGTGCATTCATAAGCATACATGTTTGGCTGCAACATCCACTTTTTGTTGACTTCAGCCATTTTTTATGGGATCACAAATACCTCAAAAAGAATACCAGAATATCGAAAAATATCGAAAAAATGGTCGATATTCGATATCGATATTCGATATTTTTTCAAAATTTTCGATATCGATATTCGATATTCGATATGAAAAAATGGTCGATATCCGATATTCGATACGATATATCGTCCCAACCCTATCGTCTAGAACATAAGTAGTTTTTGGCTAGGGTGTCAAATTTCCGTTTCCGTTTCCGCTTTTCTGCAGGACAAATTTTTACCTTTACGTTTTCCGGCAGCCAAAAATTTTTCACCTTTCCGTTTTCCGGCAGCTGAAAATTTTTACGTTTCCGTTTTTCCGGGCCATTTTTCCGTTTTCCGGCTCCATTTTCAGTTTTCCGGCATTTTTCCATTATTTTTCCATTTTTTTTGGATAAAACCCCACTTATAATGCTATTCCATGGCCCCACGGCCATCCTATGGCTGTATATCATCAGAAGTACTGCCACTTGTATGATATACCTGTATTTATATATTGACTCAGAACCATATTTGGGAGCTCTCTATGAAACGTCTTGACAATTTTTTTTAAAAAGCGCGTTTTTTTTAAAAAGAGCGCTTTTTTAAAAAAAGGCGGGGCAGTTGAAAAAAGCGCTTTTTATCCATCCCTACCTGCGAACTCGCAAACCCCAATTCTGCACGCAGACATGCTTCTCCCCGAGCGAAGCGAGCAGCAGCAGTTCGGCCATGTGGCACTTGCTGCGGCTGTACGAAGGGGCGGCCGCGTCGCTGCAGCCGCTCGTGTCCGCGCTCAGGGAGGAGGGCACCGAGCACCTGGCCGACGCGCTGCACATCACCAACGAGACGCTCAAGCAGTGCGTGCTGGGGCAGAATGAGGTCAAGATGCAGGTGGGTTGGCTGGCCAGTGGATGACTGGCTGTCTTTTTGCGTGGCTGATTGTTTGCAATTTTTAAAGCAAATGTGTTTTAAAGCAAAGCAAAAAAGGGTTCTGTTCATTTTCAGTTGACATTTTTAAGCCGAAAGTGTAGAAAATGTTTTTAGCAGTTGACGTTTCACCTTCCATCTTGACGTAACTGTTGCTTTTGGTTATTTGGGTTCAGACTTTAGAATTTTGGGAGTAGCATCAAAATGCTACGATTGGCCCATGCTGAATAGCTCACTGATGTGTCATTTTCCTAAACCCTATTTTCCCGAGCCATTTCCCGAAACGCGGGTGTATCACGCGCGCAGATGCAGTGCGGCGGCCATCGTGCCACGCCGGCGCACCTGTACGTGGTGCGGCCGGCCATGCACAGAGATCTGATACGACAGCTCGACTGGCTCGCTGAACAAGGTCGGTGACCTGGTGGCAGTCCCAAGCCCTGTAAAGTGTAAAGTAAAGTGTCAAATGTAAAGTCAAATGCAAAGTAAACTGTCAGCTTTCATGCGAAGTTCAGTAATAAAATATTTTCTTTTTTGTTTTGATTGACACTTTACTTTGCATTTGACTTTACAATTGACACTCTACTTTACACTTTACAGGGCTTGGGACTGCCCCCTGATGCACTGCGTCGGGGGGGGGGGGCTTTCTGTTTGGCCATGCACATGAAATTTAGCAAATTCATGAATATTTTTGAATGCATTTGTGTTCACCAGAATGAGGTTTCTGTCAACTACTGTCAGTGGAGATGACAATAAATTCTAGCAAACGCAAATGCGTTCGAAGCTGCTTTAAAAAATTGTGTTTTTCAAAATTAAAAAGGTGTTTTTCAAAATTTCAATGTACCTGCCGCTCTATGGGCCCACACACACTAATTGACATCGCAAATTCGCGTCAACCCAGTGTCAATTGAATAAAACAAGAAGTTTGTAAAAAGCATCACACTTAACAGGAACAATGAAAATGAAGTGTCATGATGTAAAATTAACTATGCTCTATCAGATAGATAAGTTGAAATCAAAGTATAACTTAAATTCAGTTGACATTTAGTTGACACGAATTCAGTTGACATCCAGTGTGTGGGGGCTCTATACCACCTTTCACACCAACTTCTGTTCTCCTCAATCAGTCACCAATCACTGCCCCCAGACAGCGGGTGGGTGGGTGTGGTTGGCGGCGCGGGCACGGGCAAGACGTCCAGCGTGGCGGCGGTGCTGCGGCGCGCGGACACGCTCGTGCTGGCCAGGCGGCTGGCGCGGCCCCAGCCGCAGCAGCAGCACCTTTTTGGCAGACTCATTTGGCTCAACTGCACTTCCAGGTACGGTGCCGAAGCGTGCACCGTTAACGATGTTGCCGTATATAAGCCCATAGAAGGGACTTGAACCAGGGGTCTCCTAGGGGGGGGCTGCCCCCCCCCCCAAATCCGCCAGCTATCTATCTATCCCGGAGGCTGCTCAGCTATCTATCTATCCCGAGGCAATATTTTTGGCTACTACCCCCAAAGACCCCCCCAAATCGCTCAGCTATCTATCTATCTGGAGTGGTTTTTGAGAAATTTTTCCCTCAAAATCACTTATTTTCGCACCCTTTTATAGTTTTTCACCTTCAAAAACGTGCTCTCCAGCTATATGCATGGTTATATACCTGTTTTAGCCATTTTAAACCTACTTTTGGCCACTTTTAACCGATTATTAGCGATTTTTCCCTTTCAGCCTTCTATGTACTGAAAAAGCCGCGTTATTTTGCCCCCGCGAGCCCCCCCCCCAAGCCCCCCCAGAAAATTTTTTCAGCTATCTATCCCTCCGGAGGAGCGATTTGCTATCTATCCAGCCCCCGCGAGGGCCAAAATCTTGGAGACCCCTGACTTGTAGGGTGGCAGACGGTACGGCCTTGCGGTAAACCGTACGGTACGGTAAATTTTCTCTCATGCGGTAAACGGTACGGTATGGTAAATCTTCATTTTGCGGTAAACGGTACGGTACGGTAAATCTGAAAAGTGCGGTTCGCGGTACGGTACGGTAAATTTTCGCTTGTCAGAAATGTACCAATGCCGGACAACAGACAATTTTTACTTCATGAATTGACAGAAAATTGAATTATGCAATCTGTTAATGGACTTTAGAACACAATAACATTGTGATAACATAGAATTACATTAACCACAATGCAGTGGCTCGATATATAGGCTTTTTTAAGGTTTAGAAGGAAGAAATGGAGAAAAATTGCTAAAAGTGGGTGAAAAATTGCTAAGTGGGTGAAAATGGTAAAAAGTATATAAGTGCATACATATGTAGGGTTCAAACGGGATCCCGATCCCGATCCCGGATCCCGTGAAATTCCGGGATTTACCAGTCCCGATCCCGATCCCGAAACCCCAATCCCGATCCCGATCCCGAAATCTCAAAAATACCAATCCCGATCCCGATCCCGAAAGTTTTCAAATCCCGATCCCGATCCCGAGAAACTCCCAAGTCCGGGATCCCGATCCCGGAAAAATTAGTGGAAATTATAAAAAGTGAAATAATGACGTTTTTGCATGCAAAAAAGTGGATGCAAACCCCCAGCGTCAATTTTATGCCACTTTTCTGGCATCCAACAGTGTTTTGAGACCTTTATGAACAACTGTGAATGCCAGAAAAATGGCCAAAATCTCTATCCCTAGAACCCAATCCCGATCCCGGAAAAATGCCTATCCCAATCCCGATCCCGATCCCGTGACCCCAATCCCGGCCAATCCCGATCCCGATCCCGAAATCTCAAAAAACCAATCCCGATCCCGATCCCGAAACCCCAATCCCGATCCCGATCCCGATCCCGAAATCTCAAAAAGTGAATCCCGATCCCGATCCCGAAAAGTCAATCCCGTTTGAACCCTATACATATGTACCTACAACAAATAAGCTCAAAACATTGAGGATGATGTAAAACAACTACAGAGCGATTTGAAGCACATGGCTTGATTTTAAAAACACATTATACTAATGTAAATGAAGAGTTACAGCAATATTGCATGTGGAAATGGAAGGGTTTCAAATCAGTGTCAAAATTGCGTGCTTGCGCACAAAAACTTTATAGAACACCACATCTTAAAGTCAATTTTAAGGTGAATTTTTAAGGTCAATCTGAGTAAAATTTACCGCATTTTCTGCGGTAAATGAGTGCGGTACGCGGTACGGTACGGTAAATTTTGGAAAATGCGGTACGCGGTACGGTACGGTAAATTTCTAAAAGTGCGGTAAACGGTACGGTACGGTACGGTAAATTTTCCAAAAATGCGGTACGGTACGGTACGGTACGGTAAATTCTGCCACCCTACTGACTTGAACTAAGCCGGCACTGGTCCCAGTGATCAGCGCCCGCGCGTAATCCGTGAAACGGGTTCGATTCCCGTCGGCGGCATTGCATTTTTTGCACTTTTCTTTGTGGTAAGAATTGATAATATCGCGTTTATCCCCCAGAGACCTGCTGAGCATCGTCAACGACCTGTACATGCAGCTCAGCGTGCTGCTGGGCCTCAAGACCAGGGTGGACGGCATCGATGTGGAGTTCGACACTCTGGACGCCGCTAGATCAGTTCTCAGTAAGGTCGGTCGTGTGGTTTAGATGCCAAAGTTTAGTAGGGGGTATTGTTTGTTAAACCCAAGCTGTATCTACCAAGGCTTGACTTGTGTTTTTTACCACTTTTTTCAAAAAGTCTGGTCAAAGATATTTTTATCCCGCTGAAATTTTAATTTTAAAGAGTGAGGATTTGTTACGGCAGGATGTTCTAATGTCACTGAATTGTATCGCAGATGCTGAGAACGGGCGGAGCGATCTGGAACATGCGACCACTCTTCGTTCTAGATGATATCAATCACCAGGAGAGCTTTCAGTTTTTCGACAACTTGGAAGTTAGTGGGGAAACTATGCGCATGTTATATAAAGCACATTTAAGATGTGAAATGAGATGAAAAATTTACATCTCTTCAATTTTTTACTTTCCTTTTCATATTTCATTTCATTACTTCTCAATTGTTTTTTTTACCTATGCACTTGGAATTGGCACCGTCCCAAAAACACGAAAGCCCATATCCAAATTACAGGTGCACTGCGTGGCCGTGACCACGGCCGGCCACCTGCTGCACATGGAGCACACCAACTGCCGCCTGGTGCAGCTGCATCGCTACCCCCTGTCCGATGCGCAGGCCCTGGACATTTTTGCATGTTTGTTCATTTGCATCGTGAACATTTTTTTTTGGAAAAAGGCGGTTTTTATACTGTGTAGTGACAATGTGCCCAGTGTGAAAGTTGTGTTGAGTAGTTTATGAGAGTGTGAAATGACGCTACCGTTTGATACAATCATGTGAAATTTATTGGTGGCTAACGGATATCATAAAGAACTTTTCAGAACTTTCAACATTAAGAAGGATATGAGGCCTCTACTTCTAAAAGTCGACAAGTCCACAAAATGTGATTTTGAGTAAATCGCATTTAATTTTTTGACTCAATTCCTGGCCCGTGGTGCGTGTCCAATTTGGCTCTCTCATGCTTTCCATTAAGTTCCATATGTTGACAATAAAGTGTCAAATTTTCAGCCCCTGCTCTCAACCTTTATGTGAAAAATTGGGTGTCCATAAATTTACATTCGGTCAGAGCAAAACTGTTTTTGTGAGGGAATTGGACTTGTCGACTTCTTGCACTAACAAACATTTTTGTTCCCGGGGAAGATGAGGCTGCCTTATGGGCAATTGATGCACTTGTCGACTTTTAGAAGTAGCTGTCCATAGTGGACATATCACATTTCTTGCTATTTTTTCCCATAAAAAAGGAAGCGGAGGAATGGACTTGTCGACTTCTTGCACTAAACTAGGTGGACTTGTCGACTTCTTGCCCGAAATTTTTGCATTTTTCCCCAAAAATGTCAAATTTGGCACTTTGCCATATGGGCATGTGAGGTCAAAAATTTTATGGAAAATGATAAAAAATGTGCGGAAGTAGCCCCAGATGACGTTTCCGGGCCTAACTCTAAATTTTCAGGTTTTGGACTTGTCAACTTTTAGAAGTAGATGCCTCATATATATTCCACGCGGTTCCGTCTTAGCTATTAGATTTCTCACCCATCATGAGCATCTGCGTTCAAATTTGCATTAAAAGCATGATAATGATAACCCCCGCCCTCCAACGGCCCCACCCACTATCGCAGTGCACATGCACCTGTCTGGGGGCGGCAAGGGGCACGACCAGCTGCCCGACTGCGCCATGGACCTGATCTGCGCGGCGGGCAACCTGCCCTACATGGTGGGTCTGCTCGCCTCGCTGCTCTGCAAACGCGACAGGGACACGTGCGTGGGGGGGGGGCTTTGAGGGGAGTTTGGGTTGGTGGAAATGGATGGAATGGGTTTCTATTTCTATTTCGGGGGGGGGGGGATATTTTGTAGGATGGGTTTGTGCCACTTCCGCAAGTTGAGTAGTGAAAAAAAAGAAATAAAAGGTAAAAATTGAAAAGAAAAGTAAAAAGTTATTAGAAAAGTAATTCTTTTAATTTTTTACCCAGCTGTTAAATTTTTACACTTAAATTTTCCCCCATTTTACTTTCGGAATTGACCACCCGTTATCGCTACAGTAGGAAAAAATTTCCTCCCTGGCAAATTTTTTTTAGATATTTAGCTGGATAGATAATGGGCACCCTTGTTTAGCGGGTGACCCTCCTCAAAACCCCCTCCGAAACAAAACACAAGTGAATAAATTGATGTCTCTACGCGACGCAGTTGGCTGAGCTACGTGCGCTGCATGCGCAACTCCGAGCTGGAATTGGTCTGCAAGAAGTGGACCAAAGACACAAAGAGCAGCTGGTGCCACTCCCGGAACCTGTAAAATGTCCTGCAAAATGTCAAGTGTCATGCAAAGTGTAAGAAGTCATGTAAAATGCCCTGGTACTCGTTTCCAAATTTCCTGTGCATTTTCCATGACTTTTTACACTTTGCATTACATTAGCCATTTCCAGAGCATTTTCCCGGGTCTGGTAGTGTCCCCTGGTGCGCCCTGGCTAAACACTGGCTGGACTCGCTGCCCCCGGACCAGCGGGAGATGTTCGTGAAATTAGCCGTGCTGCCTTTGGGCGCCCTCGTGCCCGATGTGGTTGGTGGCACTTTTTTTCTGAACGTTTTCATTTGTCTTTGGAAGTATTGTTCGAGTTTTTAACGGAAGCGTCGAAACAGTTTTTTAAACGGCAGCTGCATATTTCGATACTTTTTCATTACGTATTTTGCATTTTTCTCTCTCAATTTCACATACAAATACGCATTTTTTGAAAACGTTTTGTTCCATCCTTGGATTCATCCCTCCCTTGAAAACTAATGCCCTTTTTGTCTGCCCACCACTACTAGCACATGTGCAGGTACTTTTCGCGCTGTACTCTACGAGTAACACGTGGGAACGGTGCAAAATTCGCGTGGGCGAGCTCACGCACAACTGGGGCCTCAGGGGGCTGCTGCACGTGTGTTTGATTTCTCCACAGTACAGTTAAACGAGTTTCAAGCTTATCTAGGGCCACTCCCAGACACTGTAAGATTTTAAATGTCTTGCGAACTGCTAAAACTCATGTAAAATGCTCTGTAAAATGTAACAAAATGTTTTATGGTGTTTCACTGGAGGTTTGATATTTCACGGGGCCATTTTGCATGACTTTTGACACTGTTCATGCCATCTGACATCTTACACTTACAGGAACATTTTTCAGTGTCTGGGAGAGGCACCTGTTTTAAAAAAATAATATTTTTAAAATAAATAACGTCGGCAACCCTTCAACACACTGCATTTGTGTCCCAAATTCCACCCCGCTGCATTGTAACTGCACGCAGACATACCACTGCCGACTTGCCAGCGAGGGGGTCCAGCAGTCGGCACGGGTGGCGTACTGGCTGCACCCCCTTTTGCATGAGTACCTCAAGCGGTTCGAGCTGACCGCACAGCGCAGGATCGTCGGTTGTTTTTCGTTTTTTTATAGTTTTTAAGATAGTTGTCAATTGAGTTTTTTTTATTGAAAGTTTGCCAAAATGCGCATTATGTATTATTCGTTCAGGTCTATGATCAAATTTGAATTATCGAACGATCGATTCTGGCGCACTTTCAATTAAGAATGCAGTTGGCACGTTGGCCCCACACACTAGTTGACATCGACACCAAATGTCAACTAGTTCCGTTCCCAATGCAAAGCTAGCGTTTGAGCGTCGATCGTCGGCTTGTCAGCAAGCTTTGAATCGGGATCGGCACCAGTTGACATTTCGTGTCGATGTCAACTAGCTTGTGAGAGCCCATTGACTACTGACGCCGGACAACTAGTATCTGTAAAACATGCGTTTTCTTCACTTGGCACCCGTCTAACAACCACAGTAAATAAACCGCCGCAGAAAACATCCAATGATTTGCTATTGCGACTAGAAGACGCCGTGAGCACAGTGACGCAATCCGACGACATCAACGATTCCCGCTGTGCGGACGCGCGCGCGCTGCACCAGTTCTACTACAGCAACATGAGCTTGTTGCTGGTGGGCGCCAACCGCCGCGGCGACATCCCCCTGGTGCCACTCACGGACCCTGGAAAATGCGCTGGGGAATGGGAAATGTCATGCAAAATGTCTCAAGTCATGTGAAGTGCCCTGGATAATGGCAAATGAGTTTGCAACTTTCCATAGATTTCCCTGACTTTAGACACTTTGCATGACATTTGACATTTTGCAGGGCATTTTACATGGTTCGGGAATGCCCTTGGTGCTGACGGACGTGCGGCAGCTGTGCCACATGGTTGCATGCATGCCGCCGCAGCAAGTGCTCAAACAGCTGCTCATTTACAAGCCCTGCTTCCATGGGGTTAGTAGCCTTGGTTTTGGATTCAAGAAATTCGAAGAAAATTAGGACACCGTTTTGAGAGAAAAAAAATCAAATATAAAAGTAAAAAAGAATTTATCCGGTATAGTCTAGCACTTTTATCGGTAAAATTGTCAGGCAATAAAGTAAAAACATTTTTATCGTGTAAAAATGTTTTAACGATGTTTAACCAACCCTGTGTACCAACCATAGCACCGTTTCTCTTTTAGCTTTCTTTTTTCACCTTCTATGCTTTCAAGTTGGACGCAATGGCGTCATGCACGCAGGACGATCTTTTGCATGCGCATGCCGACGCTGTGCGTGTGCTGCGTCATGTTCTGTCGCTGGGCGCGGCGGCCGGTGCGCAGCGGCGGGACGACCTGCTGCGCGCCGCCTTGTCTCTGCTTCCTGAGCAGTCGGCTGTGCGGGCGCAAGCGCGGCGACTCGCCGCTGAGCTGCCGGATGTGTCTGATGTCATGCTCGCGGAGCGCATGCATGGAGTCATGCACATATCTGGGTGGGTTTTGGGCATGTAAGTTGTGGAAAACTCCTACAGAAATGTATGGCTGGAGTTTCAGATGTTGCGGTTCAGATGTTGTGTTCGGTCCCTGTTTGGTCTCAGCTTCGTAATCACAGATAGTAAATTGCATTTTTTATTGTGAACACTGTCGAAATATGTAAATGTATAATAATCAGTCAGAATTAGGCTGCAAAAAAGTTATATTTCAATTAATCAAGATTACCGTATTTGCTGGAATAATCCCCCTGGGGCATTATTATTTCGCCAGACTTTTTTGAGGGGTGAACTATTCAAGGGGGGAATTATTCGAGGGGGGAATTATTATTTCGTCGAAATGGTCGAGCATCTTTCTATCAAGGCATATCAGGAAATGTGTGATTTTAACACAAAAACGTGCCATTTTTGTTAAAATTTGGCACAACTAATTGATGAATTATCTTTAGGGGGGATTATTCGAAGGGGGAATTATTATTTCGTCACTCGTCTTACAGGGGGGGGGGGGCATTATTCGAGGGGGGGATTATTCAAGGGGGGAACTATTCAAGCAAATACGTTAAATTCAATTTTTTTGCGAGCTGTTCATCTAGCATACAAAATTCACTGTTTACAGTGCGAAGCTGATATCGCGCGTGAGTTCAGGCTTCAGCATTTCAAGTAAATCTGACGTGACCTCTGCACAAACGCCTTTGATGTTTGCCGGCGACCGCCTGCTTTTGCTAAGGGGCACCGAGCGAGATTGGATTTCGGTAAGCGGTTGATTTGAAGTTGTGTTGTGACATATTTTTCAAAGGCCCTACAGAATAGTTGACAATGATACCCGATGTTAACTGGCCGGAATGGTGACAGATTTTGTGATGGGTTGCGAAACCATGTTCAAATCCACATTGCCATATTGATTCCTTTTCGACATTGCTGTATGTACACTTGAATATCGTTCCGCTACCCAGGGGTTTTGTAGATTTGGACCCCCGCGGGGGTTCATATAGATAGCAAATCGCTCCTCCGGAGTGATAGATAGATGAAAACTTTTCTGGGGGGGGGCAGGGGTCTCCAGGATTTTGGCCCTCGCGGGGGCTGGATAGATAGCAAATCGCTCCTCCGGAGGGATAGATAGCTGGAAAATTTTTCTGGGGGGGGGCTGGCGGGGGCACAATATATAGGCTTTTTCGAGGTTAAGAAGGCAGAAAGGGGAAAAAATTGCTAATAATCAGTTGAAAGTTGCCAAAAGTAGGTATAAAATGGCTAAAAATAGGTATATAACCATGTGTATAGCCGGAAAGCACGATTTTGAAGGTGAAAAACTATAAAAAGGTGCGAAAATTGGTAATTTTGAGCGAAAATTGGGGCAAAATTTCTCAAAAACCACTCCAGATAGATAGATAGCTGAGCGATTTGGGGGGGGTCTTTGGGGGTAGTAGGCAAAAAATTTGCCTCGGGATAGATAGATAGCTGAGCGGCCTCCGGGATAGATAGATAGCTGGCCGATTTGGGGGGGGGGCAGCCCCCCCCCCCCCAGCCCCCCCCCCCCCCCTAGGAGACCCCTGGGGGGGGGGTTCGCGGGGGTTCAATATATAGGGTTTTCCGAGGTGTGGGAAAAATCGCTAAAAGTAGGTGAAAAATAGCTAAAAATAAGTATATAAGCACATATTTAGCCAAAATGGGCGATAATGAACATGAACTAGCGATGTTGGAGGTGAAAAACTGAGGCGATTTTGAGCGAAAATTTTACGAAAATCGCTGCAGATAGATAGATAGCTGGACGATTTTGGGGGGGGGGGGGTGGGGTTTAGGGGATAGTAGCCAAAAAAATTGCCTCCGGGATAGATAGATAGCTGAGCGGGCCTCCGGGATAGATAAATAGCTGGCGGATTGGGGGGGGGTTTAACCCCCCCCCACCCCCCTACTAAACCCCTGCCGCTACCTAAGTTCAACTAAAATCGAGTTGACATCGGAACCAGTTGACATCCAGTGTGCGTGGCGCCAATGGGGCATTTGACACGCAGGCGGTCGACCTGGACTCTGGCGCGCGTCTGTACACCAGCCGGGAGCACTTCGTGCACTCTCGGAGCGGCTGCGGCGGCCACATCGAGGCGGGCGTCGTGTGCGCGCCCCACATTGTGTTGGCATGGCGCCAGCACGTGCCGCTGCGACACGACGCAGCCGCTGCCAGTACCGCCCCGCCGCTGAGCGACGGCAGCGTGCTGGTAATCAGGATGTATGGATTGAGAGACTTGATGCACAGGGCCAGACAGCACGCCAGGTGCGGAAGGATTGGGATTTTTGGCATATGGTGTCTGTTTTTGTCATTGTTGAAATCTTGTGTTATTGTGGCCAGCACTCCAAACATTCAACCAAATATCCGCTCGATGCATTTTCATTGTATTCGATTATTGGTCAAGATTTTCATTAATTTTGTCAGTCTGTTTTAGATTTTTTTCGAAACCCCGACCGCTTTTCCCCCAATGAAACTCCCACGAGGTCACTTTTTTTCCCCCTGTTTTTTATCTCCCCTCCATTCAAAACGTAAACGTTTATGTTGATTGGTCCAAACACACAGATTTTCGTGGAGTGGGCGGGGCGACGGCGCGGGGGAGTCTACATCTTCTGGCATCGTGCCAGATAGTCCCGCGGCGCCGCCCGGTGGATCGCGCACGCCCAGCCCTCCGGCCGAGTTAGTTGTGCTGCAAATTCAAAGTCAAAGTTAATTAGTGATATGTGACGATAAAAAAAATTCTTTTCCTCAAAAGACTTTGAATTTCGATTTTTTTCAAAAATAGTTTTCGAATTTTTTAATCTTTTTTGAATACTTTTCGAACTTTCGAATTTTTCCACTACACTATTGCTTTGTTTGAATTTTTTCTCGTTTTCTAATGTGTCTGAATGTATCATGAATCTATAGCGTCAGCTTTCCCGCGCTGGTCTCCAGCAACTGGCTCTAAACACAGAACTTCTGAGAACTCATAAATCAATTTTTCAATTGATATCACAACTCACAATATCAATTTTTGTAGTGTGTGTATGCCCAATGGTTTTGTGCGCGACGCAGACAGGCGCAATGGCGGCAGCTGTGCGACAGCGCCGTGCCGCAGCTGGACGAGTGCCAAGAGCGGCCCCTGTGCCAGTCGGCCAGCTTCTGGAGGAACAACGACGTGCCTGGCCGCCGTCAGTCCGCTGATACGGTCGACGCCCCCGATGGAAATACGGCTGCCAGAGGTGGGTGGATTTTTGATTTATCCTGTGTTTTTATGGCTTGAGTCAAGGACGTAGCCAGGGGGGGGCGGGGGGGGGGCGGCCGCCCCCCCCCCTTCCCGGGTCGGACAAGAAAATATACCCGAAATGGTGCTCCCGTAAAGCGATTTTGTCGCCAGTCCGGAAAAATTTTGCGCGCAAGCGCGCATTTCGGCGCCGCACAGTATATTTTAGTTATACCTGTGGTTTAGGACCAAAAAAGCACTGAAAATTCGCCCCCGTCGCTGTATATGTATGTAAAATACATACAAGTACAGCACTATTTGGCGCCAATGCCAACGCCAATGGCGCCATGGCGTCGCGCCTACGAATGGCGCTGGCGCCAAGGCGCCATTCCTTTACCACAGGGGTCAAATTTAGGGGGGGGGGGGCGCCGCCCCCCCCGTTCGCCGAGCTCCGTATACAATCCGCCCCCCCCGCTCAAAAATCCTGGCTACGTCCCTGGCTTGAGTGATATGCCTCATCGGTTTTCTCTGGATATTTTGGATAAAAGTGTTACAGATAGAAGGTGACAAGCGACAAGTAAACCTTTTTACATATATTGAGAACTATATAAGTGAACTTTATAAATATATAAGTGAGAACTAAGTTTGTAAACTTAAATAGTTGCCATTTTGAATAATACCCACCACTTACCAGTGATTCAACGCCTTTCCTTTCACCTATCACTTTTATCCATCTAAAATTTTCCACCTAACTCTGTCACATTTCGTTCTAGTCAGGGCAAGGGTTCAAACGGGATCCCGATCCCGAATCCAGGGAAATTTCGGGATTTTGTGGTCCTGATCCCGATCCCGAAACCTCAATCCCGATCCCGAAATTTGAAAAAGCCAATCCCGATCCCGATCCCAGATTTTGGAAATCCCAATCCCGATCCCGGAAAAATTCACAGTCACAAGAGGTGCCATAAGTGGCACTTTTAAAGGACCATTTTCTATGCAGTTTGCAAAAATTTTGCGCGCAAGCGCGCATTTCCCCACCTCCCTCTAAATATATCTCTGTTGCGTGGGCATGTACACGACTACAAATGGACTTGATACAGTGCCAAGGGTAGAAAGATATATAGGGGGGGTCGGGAGGGATAACCCCGGTGTTAGATACATATACAGCGTTCCATGGCGCTGGAGCCGACGCCAATGGCGCCATGGCGTAGCGCCTACTTATGGCGCCAGCACCATGGCCCCATTTCACCATTCTGTAGGTAAAAGTTTAGGGGGAGGGTGAGCCCCCCCCCCGTTCGCCGGCCCCCCGCTCAAAAATCGTGGAAAACCCTGGTCCTAGTATATATGTCGCTTCGCAGCGCGGCACAGTTTCATGAGCAAGCTGCGCATGGAAGAATGTCTCAAGAGCCTCGGCTGGACCGCCGGCCCACTGGTCACGTTTCTGCTCGACAGACAATTTTTGGAAAACTGCCAAGGTGTCTACAGGGATGACCCTATTCATTTGGCATGTGATCAAGGCGCTGAGATATTGGCTGTTGGAGTTGGGAATTTTCTGTTAGTTTTTTTCTTTCTTTTGTGATGGTTTGTCTAGTTGTGGAAGATAAACAAAAATTAAACGGAGTAAACAGTATTGTGGCTGTGTTGAAGTAAAATGTAATGATTTATCATGAATAAGAAAAGGCCAAAAAATGCAATTTTCAAAACTTTACTACAATTTTAATAAAATTGCTTTCACTTAATCAACAGGTTCCGAGTACTTATCAAATAATTCGTTGAAAATACTCAGGCATTTCTTTCCGTGTCCCAACGATCTCCCTACGTGCGCACAAATAACGAAAACTGCTCTCGTATGTAAAGAAATAAAACCGTGGAATGGAAGTCCAGACAATCTCAAGATCACACGACTGGAATTTGTCAGAGTCTCTGACTACTTTCTGCTTTTGGCAGAGTGCCAAAATGGCGATGATAGCTTTGAATTGCATGGATTTCGAATTGATGGACTGAAAATTAAGGTTACCTATTTTTTAAACCTAACCAACATATTTTTTCTGTGATGATGGTGCATTTTGCACAAATTTGTAGTTACAATTTTGAAAATTGATTTAAGTTGTGCGAATTTGTCCTATTCTGGTTTCTGATTTTTTGACCGAGTTTTTAAAATCACTTTTGGCTGCACATCAAGTTGTCATAGGGTAAAGCGCTTAAGGTTCGCGAGGCACCACCTGAAACACTTCACTCTATTCCTTCACTTAGTGCCCAGCCAAAGGCAATTTTATTCAGTACAGGTGAGGGGTGAAAGTCCCCACCCCTATTAGCTCAAAATACTGGTCTTATTTTATTCAATTAGTTCCATTTATTTTTTATTTGAATTTTGATTTTTTTTGTGAGGTGAATAGATTTCAAAATTTATTGAAACTGAAAGTACTGATTGTTCTCAAAGCCAACGAATCCGTGCTCACCCATTTCTGCATTTTTGCATTTTGACAAACATATATATATATATATATTTTTAAATATAAGTTGTCAAACACAAACGCGCCAGCCAAACACTACCCTTGTTCCGTTCGCAGGAAGTGTCCACAGTGCAATCTTCAGTGAACTACACTTCCTTCTCGTGGACCGCCTGCCCCCTGACCAATGAGCTAATCCTGGGCTACCTGTCCACCGGTGGGCGGGGCCAACCAATCAGCGCAGAGTTCTCACGCGGCGATGCCGTTGTGGCGCGTCTGCAGTTGTCCGAGTGCCGTGCCACCGGAATGCACTTGGCAAGCTGCCAGCGGTGCGGCCAGTGTCTTGTTGCCGTGCTGGGAGAGACTGGCGCTGGGGATGTGCTTTGCAAGGTTGGGGGCGTGGCTATAGGTTTTGTTTTGGATAATAGGGTATTTATGGCGGTTCGATGTTGACGTCCGACATTCAATACGCTTTGTTCGATATTTGGAAAAAGCTACAGATAGGCGATAAATCCCTGATAGTGACTTAGCTGTGGTAGCTACATACTTTGATTGCGCCCACGCGTTATGAGGGAAACATGAGTTCGATTCCATCCGGTGCTAGTGAATTTTTTGCACTATTTCTATATGGAAGAAAGTTGTCAATCCTCGATATGTTATCATCCGAATTTCTACAAAAATTCCCTCGCACATGTAAAAATTACACATTTGTCCCGCTCAGGTCTTCAAGTTGGTAGGGGATGGCAGCGGGGGCAAAATAACTGCGCTGTGCGACATTCCCCTGAGCACGTCGACTGTGCATAATATAAAAATAATCACTGAGGCTTCTCAAGATGAACACAGGCATATTTTGATGGCGGCCGACTCTGATGATATCATGGTTTGTTTGCTTGTTTTTGTAGGTATCTTTCTTTTATTTAGTTTGATTTGAGATGTGAAGAATTTGTTCGGGGACGTTGTCTCCCCCCTGGGGTCAGTCCCGCGCACTGTAAAATGTCGGACTGAATTTATAGATTGTTGTCTAAAATGTAAAAGGTCAAATAACTCATTGGTATCAAACACCCCTGGACATCTGCATGTGTGCAACCCGCAATGGGCAGCAAACACCCCTGTACATCGGTGGACATTCTCTCTGAGAAATCTACGTAAATAACCGGGAGCACCATAACAATCTTCCAAAAAATGGCGCCAATCAATTTTTCATCATGACTAAAAATTTTTCATAAAATCTCACAAACGATCGTAACAATCTCAGGTATATGATATTCTGATGGATGAGGTACCCAAGAAACAGCACCAATCCACTATTCTGCGGGTAAACGAACAATCTTGAATTTGATTAATATCAAATGATTTCACTTGCATTTATCACCTTTATATTTATATTTAGTATTATTTACGTTAATGTTTTGCCATCATTTTAAATATTTGGGATTGGATATTTGATTTGCGTATTTATGTTTTGTATGTATTTATGATATGCTTTGTACAGATGGGTGTTTTACGGAATAAATTTTAAAATTGATCACCGAGTTTTTGTAAACGGCGTTTTTATTTATCGGTAGAAAATCCTTATGAAAAGGCCTGAAATATGGCTTTATTTATCTTGCGCTGAGTAAAATTTGAAGCACTGCTGTTTTTATTATACCGTATTTCCTCGAAATACCCCCAGGGGGTTTATTTTTTCAGAGTGGAAATTTTGAGGGCTTATTCGAGGGGGGGGGGGGGTGTTTATTATTTCGCCAGAAATTTTCAGTAAGTTCGTAGTAAAGAATGAATTTTACATACCCAAAACTGGTAATAAATGTTACAAAAGAGGACATGTTAGAACATTAAACTTAAATATAGCCATACAGAGTACTCTATGTATAGCTGCGATGCGATTCGGCCCCAATAAATACATCATGTACATTGCATACATGGTTTACCGCATCGAAGACTGGGGGTATTTCGAGGGGGGGTTAATTCAAGGGGGGGGGGTATTTCGAGGGGGGGGGTCAATTCAAGGGGGGAGGGGTATTTCGAGGAAATACGGTATTCAGTTTTCTGCACAGAGTTCATTTTCAGTTTGTCACAAATAAAATTTTATGTTCAAAAACAAATAGAAACATGTCAAATCTTGCTTTAAATTGAAATACACTGAACAAGTGGGTGTTTATAATTGTTTTTTAATCATTATTATTTTATGTTTTTCAGATGTTTTCGTGTTTACTATGTACAAACAGAAACCGGTCCCAGCTGAGTCAGTGAGTGATAAGAAAAGGTGCGGAAATAGATAAGGTGTATTTGAATGACAAATAATCACTTAATCATGTACAAAGTCGGCTCCACAATTCTTTCAATTGTGTCAACCGACATCCAATAATGAACGTCACAGTGCCGTGGGGGCGTTTACGTCGGGACTCGAAACTTGACCCGACCCGTGGTTCGAGTCGAAAAAGTTTGCGAAAGTTTTCAGAGCTTCCGAACCACTTCAGGAGCTTGAGTTTCCAAGTTTTGTAAATTACTAGGCGAGCTCTGTGGGCAGTACCGACCCCTGTAAAGTGTGAAGTAAAATATCATGTAAAATGTCAATTAAATTTTATTGTATTTTGACATTTTATATAACATTGACTTTTTACTTTGACATTTGGATTGCCACCTGGGGGCAGTCCCAAGTAGGGTTCAAACGGGACCGCGGTCCCGGTACATGGTTCGGCAAAAAGTCGGGACTGGGGCGGTCCTGGTCCCGGTCCCGACACCCCAGTCCCGGTCCCGGTCCCGACAATTGAAAAAGGCCAGTCCCGGTCCCGGTCCCGACCGCCCAGTCCCGGTCCCGGTCCCGGAATTTTTCAGCGGTCCCGATAAGAAAAATTGACCGGGCTGGATCCAAATTTTGCCTTTTCAATACTTGTAAAATTCAAAAATATTCGCGCCAGTCGGCGCATTCTCGTTCTGTTGACGAATTTTTGATCTTTTTTTTGGTGAGTTCCAAACATTCTCATTCATGTTCGACATCAGAGAAGGCTGAAAATATAATTTACGTTCAGAAAGCACTGCGCCAGCTTATGTATCAATACTCACTGTCATAATTTTTGTGCATTATGTCATTTTTGTGACTCAATTGAATTTTGTGACTTTTACTATATTTTTGATGACAATTTTGATTGAATGATCTGTGAAAATCGTATGAAACTTCTGAAAATTTGCATTCAAATGGTTATCGGTCCCGATAGGGCTCAAAAGGGGGCTGTGGTCCTGGTACCTGGTTCGGCAAATCCTAATCCCGGTCCGGATGCCCCAGTCCCGGTCCCGGTCCCGGTCCCGACAATTGAAAAATGCCAGTCCCGGTCCCGGTCCCGACCACCTAGTCCCGGTCCCGGTCCCGGTCCCGGTCCCGATAAGAAAAAATTCTGGTCCCGGTCCCGGTCCGAAAAACCGGTCCCGTTTGAACCCTAGTCCCAAGCCCTGTAAAGTGTTAAGTAAAGTGTCAAATGTAAAGTCTAATGCAAAGTCAAGTGTCAATCAATACAAAAAAGAAAAGATTTTATTACTGAACTTTGCATGACAATTGACACTTTACTTCGCATTTGACTTTACATTTGACACTTTACTTTACACTTTACAGGGCTTGGGATTGGCACCTGGGGTAGATCTCCGGTCAGCCACATGACATTTGACTAGTGATGTAAAAGCGCCATGGCGCTGGCGCCAAAGCAAAAAGCGCCATGGCGCTCTTGGCGCTATCTTCCTGTGGTGCCATTGGCGCTTGGCGCTTTTTTTGACCGGCGCCAGGAACAAAATGCCTGGCGCTAGCGCTTCTGATGCTTGTCGCCATTTCGTTCTGGCGCCATTGGCGCTTGGTGCTAAGGGTCTGAAAAGCGACATGGCGCTTTTGGCGCTTGGCGCCGAAGTTCTGGCGCTTTTCACATCACTACATTTGACATCCTTTTAGCCTCACTTGCAGTCTGTTGCATATTTTACGCATACTTTTATGCTTCTATAAATTATGATATTTAATTGGGATTGGAACTGAGTTTGCTGTGTTCGTTGGTTTGATAAAACTGCGTATCCTGAATCCATCATGGTTTGTTATTGCCGCGTGGAAGCGAAAAACTACGCTGCTTACAATATTCATACACATTTTGCATACAGGGTCTAATGAGCGCCTGCAGGCCACCACGATAGCTTCGGAACACAATTTCATCAATCATTTATCTACACCTAAAATTCTAATTCTTTATCAGCATGACGGACACAACGGGACAGAACCAGGGACGACATTTAATATGGCCAACATTTTTTTCGGGTACCCGATTCGGTTTACCTGAAATTTTACTGGCTTCTGATTCGATGTCCAAAAATTTGACATCCTTTCAGAAATGTTGATGGGTCGCCGAGCTATATTCAAATGCACATACCTATATTAATTTCTTTTTCGACATTGCCGCATGTGCAGAAAATTGTCCTGCGACTGTAAACTCAACTGTAATCTGTAATGGAATTGACATAAATAGAAACCAGTTGACACCCAACCTGTGTAGCGCCAATAAATCGGGCTCCCGAAAAAAAAACTGTCTGGCCAATTAAATTAGCGCCCTGGTGGACTACAAACAGCTGTGCTTCAAGTACATGCGCATCGCTTTCGCCGTGTGCGTGTCACTTTTCTGGACGGCTGTCACCCTGGCGCGGGTCGCTTTGGACATAATCAGACATGGCACAGTGAAAGTTTTCGCCAAGAAGGAGAGGAGGGAAAGGCCGGCCATTTTGTTGGACGGATGGAACCATGAGCGCGTCAAGTTATCTGTCAGTTTTTTGACATCTGGGCCCACTCTCAGTAAAATGCCCTGAAAATGTCAAGCGACCTGTAAAGAAATAAAAGTAAAATTGACATTTTACTTGGCATGTTTCATGACTTTTCACCCTGCATGACATTTTACATCGGGCATGAGACTGTAGACTCGTCCCGCATAGGGTTGGCAAGCGATTTTTTTTAAGCGATTTTTTTTAAAAAAATTCCGATTTTTATTTAATTTTGGTACTCTTGCACTAGGTAAAATGCAAAAAATTTTGCGCGCGAGCGCGCATTTTCATGCAAGCAATCCATCATTTGCTTTTTTCATTACTTTTTCAACTAATTTGGAGGTGTAGCACCCATTTCTGTGTGCTTTTAAGCATGTAAGGTAGGCCATGAATCATTTCGGAAAGTATTCATTGGGATGCTATGTGTTTTAACATCAAACATTTATGCAAATGCATCCATGTTCACTCCCAAGATGATTTTTACTTTGTTCTCAGCAAGAACGTCCATTTTCTGCAAACAAAATCGCAAATGATTGATGAGGTGTAATTCACGCTGCAAATATAACTAGATAATTACTCTGAAACTTAAAAAAAACTGACTTTCAAGCTTTTCTAAAGCTCTACAGTACTTGTATTACAACAGAAAGCATAAGTTTGCACTCCCTATCAATTTATATGGCTTTTCTTACCTTTAGAGGCGATTTTAGAGAGAATTGGGGCTAATTTCAACCCCAGCGATTTTTATTTTAAAAAATCGATTTTTTTTTTAAATCGATTTTTTTTAAAAATCGGGGTCGTTAAAAAAAATCGATTTTTTCCAACCCTAGTCTCGCACATCCAAAATGTGAAATGTTTTGAAATCAATTTATTTCTTCATTTAAAAAAAAACGTTTTTTTCCGTTCTCAGACAGTGTCGCTGCACTACGTGCACACCGGCGAGCGCGGCCGGCCCCTGCTGCTCATGCTGCACGGCTTCCCAGAGTTCTGGTACTCGTGGCGGCACCAGCTCAAACACTTTAAAGATAATCACTGGTCGGTTTTGGGGGTTTTATAGTTTTTACGGGGACTAGGCTTTGTGGGAGCAGTTTGTTGTCGAAGTATGGAAGTAGGAAATTGTTTTTTCGCTTATCGAAATGGTTATTTAAAAAAATTTGATCCGAGTTCATATTCACTGTTTTTATTTCTTGTTATTTATTGTCTATTCTACATGTGCACGCTTAACTGAACACTTGCGCGAGCAAAAAATGTTTGAACGAACGCAGGTGCGTGGCGGTAGACATGCGCGGCTACAACCAGTCGGACAAGCCGGCCGGCGTGCGCAACTACGCCATGCCCCTCCTCGCCCAGGACGTGTACGAGCTCGTCAAGCAGCTCGGTGCGTGTGTTTACTGGCGCCGCTTTGTGTGTAGGCTTCAAATTCGGTCCGGAAGCCAGATCCCGATCCCGAAAATTTATTATGCCAATCCCTATCTTGATAACACTAATAATAAGCGGGAAAAAATGAAAAAAATTATTCCACTTCTCTGGCACCTTTAAAAAAAAGGTAAGAAACCCTATAAAATTAGAGAGAACCCTGGATAGCAAAACTTTGTTCAAAATCGTGAACCCGATCCCTAAGATAAAAACAATCCCGATCCCGAATGTCGATCCCTTCTGTACCCTTTTTGCATATACACAACCTTACACATTGAATTGCGTGCTGCACGGCTGCCTACAGCTGTAATCGGCATCACCAAATAATTTTTTGGTCACTTACACTTACCACTTATGTTCACTTTCCACTTGACTTCTACTAGTCCACTTGAACTATGACCGGCCAGGCTACGAGCAGTGCACTCTGATGGCGCACGACTGGGGCGGCGCGGTGGCCTGGCAAGTGACGCGCACCTACCCGCAGCTGGTGGACAAACTCGTCATCGCCAACTGCCCGCACCCGGATGTGTTCGCAAAGTTCGCGCAGACCAGCGTCAACCAGTTTCTCAAGTCTTGGTTTGTTTGGACTGTTGTGGCACGCTAATTTACGGTTGAACTATTTTGAAACTGATAGATCTGTTTTAAAACACATTTGAGTTTGCCGGAATGAATCATTTTTAACTCCGTCGACAGTAGCTCGCTGATTTATCGCTTCTGATAATGCAAATGCGTTCAAATCTGGTCTACCGTATCTGTTTAGGAAATTTCGGTTCAATAGAAATTGCTTCCGGCTCAGTTCGGCACCTAAAATTTTGTTGTGCATTATATTACTTTAGCTATGGGGGTGTAGGACACCAAAATGGGCCCCACACACTGGATGTCAACTGAATTCGTGTCAACCAAATGTCAACTGAATTTAAGTTATACTGTGATTTCAACTTATCTATCATGATGTAAAAGTGTCATGATGTAAAATTGACTATGCTCTATCTGATAGAGCATAGTTAATTTTACATCATGACACTTCATTTTCATTGTTCCTGTTAAGTGTGATGCTTTTTACAAACTTCTTGTTTTATTCAATTGACACTGAGTTGACGCGAATTGCGATGTCAACTAGTGGGTGTGGGCCCAATGGGGTGGGGGGGGTTAGACCCACATCCCCCATTTGCCATTTAGTGTAGTGTACACCAGCGTGGGAGTTTCACTACAGTGTGGGTCGCTTAATATGCAACTTTTTGGTGCGTTTTTGATGTCTGCGTTAAGTGCAGCAATAGCATTCGCCGCGCAGGTACATGTTTTTCTTCCAAGTGCCCTACATCCCCGAGTGGTTCCTGTCCCTGTCCGACTGCCAGGCCATCGAGATGCTCTTCACCAACCCCAAAGCTGGGGGGTGCAAAAATCCTAACGCTGTGTCTCAGGAGGATATTGAAGCGTTCAAATACGTCTACACGCAGCCAGGTTAGTGATTGTGATGTTCAGTAATGATGGAGGTGAATTTACATTTAATATTTATATTTTTTTTATCAGACCTTTGACCTTCATTCAATTTAGTATCTTTTCTCTTTTTTTCACCTTCAAAATCACTCATATCTGTCCATAAGAACAATTTGCTATCTATCTGTGCCCCCGCTTAGACCTTTCTCAAACGGGAGGGGGGCTTATTCAAGCAGTACACCAATCTCCCCACCGTCACAGGCGCGCTGACGGGCCCGATCAACTACTACCGGGCGGCGATGCGCGCGCAGCTGCTCAAGTCCAGCTGGGGCGGCAAGGCGGCCGGGGGCAAGGTGCAGCCGCGCACGCTCATCGTGTGGGGCACCGACGACGTGGCGCTGCACTCGGACATGGCCGAGCTGAGCGCCAAGCAGTGCGACAAGGCCGTCGTGCGGTTCGTGTGCTGTCGAGTGTTTGATTTTGCTGGGCTTGGGGAAAATTTATGTCAATTTTTTACTTTTGGTAGATTTTCTTATATTTTGTAAAATCACAGAAAACCCCTCCAAACGAAAACCTGCATATTTTGCGTATGCATTTTCTATTTGTAAAAATTGTGGAAAAATGTAAATATAAAAAATCTCATATGTATATTTTTTCTGATATGTTCTAAACATAAATTTCACAGACTTTTTTCAATGCTGTCCATAACTTATACTTCATACTTCGGTAATTCATCAAATGAGTCGATACACCAATTTTGCAGCTTCGTGGAAGGGGCGTCGCACTGGGTGCAGCAAGACCAGCCCCAGGTGCTCAACCAGATCGTCCGCGACTTTCTCGCCCACTAGTTCACTCGTGGAATTTGGGCGTCAAAAGTACTTAACTTTCTGTGAAATCAAGTCTTAGAACATTTATACGTGTATCTGTTTTTTTGGGCTAGTTTTATCGAGTATTTCGCTTTTTGCGGGTTGATTTTTTAAGTTTTTATAGCTTTTTGAGTTGATATAGTTAGCATACCTATTACTTACTCAGATTCACGATTTAGGATTTAGTTGCGATTTCATCTTTGATGTTATCATTCCCGAAATTTATATTTACATTTTACTTTCTGCTGTCTTGACTTGGCTTCAAAAATTTTATAAATTTATTTGATTTATATCCGCCAGCCATTTATTTTTGTCTAAATGATGGTTATGTATAGACAACGACCTGCGTTCAAAAAGTTTGGACGCTTTCCCACTCGAACTGCATCGATTTTGCGGCTCGCATGTTTGTTTGCAAGAAATTAGCTGTGGCTTCTGCAAAAGTAGCATGCGTTTCACCATTGGCTAGTCAATGATTATTGGTCAGCATGAATTGTCAATGCTCGTGGTTAGGGTTCGAACGATATGACTTTTCGACATCGATATTCGATATTTTTTTCTGAAACTCGATATTCGATATATTTTTTCTGAAACTCGATATTCGATATCGATACGATATGGAACCTCGATATCGATATTCGATATTAAAAAATGGTCGATATTCGATATTCGATATTGCGATTTGCTTTTGGTATAGCAAGGTATATTTCAAGTGGCATATTGTATTTTCATGTGGTTGCACACATCGTTAATCATCTCTTTACTGAAATGTGAACGGTACAAGTGAGTTTATCAAGGTTTACATCACTCAAAAGTAGAAAATGGAAGAAAAACATGATGATCAAAGTGTATCAGACAAATAACAATTGGTAGATATTACAGTTCATACTTACAACATAATTGCTTAATGGCATGTTGCAAAAAATAGCATATCAGCATTTTCTGGCTTCAAATTTAGCACTACAACAAAAATGACATTATAAATACTGTACTTTTACTCATCAAATCAAATACTATAAGCACATCAGATCAATCCTAAATATCTCAAAATGAAAATAATAACTTCATTTAGGGACACAATACAGGTTCGATATATCGAAAAAAATGGTCGATATTAGATATTTTTTAAAAATTTTCGATATCGATATTCGATATTTTTTCAAATTTTCGATATCGATATTCGATATTAAAAAATGGTCGATATTCGATACGATATATTGTTTGAACTTTACTCGTGGTCTCATACCCTGTGAAGTGCCCTGTAAAATGTTATGCAAAGTGTTGAAAGTCATGTAAAATGTCGAACAAATAAAATAATCTTAGACGTTTTACACGATGTTTGACACTTTGCATGATATTTTACAGGGCCTGGGAGTGCATGCAACATGGAAAGGGAAAAACTTCGTGCTTCATATTGAATCAAAAGGTTTTCACACCACCATTTAGGGTGTCAACAAAAACTTTTTGGCGGAAACGGAAATGGAAAAATTTTTACAGTTGCCGGAAAACGGAAACGGAAAAAAATTTGCACCTGCCGGAAAACGGAAAAATGAAAGGCCGGAAAACGGAAACGGAAAAATTTGCTGAAAGTATGCCGGAAACGGAAAAAAATTGCTGAAATTTTGCCGGAAACGGAAAAAAAATTGCAGAAATTGATCCAGAAATCAAAAAATTTGCAGAAATCTTGCTATAAATAGAAACAATTCACATTAATGAGAACATGCATGCATGTTTACCAGTTTGGCTGAAACAGAAAACAGAATTGAGTCAGAAAATGGAAAAAAAGTTGGAAAAACAGACAATCAAGCCGGAAAACGGAAAAAAGGCAGAAAAACTGAACTTTTAGCCGGAAAACGGAAAATGAGCCGGAAAAACGGAAACGGAAAAAAAATTCAGCAGCCGGAAAACGGAAACGGAAACAGAAAAAATTTGCCTGTGGAAAGCGGAAACGGAAAACGGAAAACGGAAAGTTGATACCCTACCACCATTAGTAGCCACAGTAAGAAATATGAAAAGAAAAAATAAATATAAAAAGTGAGTGGAAAGCACAATAGTGCGCTGGTTGGTGCGCAGAGTGGGCGGAGTCATGTCGGTGTCGGAGGGCAACCGCATCGTGCGGCTCAACGTGGGCGGGGTGTACTTCTGCACGTCGAGCAACACCCTCAGCTGGATACACGACACCTTCTTCACCAGGTCCGTGCCTGCTTCGAGTGGAGCAGTGGTATCTTAAATTTTGACCCTCTGAGTGGTTGGATAGATAGCAAATCGCTCCTCCGGAGGGATATATAGCTGAAAAATTTTCTGGTGGGGGGGGGGGTTGTGGTGGTTCGATATATAGGCTTTTTCGGGGCATAGAAGGAAGAAAAGTGAACAAATCGCTAAAAGTAGGTGTAAAATAACTCAACATGGGTATACAAGAGCATATAGTACTAAATATGCTGAAAATAGGCAAATAAATAGGAACCAGAACCATGATTTTGGAAGTGAAAATCTATAAAAAGGTATGAAAAATAGCGATTTTGAGCGAAAATTGGGGTATAGTTTCGCAAAAATCGCCCCAGATAGGTAGATAGCTGGGCGATTTGAGGGGGGGGGGTTAGGGGGTAGTAGCCCAAAATTGTGTCTCCGGGATAGATAGATAGCTGGGCGGTTTGGGGGGGGGAACCCCCCCCCCCCCATTCGAGACCCTGGAGTGGAGTGCGTGAGCGTGTGAAGTCTTGTCGGTGATGGTTGATCAGGTATCTCCAGTACATAGTGCCATAAAATTGTCATATTTATTTTTCCAAATCAATTGATATTCGAGTTTCAAGAAATATCGAAAGCTCGCCTTAGTGAGTGGTCAGACACAGTTTTTGGCTGTACTACATTATCTACTGGACCATGCATTATGTACTGCATGTACTGGACCTGTGTAAATACTTTAGTTGACAAGTGGTGTTTATATTTAACTGTACAGTTATTTATGACTTCGTAGTCATAACTATCCTTTAGTGTCAAATGACAAGTGAGTATGCGGATATGAATATACCTGAACTACTGATTCGCTTCGTTCCCTTTACGCAGTTTGCTCAGTGGACGCATACCGACGATCCAAGATGAAACTGGCGCTGTGAGTCCATTTTCATTGAAAATTGAACAAAAATCACAATCACCACTCCGTCACAATTCTTTCTATTTTCTAAACTCACGTTTATGTTCAGATATTCATCGACCGCGATCCTAAATTATTCGAGATAATTTTGAACTATCTGAGGACGAAACAGATCGATTTGAGGTGAGACCGCTTTTCAAATTTTTTTGCCGTGCACATTCTGCTGCTGCAGTTGATGTTTTTTAAATGTCCTTGCTTATTTTTTGCGATCTAAGTTTTTAGTGAGTCATGTCGTTCAATTTACAGGTTAGTGCTTTGACTAAAATACTTGTCAGTTGTCACCTTTGAGATTACTTATCACTTCTAAGTGGCCACTTGGCTCTTGACTTGTCGGCCGGTGCGAAGGTTTCGTTGATGGCGATTAGCTTAAAAAATTCTCGAACTGAAAAATTTATAATAGAAGAAAATATTTAAAAAAGTTTTATTTGTGTTTTTCCAGAATTTTCTAGTGAGATTTAATTATATTATTTAATTATTTTCCGCGGGGTATATCAGAAAAGATACATTTATATTTTATCGGGATTTTCTCTGAGAGATTTAAATGTATTTTTTTCAAGGATTGTCTGAGATCATATTCGATGTTTTTCTTCTGAACACCCCCCCCCCCATTTCCGAACGCGGCCGCTTCCTTGTCGCAGATGCGGGGTGGGGGCGCTGCTGCACGAGGCGCAGTTCTACTCGGTGGGGCCGCTGATCAAGCGCCTAGTGCTGGTGCGCGAGCTGGACGAGTGCCCGTGCGGCGACGTGCTCTACCACGGCTCGCTGCCCGCCGCCCCGCTGCCCTCCGCCGTGCCGCCCGCCCAAGGCCCCGCCAAGGCGCACGCGCGTCAGTTGCTGTTGCAGTTGGGAATGGTGGTTTGGAGGGTATGATTTGATATAATGTCAGAAAATCGTTTTAAAAGTAATAATTAAATCTATCTTGAAAACAACGGAAAAATATATTATAAATTATAAATGGGGTACTTTTGATAAATTATAGTTATTTTTCAAATCTCTGAAAATCTCTCAAGAGAAAACATAAATAAATCTATCTGGTTAGTCGTGATCGTGACAGAAATATATAAATCTAAATAACTTGTACTTTTTGATATTTTTAAATATAAATCTCCCAGAGATTCATTCAATGCTCATCACACACACACTGCAAAGTCACTTGCCTAATGACATAAAAAATCAAACCACTAAACTGGATGAAAACTATTTAAAATCGGAAAATTCAACAACGTCTCGAATTTTTGTTTCCTAAAGTTCACATACAGGCGGAAGCGGGGAATCTAGCGGGGGGCTGGGCCACAGCAGGAACCTGTCCGAGCCGCCGGCGCTGCCCAGCCGCACGCCTCTGCTCGCCGCCGCCGCCCTCTCCCCCGAGTCCGCCGCCGCGCCCAGACACGCGCCGCACAGCAAACTGGTCCGTGCCGCTTTGTGGGCGCACACACTAGTTGACATCGACACCAAATGTCAACTGGTTCCCGTCCCAATTCAAAGCTTGCTCACGAGCCAACGAACGGCGTTCAAACGCAAGCTTGGACTTGGGATCGGAACTAGTTGACATTTGTTGTCGATTACAACTAGTGTGTGTGGGGCCTTTGTGTGCTCCATCTTTTCTCTGCCCGTCTCGCATCGGATATTGTGAAACGCGCAGGCGCCGTTCGCATTCGACCGGGGCAGCGATGCGTCCACCATCAACAACGCCAGCCAGCAAGGTGCGTGAGTACAACGCGCCCCTACACCCACCAGGGGCCAGTTCCGCAAAATGTGAAATGGCAATGGCGCAGTAAAAGCGCAAAGGCCAAGTGAAACGGCAGGTGAATTGGCAGGTGAAATGGCAAAAGCGAAGAGAAATTACCTTTTTTTTACTTCGCTTTTGCCAATTCACTTGCCGTTTCACTTCGCATTTTCCATTTCACTTCTGACTTCTCATTTTGCGGAACTGGCACCAGTTGACAATGACGTCGGGCTTCAACTGGGCCGACTGGTTTGCGTTAGATTTTAGGTGATGGGTTGCCCAACGACCCCGTGCCGGTTTTCATCTTTACCCGGTGCTCATAGGGGGTGTGCCTCAGCGCAAGTAATCTACACCCAGTTACGGGTTTAGTGAATTAGGACCCCTCAGGGGACTAATAAAGATAGAATATCGCTTCTCGACATGTATAGATGGCTGAAACAATTATTATTATCTCTTCTTTTTTTTTGGGGGGGGGGGGTGAGCAGTTGATGTAGGTCTTACGTTTTATTTCGTTGAACGTATGTACCATTAACGGAAACAGCTGAGGGTAGCAGTCAGCATTTTATAAAATCAGCCTCCCAAAATTTAGAAGTTTCACAAATTCTAAAAACCTTACCCTAAAACCAAAAAAACGACCACTTATAGCTCCAAGTGTCCATGACGCTCATTGGTTAAGTTCTCCTTTTTGTGAAATTATACCCCCGGGTGCAGAATTGACGCTACTCTAAAACACATACGCTTATAAACAGGTATTTAAATTAGTGATTTTAAACGAAAATTGGACCAAATTTCCTCAAATAGCGCTCCAGATAGATACCGTATTACCTCGAAATACCCCCATCGGGGTTTATTATTTCGCCAGCAAAATTTGAGGGGGGCTTATTCGAGGGGGTATTATTTCATTAGAAATTTTCGTAAGGATCGTAGTAAATAGTAGGCATTTGCGTACCCAAAACAGGTAATAAATGTGTCCAAACAGGGTATATCTGGACAAAAACGTAGATAGCTACACAAACTAGTCTATGTGTAGCTGCAATGCCAATTAGCGGTCACAAAATGCATCATGTACATTGCATACATGATGTACATCATTCCGGGGGGTATTTCGAGGGGGTTATTATTTCCCCAGCCCATTTTGAGGGGGTTAATTCAAGGGGTTAATTCGAGGTAATATGGTAGATAGTTAGTAGATTTTGGAGAGTGGGGTGCGAGGGATAGTAGCCAAACGAATTTGTCTCGAGATATATAGGTACCGTATTTCTTCTAAAAAAACGGCATACCTCCAATAGGGTTGGGGCACCGAACCGAACCGAGAACCGAGCACTATTTTGGAACCGAGAACCGAGAACCGGAACCGAGCTTGAGAACCGAACCGGAACCGAGAACCGGCACTTATACCCGGAACCGAAGTAAATACCCGAAAGAACCGAAATTTTCTAGGAATCTTAAAGTTTTTAAACAGCATTTTTTCAACACCTACATCTTAGCCTTTAAACAGCAGCTGAACATCTTGGTGGGTGTTCAGAATTGCAAAATTCATCTGTTTGCAAAATGATTGCGCGGGAGCGTGTAATTTCACATATTTTTACTGCAGCGACATTACACCTTACAATGAAATCTACCATATCCCACCTGGGGGCAGTCCCAAGCCCTGTAAAATGTAAAGTAAAGTGTCAAATGTTCCAAAAGGACAGCACCTCCAATAGAACGGCAGGATTTGGCACTTTTTCCACTGACGAAAGAAATAGAACGGCAGCCTCCAATAGAACGGCAGGAAATAAATTTGACGAAAAAAGAACGGCGCTCTTCTATTAGAAGAAATACGGTAGCTGAGCGGCCCCGTGGGTCAGATAGATAGCTGGAGTGTTGAGAGTAGATAACTCGCGCTGGGAGTTTCCGCCGTGCGCATCGTGGCACGATGAGCACTGGGTACGGGTGAGCACCGGCAAAGATGAGCACCGGTCCTTAGTCCGCCCAACCATGTTCACATGCGCAGACCAATATTAACACTGCCGCATGTGTACTTGAAAATTGTACTGCGACCCGTCAACATGGAATCTGAATTGACATGGAAACCAGTTGACACCCAGTGTGTCTAGCGCCATGGCCATTTGTATACCATGTAAATACTCGCGCACACTTTGAGCATCGCAGACGTGAGCGCGGCGACGTGTCGCGTGGTGGACACGCAGCCGGTGCCCATCCACGCCGCAGCCGCGGCAGCTACTCCGCCCAAGCCGACCCAGCCCAGACCGGACGTGGGGCACGCGCGCGCCAGCAGCGCAGACTATCTCAAGGTCGCTTTTCAGGGGGCTATTAGGCTAGTGAATAACCAATTTTGAGGGGAGAATTATAGAGCTGAAATAAAAGTAAAATTTTATAAATTACTTATAAATTTACTTTAGTTTTAACTCTCTTAGTTGTCACTTCAAAATTGCATTTTACTTATCCACTTGCGCAATTGGCGTTAGTCGGAATTGGCTTTATACAGTCGGTATACGTCAGTCGGAATTGGAACTCAAACATTACTTAGCTAACTCAGATCGGCGCGAACGCGGGCACAATAAGTCCTCCCCAGCGGTCGATTGCAGCCAGCTACGCGCATGCAAACAAAGGTAAATGCCACTTACACGAACTTTTGTGCAATTGTTATACAGCAACTTTTTGCTGTTTTTATTTGATGGCGCCATGACACCTCTGGCGCTCGGTGCTCTTTTTATCGTGGCGCCATTCTCTCTGCCTCCTTCCCATCACTAGCCAGCACCCATCGCCCCGGTGTTAGGTTCGTGCCAGGACGTGTGGCGGCAGCTGAAGAGCGACATGGGGCAGGCGCTGCGCACGCAGACGCACCTGCACGCCGGCAACCCGTACCGCGTGCGCGCAGTCAGGGCCAACCACAACTGGGTCGCCGTCGCCTACGAACTGCACGTCGCTTGTTTCAGGTTGGAAGAGTTTACCGTACCGCGTACCGCATTTTTCAGATTTACCGTACCGTACCGTTTATCGCAAAATTGTTGTTTACCGTACCGCAAAGTAAATAAATATGTCTACCCCGGTGTCCGCAGAATGAAAGACAGTCTGGGCTGGCTGCTGGCGTACGTGTCGGGGCGCATGCCGGCCGCCATCGGGCTGGTGGCGCTGCACGCCAAGGTGCCGCAGCTGCAGTCGACCGCCGCCGCCGCGCACCTGGACAAGCTGCTCGCGGTCGCGCTGCTGGATCAGGTGCATCAGAGTTGCGGTGATGCTCTTCCCATCGCGTCGCCACACCGATCGATGACAAAATTTTTTGCATTTTCGAGTTTTTATTCAATTATGAGGAAAACAACAGTTACAATAGAATGTTTGGTATTTTTGTTGAAAATATTTACATGTAAACTGTATAAGCAAAATTTGAAACTCCCATTTTACATTGATCTATTCATTTATCTTTTATTTACATATTCATGTTCAACCTAAAAATTTTCAATGGTAAATATACTGATGTGCAGTTGCTAAATTTCCTGTCGCAGCGTATTCTGCTATTTGGCATCGGTTCGACTACGCAGCAGCAGGGCGCCGATGCTCCAAACGAGTTCTGCAGCCACGTCGATATTGGTCCGTTTACATTTTGGAAGTTCCTACAAAACATTTTGTACTTTCGTGGCGTTTTGGAATCTAATGCCGCTTTGCAAAATGTTTTAGTGGAACATTGTGTCATCCAGGGGCTGAGTAGGGGGGGGGGGGTAACCACCTCCCACCCCCCCCCAAGTCGGCCAGCTATCTACCTCTCTGGAGCGATTTTTGAGAATCGTCAATTTTTGCTCAAAATCCCTAATTTTCGTACCTTTTTCCAAACTTTTTCACCTTCAAAATCGCTATTTCATGTCTTTTATTGCCTATTTTCAGCTATTTGTTCACCTATTTTTCACCTTCTATTAGCGATTTTTTCTTTCTTTTTTCCCTTCTATTATTTGGTAGCCTATATATTGAACTCCCGCGCAATTGTAATAAAATATTAGTAAACTGTAACAATTAAACTTTAAAAATATTGTAATAAAATTTCATTTACATGCGTTGCAAAAAAATAACAAATCGTATACACTCTGTAAAAAAAAGTTAATTGCAAGAATTTTTCAAAACTGCCGCAGAAGCTGTATTCTGACCAGTCTTCAACAGAGAAACGGTGGCATTCTCCTTGCAGGGGAGTTCACGCTGGGCGTGCCGGTGGACCGGCTGTTCTTCATCGGCACGCAGCTGGTCGCCCTGGCCAAGTGCGGCCGCGTGGGCATCTGGCACGCTGCCAACAGACAGTGGACCGTGCAGGAGGTGGGCTCGTCTGGGCAGGCGTGCCTAGTGCTGTAAAAACGCCAGAGATTCGGCGCCTGCGCCATGGCGTCTTTGTAACTAATTACGTCGCACACACAGTTTACTGCCGGTAAAGTGAACCTTGGATGGCATTTTGTTTTACCGGAATTACGGGTTATCATGGAGAGTAAGAATAACTGATTGCTTCAAACTCAAATGCGTTCTAGCCTGATTTATGAATTAGAATTCAAATTTTTTAAATTTCATCAAATAGTAAACTAGTGTATGCAGCGACAATGCGATAAGAAAATAAAAATAAATAATTTTGCCACCCGCTAATGGTTGACTGCAGTCATTTTCACGCAGGTGGCGCCAGTGTCGAGCTGCGACACGGCCGGCTCGTTCCTGCTGCTCGGCTGCACCAACGGCAGAATCTATTACATCGGTGCGCTTCTCAGTACATTAGTGTTTGTGATTTGGGTTGGCACGATTTGCAACGTTTTGAAGAAAAATATAAAACGAATAAAATCAAATGCAGTATTTGTAATTTATTGTTGTGATTTTGATGCGCTGTTCTGGTGCCGCGTCAAACCCTGTAAAATGTCAAATGTCAAGCAAAGTGTTATTTTGTGACATTTTACAGGGCATTGTCGTTGAAATGTGCGATCTGGATATAAATAAATAGGGCAAACTGTGTGATATTTTTCGTCATCTGTAAGCCCCCCGCCCGCAGACATGCAGAAGTTCCCGCTGCGGCTGAAGGACGGGGACCTGCTGGTGACGGAGCTGTACCGCGACCCGCTCAACGACCCCATCACCGCCATCTCCGTCTACCTGACGCCAAAGACAAGTGCGGCACCATTGTGTTTGTGTGTGTGTGTTGTGAGCGATTGAGTGCGCCATCTACTGGGGCTTGTCATTCGGAGAAATGGCACTCTGAAAAAGTGCAGTGGCCAATTCAAATTATGACAGGTTGAATACCGTATTTCCTCGAAATACCCCCGGGGGGTTTATTTTTTCAGAGTGAGAATTTTGAGGGGGGGGGGGTTAAACGAGGGGGGGTTAATTTTTTCGCCAGAAATTTTTTTAAATCCCAGTACTAAAATTTCGTCTGAAACGTACGCAGACGAAATTTGCAACAAAAATCGCCATTTATAAAACTCTTAAGACATTTATAAGTGTGTAGACGTACAAACACTGTTCTCACATAACAGAGTCATCGTTTTTAACGTGTGTTCTGCATTGCCGGGATGACAAACCGCAGCCTTTGTCATTTACGTTCTCTATACACACACTAAATTTGGGGGGGGGGTATTTCGAGGAAATACGGTAGATCATCTGCTAATGTAAAGTTAAAATCAGATGTATTTATTTCAAGTAAAAGTAATTAGAAGGGCAGTGTCAATAGTTAAAGACTGAAAAGCTACCAGAATCAAAGCCGAACTGGGACACTTGCTTGTAGGTTTTGCTTATTGTAAATAATTATTCACACAATTTTTTCAGTTTTTGCCTTTTATCTTTTCCGTTTCCAGATTTCCAACATCTGATTTTTTTTAAATTTTCCTCATTTTCGTTTTGCGTAATATAATCTTTGCCACCCCAATCGGTGGTGTTTACCCCCCCCTGGTGCACTTAGACCTGTGCGGCAACTGGATCGAGATCGCGTACGGGACGCGCGGGGGCAAGGTGCGCGTGATCGTGCAGCACCCAGAGACGGTGGGCCACGGGCCGCAGCTGTTCCAGACGTTCGCCTGCCACCGGTCGCCCGTCAGCGCCGTCGCCCTCACCGCCACCCAGCTCATCAGCGGTGCGTCCCACTCCGCTTCGGCAGTCCCGCACCTTGTAAAGTGTAAAGTCTAATGTGAAATGACATGTAAAATGTCAATCGAAACATGTAAGAAAATAGTTACTTTATAAGTATTAATATTTTGCATGACAATTGACAAATTTGTATGACATTTTACATGACATTTGACACTTTACTACACACTTTACATGGTGCGGGACTGACGCCTGGGCAATTCCGCAAGTTGAGAAGTGACAAAAAGGGGTTTGTGCCGGTGCGCATGTAAACCCGGTGCACATGTAGGCCCATTTCCCACAGTTTTCCATCACACTGGTATTATATAGGTAAATTGGTCCTCGTACTGTAGGTAATTTGAAGGGAAGAGGGTGCTGAGTCAATCCCCGTTAACCGGGCTCGGTAAACAAACACCCCCCCGCTCAAAAATCCTGGATAGGTCCCTGGCCCCCGAGCACGGGGTTTACATGTGCACGGGGTTTACATGCGCACCGAGTTCTCGCCGACAAAAAGGTGGTCAGTGACAGGTAAAGTTGTTAACTGGTGGGTCACCTGACCAGTAAAGTTTCGCAAACAAAAATGCTAACCATATGCCACTTTACTTGCCACTTGTCCTCGTGTCTCGCGTGGCAATGGGACCTGCAGTAGGGTATATTTGCCAGCCCAGCGTGCGTCCAGTAGCCGTTCGTTCAGCAAATACAAGCTGTCTTTGTGTCGCAGTGTGCGCCGACTTCCAACACGTGCGCTCCTGGGCAGTGGCGCGTTTCCGCGGCATGATCAGTACCCAGCCAGGTGGAATGGCTTTTTTAAATTTCAATTTCAGAAATTGGATCTAATAGTTACGATATTTTCTGAAAAGAGTGCTGATCGAAAGAATGCAGATCAAATGCAATGAATTAGAATGATCGAAGATCCGTTTCGCGATAATTCGGCCGGATTTTTGAGTGAACCCGATGACCTTTCTAATGCCAAGTGTTGATTTTGTCTCAGGCGGGGCGCCGGCGGCCAGTTTCCGCGTGGTCGACTTGGCCGCCTGCGAGCAGGACATGTGCGCCAACGGCACCGCAGCAGACGCGCACAGGTACACGCACTTCCACTTTCAATTTTGGCACTTTTCCAATAAATGACTGCTCTTGTGTTCAAATTAATTGATATTTAGAATTCTAGATATTGTGGTGTGAATTATCACTTAAATTTGCTCGAACACTTCCCCCTTGAATATCTCTTGGATAATCCCCGCTGTTAGACGAATTGTGAAAAATAATTCTCCCTTCAATAATTCCCCCTCCCCTTTATGCATATGATCAATTTTTTGTGTCCAATTAAAAAAGGTTTAACGAAAAAAGAATTCCCCAGGGGAATTATTCAAGCATATACTAATTCCCCAGGGGGATGGTTGAAGCAAATACGGTAGCATGCATGTTTGCCTCTGCACCCTGGCAGGGCGGTGGGCGAGCAGCAGGAGGCGGCGGCGTGGGCGGCCGCTGGTTGGCACAGTGCCAGCAGCGGTCCGTTCGGCGAGCAGGATAGCGACCAGTGGCTCTTCGTGCAGCAGGTCGTGCCCGGCGCCAAGCAGCTCTTCGTCAGACTCGCCAGCAACGGAGACAGGGTGTGCGTTCAGTTGTCATTTTCCCTTAGTTTGTGTTCGGGGTTAGGGTTATCGGTAAAGTGATCGATCTTTGATTTCGGGGTCGGTTTATCGGCTCTCGATATTTGTTCGTCGATATCGACGTATTCTCAATATTCGATATTAAAAGTCCAAACGGAATAAAATACGTCACACCTGTACTGCACAGTGGCGTTTATTGCACCAACCGCTTTCAAACTTGGCAATTTACTTTGCCATTGCCGAACGTTGGCTGCGTGCACGATTTCAACATTCACTCTTGTGTCCATTTTCCCCATCCACTTTGAAAGTGTGCCCTGGTGCAGGTGCGTGGTGAAGTCGGTGGACGGCAGCGCGATCAGCTGCTTCCTGGTGCACGAGACGGACGGCTCCAGCAGGATGGGCTCCCGTCCCAGGAGGTACCTCTTCACAGGGCACTCCAACGGCACCGTACAGGTCACTTGGCACGCTGCCAAATAGTGCTATAAACTCTAAGCTCTTTTTCTAACTCCAGTTCGAGACACAATCCCCATTTGAATTTGAAAATCGACTAACCTCATTTCTGGTTGTATTCATGATAAACAATTAACCAAAATTTGAACAATATTTATACGCCAAAATACACACTTGCAAACAAGTAACAAGTCAATTCACCACTAAAAAGTGTTTATCAAGACCCCATAACCATGCAACACCCCCCCCCCCCCTTTAGATGTGGGACGTGTCGACTGCGCTGGACAACTACTACTCGCTGCGGCAGCAACTGGCCGGCGGGGGGTCCGTCTGCTCGGCGGGGCAGGGCGGCATGGCCACCTCCAACTCCACCCCCAGCCAGGAGGCCTCCAGGACTGCGGGTGGTTAGTGCTTTGGTTCTCTGAAGGCAGAGGACACTTGGGGGGTGGCAAGTGCACTTTAAAGTGGCTGGTAAAGTGATAAGTAAAGAGATGAAGATCAAGTCACATACAAAGTGTAAATTATCGCTCAAATGGCTCAAAATTTGATAGATAGCCAGATACCTAGGCAGATAGCTGACCGATAGGGGGTTACCCGGCCCCAACCATTCGCCCATTGAGGACCTCCGGTTAAACGTGTGTAATTGACAGCTGGGGCCTCCCCGCCCAGTGTCCAGTGTTCGATTGTCCGAGACACCCCCACACTCGCAGGCGGCCCGTCGCCGGGCAAGGCGCAGTCGACTTCCGGCGGCGCGTCCGCGAGCGTGTCCTCGATCCCGCTGCACAGCCAGCTGACTTGGCACGCGGCCAACACGAGCGAGTGCGGCCCGGCGCAGGGCCCCAGCGCGCAGGAGCTGCTCAGCTTGGTGGACAACTGCGACATCGTGTGCAACAGCTTGGACAGCACGCCGTGCAGCACGCCGCTCAGCAGCGCCGTCAACTTGCAGCAGTGAAACGCCGCGCTGCCCGCCGCGCACGCTGACACATTTTACCCTATTGTTGACTATTTATTAGCTTGATCATTTGGTGGATAGAATTATGTGATAAATTCTGTGCTAAATTATCCTATATATATCATCATAAATATATTTTTTACCGATTTATTTTGCTGGGAGAAATGTTGCAAAATGCTAGTTCATTATTCACTGGGGATATGGTAGATTTCGGTGCAGAGCGTGCAGTCATACTACACTAGTATTCATCTATACTTGCATAAATATATTCATAACAATTAAGAATATTTTGGTACATTTTTCATTTGGCTGGTTTGCACCACCATTTTTACCCGTTATTGTCCAGCTTCTATTTATCTACGGTTTTCATCTATATTATTATTACAGTCGTCCCCGGGTTAACGGTTCCCCCGGTTATAGGGTTCCCCGGGTTAATGGGTGGAATTTTGAAAACCGGCGACACGTGTGAAGACAATTCCCCGGATTGAAGGTTTCCCCGTATTCCCGGGTTATCGGGTGCGATTTGGGAATTTTTTTAGCATTTTGATATATAAAATTCCTTCAGTTATCGGGTATTCAAGTATTTATAATATAAAACGGGGAATGACATTGGGAAAAAATGTGCTGTCCGCAGAGTATAAATTTATATATGAACATCATAAATGCACATTTTGAACGTTGCACGATTATTGCATTTAAAAAGCATCATGTTCATTATTAGTGATTGATGTCCACAAATGCTGGTAACGCCATGCGCCAGCACAACACCACTATAGTACATCCCCCGGTTATAGGGTTCCCCGCATTATAGGGTCAGATTTCAAAAATTTTACATCACCCGATAACCCGGGGATGACTGTATCTACATTTTCTGGGATGAATTGTTTGCATGTCAGATTTTATGTAGGACTTTTACATGAGGCTGTTACAAGTTATCCTCGTTTTTAATACCATGTTTACGTTTGCGTTTACTATAACGTTTACGTTTACTTTGAACGTTACAGCAAAAACGTTTACGTTTACTTTGAAAAAAGTTTAGTACCTTGAATAACTGTGCCGTAATGATGCCCGGCCTAAAGTAGCACCCCCTACATTACGGCCGGGTTTACTTTACGGCCGGACCATCCCCCTTTACATGTCATTTGATAAATTTCTGTGACACGATACCTGACCGGTCCATGGGGTTTTAAATTTTTTATAGGTACTTCTCAACTTATATTCCAGTTATAGGGAATGTTTTTTTTAGATTCTGACATTTGACCTTCCAGAGCTGAATGTCTGCATTGCACATGGTGTAATAACTTCTGTATAAATTTGTCGCACACTCCCTACACCAGCTGTGTTCTCAATTTGTTGCCAAGCGTTAAACATGGTGCCACATGGTGCTTTTCTAATTCCTTTGTATACTCCGCGGACCGCAGGCTATGCATTTTTCTGAAGGGAACACTCCATCATGACGTCATCATTTATAAAATTAAAAAAATCCCAGCAAAAAAAGGATCAACATGACGGGAATAACATTCCTCGTTTGTACGCGACTCCGCCTTTTTCTTTTTAAAAATTTTTTTTTGTGAAAGTGCATAAATACATAAGTATCCAGCTCGCGCGTTATCGACCAAGACATAAATGATTTTGGGCGCATACTTTGCGGTCCGCCGAGTATAACCATATTCTCGGCGTAGTTTATTTTGACGCGACACGTTGTAGTTGTAAACATTAAACTTTCCATCACTTTACACGTTTGATGCCCACAGCAACTCAGCCCGGCTGCAAGTGCTGCCATGTTGGCTCGCCCAGCGTGCCGTCCACTTTGGCGCGCGGTGCAGCGCTCGCGGGCGTCGAGCAGCTCGCAGTCGGCCACTCCTCTGTGCGCGGCAATGCCCAAGTCGCCCGCGAAGGACCCCACACAGTTGGACACGTGCCAAAGTGGTGCAGATGAGAACATAAGTCTGGATGCGGATTTGATGGCTCATTTGGAAAGGCAGTCGCTCGTCAAGTTCACTAGTGCGCAGGCGAGAATGCATCTCATCAAAGCTATTGAGTTGGTTTGCCGTTTTTCTGTGGGTCAACGATGGATAAAAAGTGTAGGAAGGTCCTGTAAAATGTCGAAAAAATAAACGAGTTTCTATCACTCGATTGTAATTTAGCGCCAGAAGTTCAAATTCGTATCACTACAGAATACGGGACTGGCACCAGCGCCGCACCTTGTAAAATTTCAAATTATCACGTCATTGACTGCTTTCGCATCTTATTGGCTGATATACATCAATTTAGATCGAATTTTGTACAGTGCGGTGTCTGGCCCTTAAATGAAAGTATTCATTTTCAATAAATAATAATTCAATTTGTAGTCCAGTACAATGTTGTGATACATTGAAAGCGCGCCGCTGCAGGTACGCCAGCCGGCTGCGGCAGTTGGACGTGTCTGGCATCGAGCCAATGTACACTGTCTTTGAGCAGCAGCCACTGAGAATGAGACCCGACAAACCAGACACCGCGGTAAGAGTTGGGGGGGTATAAAATGTTTTCTATAAAGTTGTATTAGGTGAAAAATAGCTGGACGAGTATTTTTATCACTTTTACTGTCACTTGAAAACTAGCATTTTTACACACACGTTCGAACCGTGTACGACATCATTAAAAATTGTTTGTGCGTTCTCTTTTTTCTGATTAACTGACCAAAAATCTCGAATTTCAAATCAATTTTTTCACTTTTTAAGTTCAGATTTTAACGTCAAAAAAAATAAACTATCACTTGCAGGTGATGTGCACCGAACTTGGCCAGGTGCCAAGTGCCTTGGCGCACGTGGACAAAAAGCACACAGTGGACACTTACTTTGTCACGCCCGTGGGCAACATTCCACTGGAAGACGACACTTTCAGCCAGCTGCAAGACAACGAAAGTGCCATTGTAGACGCGAAAAAGCACCGACGCACGAGGAAAAAGCAGTGATTGTGTTTGATTTGAACATTTTCATGCAGATTGATCGTGCGAACCTTAGAAATAAATTCCATTAGTAACCCCTTCTCAATGAGATCTCTGTTTTTTTTGCAGAACTTGCATACCCAGTGTATTGAAGCTCACGCAAGCTAAACTCGATCGATGGAAGTACATGGTCGGACTGAAAAGTCCCCGGGCAGTGCTCGCCATTCACGCTAGGGGTAAGCTACGGTCATAAAAGTTTAACACGTTAATATATCAGGTCTTTTGAGTTTTCACCCAAAATTACACCCCTTTAGCTCCACCTACTGCGGAACTGTGTGGGTTACAATTTCGGTCATTTTGTACTGATGTACAAATGGTGCTCTAGCTCAACGCTGCTTTAAGTTGTGATCATGAAACTTTGGCTAGTGTAAGCCACCAGTGTTGGCAATGTGCTGATTATTAAACACTTTTATCAACATCATTGCTATTAAGGTAAAATTAATATGCAGATCAGGGTGATGTGAAAGAAACGATGGAACTGTGATGGATGTTTTTGGTGATCATCTGAGATCATGTTGTATTGCAGTGATTTTTATGTTGTTTTGAAATGTGCAGTAAATTATTATGTCAATAAAATTTCATTTGTGTTTCATTACTAATCTGTAGTGGACACATTACAGTTACTGTGTTCAACAGCAGTGTGCATGAAAAACGCCTCCTGTATTGACCAACCGTAGAGGCAGAATGATGAAGTTGTTAGTTAGAGTAGTGACAGTAATGGCAAAATGGACTAGGTTTATGATATCATAGCTAATGTTGGTTAATGCTGGCACATTGCCAACACTGGTGGCTTACACTAGCCAAAGTTTCATGATCACAACTTAAAGCAGCGTTGAGCTAGAGCGCCATTTGTACATCAGTACAAAATGACCGAAATTGTAACCCGCACAGTTCCGCAGTGGGTGGAGCTAGAGGGGTTAAATTTTGGGTGAAAACTCAAAACACTCGATATAAACACCTTCCCGGTCACGTCCGGCACCCTATTTTTGATTGTACTTGTGACACCCTATCCCCAGTTCTAGGGCGCGCCAGAAGCTGAAACTTGGGGGAGATATTGGCGCAACCCCCCTCTACCTCGCATGAATTAGGGGGGTTGCGGCGACCCCCCTAATTCATGCAAGGTAGAGGGGGGTTGCGCCAATATCTCCCCCAAGTTTCAGCCTCTGCGGCACCCTAGAACTGGGTATAGGATGTGAGAAGTAAAATCAAAAAATGGGTGCCGGACGTGACCGGGAAGGTGTTTATTAACGTGTTAAAATTTTATAACCGTAGCTTACCCCTAGCGTGAATGGCGAGCACTACCCGGGGACTTTTCAGCCCGACCATGTACATACCGTATTTCCTCGAAATATCCCCCCCCTCGAAATACCCCTCCCCCTCGTTTGACCCCCCCCCCTCTAGAGACCACTATGAAACAATCACCCCCCCTCGAAATACCCCCCCCCCAGATTGAGTGTAAAGAGAACGTACATGACAAATACTGCAGTTTGTGTTCGGCGTAGTGCAGAACACACGTTATAACAATGTCGTAATCACGTTAGAACAGTGTTTATACCATCTACGTACTACTATTAGTCTACAGGAGTCTATACATGTCAGTTATTGATGCATTTTTCTACCCCAGTGTACATCACAAACGACGATTTTGTACTAGGATTTGGAAAAATTTCTGGCGAAATGATACCCCCATCGAAATACCCCCCCTCGTTTAACCCCCCCCCCCTCTCGGGGCCACTATGAAACAATCACCCCCGGGGGGTATTTCGAGGAAATGCGGTAGTCTGAACTCTGAAATTACTTAATTGGGGCCAATTTACACACATGTAATTCACCTGTTCAAATTTTCTAGTCTCGGTAGTCGAAATTTTTCCTTTCGAATTTCCATGACAGCCAATTTATTACACAAAATAGGATGTCTAGGCTGGCACGGTTTGTGGGTGCCAACCGGTGTTACTCTTATCAGAAATTTTTAAATTTGACTAAATGGAACTATTTTTCAATGTTTACAAAAATCAATATTTGAATTATAGTTCTTTACTTTTGTTTACATCCCCATCAAAGCGAACATACCGTATTACCTCGAATTATCCCCCCTTGAATTAACCCCCCTCGAATTAACCACCCCTCAAAATTGGCTGGGGAAATAATAAACCCCCCCTCGAAATACCCCCCTTCGGAATTATGTACGTCATGTATGCAATGTACATGATGTATATTACTGTTAATTTGCATTGCAGCTACACATAGACTAGTTTGTGTAGCTATCTACGACTTTATGTCCAAATATATCCTGTTTGGACACATTTATTACCTGTTTTGGGTATTCAAATGCCTTCTATTTACTACGATCCTTACGAAAATTTCTGACGAAATAATAAAAAAACCTCGAATAAACCCCCCCCCCTCGAATTAACCCCCCTCAAATTTTGCTGGCGAAATAATAACCCCCCATGGGGGTATTTCAAGGTAATACGGTAACACAATTTGCCCAATGTCGATAAACAGAAGGCATTTCTTATCACGTTTTAAACAAAGCAGACTGAACATGCGTGTCCATAGATAATACGAATCTAAACTTAAGTAAACATTGCCGAGAAAAGCTTGATATCGCCACGAAAACTTTCAAAAATTCAATAATCCGTACGAGAATTCATAAATTTTTACACAAGATTTTCTGGTGAACAAAATGGCCACTGAAAGGGAGAATGTTTATGTGATTGGTGTTGGAATGACACCTTTTACTCAGCCGAAGCTATCAAAGAAAGTTGGTTTATGGAAGTTGTGTCTTCTTATTGTGTTTTTCGTTCTGTTTCATTAATTGCATGTGCGAATCTAAGTAGGTAAGCCATTGAATACACGAGAAGAATTTTCAAATGTTACAAAATGAGACCATACTTTATAGTCATTAAATTTTTATGTTCCGGAAAGAATGAGACCGGTTTACAGAATGAGATTGCGCTGACACTAAGCTTTTTTCATGGTAGATCATGATGAATAACCCCTGGCCATTTGTGCACGGTGGAATGCGAGCTCACTGGACATTTGCGTTCCGTGGACATCCACAGCCACTGTAAACTGGTACTACTAGGGTTCAAACGGGATCCCGATCCCGGATCCCGTGAAATCCCGGGATTTAGCAGTCCCGATCCAGAAAATTTTTAAATCCCGATCCCGAGAAACTCCCAAGTCCGGGATCCCGATCCCGGAAAAATTAGTGGAAATAATAAAAAGTTAAAAAATGACATTTTTGCATGCAAAAATGTGAACACAAACCCTCAGCGTCCATTTTATGCCATTTTCTGGCAGCCAACAGTGTTTTGAGACCTTTATGAACAACTGTGGATGCCAGAACATTGGCCAAAATCTCTATACCAAGACCCCAATCCCGATCCCGAAAAAATGCCGATCCCGATCCCGTGATCCCAATCACGGCCAATCCCGATCCCGATCCTGATCCCGAAATCTCAAAAAAACAATCCCGATCCCGAAAAGTTGATCCCGTTTGAACCCTAGGTACTACTGCTGCGCAGTGTCCCCAGCTGCCCTTGACCCTGCTATGCAGCTGCCTTTGTGCAAATGTAATACAACCTACTGATTTATGCGTGTTGCCATCTGATGATGCTCTGGATTGTCACCATCTCTCCTGCAATGCACACAAACTGTTGTGGCAACAGAAAGAGTAATTGAAATGTGTGATTCAGTAGGTGTCAGTTTGGCAAGTACTCTGCTGTGGTGACAGAAACAGACAGTTGCATATGATTGTGCCAGCATGGTGATGCTGTGGCTTACATGCGCCATGGCTGTCCACTGATCTCCACTGTGCGTATGCAAATGTCCACTGAACTCAGATGTCCACAGCTGTTGAATCCACTCTACTTACACCACACTTTGCAGCTAACTTTGCCATATGCCATCACAATTTTGACCAAAAATACATTTTCCCATCACATTGAATACATTGCTCTCACTATTTATTACTCAGTTAGTGCATAACTTTCCACTGAGTTTTTAATTCATTAATACTTATTTATAATTAACATACAGTAAAATTCTTCATGTAGCATGCAGTCAGATTGGTACACTAGTCAAATTGTTACATTTCAATGTTTACATCCATTTGCATTGCAAATTGAATCGGCTAAGCCTAAATGTAGATCTTCAACCTAAAACACCTGTTCCCAGTCAGTGGCCAGAGATGGGAGTGATTCCTACCCGAGCCTGGTGCAGAGGGCGGGCAGTGAGGCCCTGCTGGATGCGCAGTGTGCCTACAGCACAGACATAGATGCCTGTGTGGCCAGCTACTGCTATGGGGAGCCCACTGCTGGACAATGCGCACTGTACACGTTAGGAACCACTGGTCAGTGCTGTTGCTGTTGGAAATGACTCAGCACTTGTGAACAACAGACATCTCTGGGCAACTGCTCAGTGGGGAATGGTGTGTGTGCGCAGTGCGCAGGAAACACCTCTGGACAACAGCTGCACATTTGTCATTGCTGCACACTCCAAGCCAGAACCGATGTGTGAGCAATTTCTGCACTTGTGCCTAACTGGGACATCTGCCACATACCTGTCACTTTTGTGCCAATGCACAAGCCACATGGCAAGTTATATGTGCTTTTGATTATGTTGTTCTGTTGTTTGTGTTTTCATTTCTTATCAATCATTCCACTGGTTTGACTGGAATTCCTCTAAAAGTTTTTTATTTCAACAAAAAAAAATAAATGTGCAAAGTCTGATGACATCTGCATATAGTGCCATTCAGGTGTGAACAGTCCAAGTGCCCACGCATGTGCACTGCCTGGCTTGCGCTGTCTGTGGCAGGGGTGCATGTGCCGCAGTGCAGTTGTGTATAGAGTGTTTGCTGCCCACAGTGTTCACTAAGTTGTCCACTGAGCGAAGTTGCCCAGAGGTGCTGCTGGCCATCTGTTCATCAGTTGGTAGCCCCGCGCTGTGAAAGAATTGTGTCTACTGTCAGTCATCATGCAATCAAATTCAAGAACTATTTTTACTGAACTTTGATATTTTTCGTAATATTTGACAGAGTTTTAGGTCATTTTGACATTTGACAATTAACTTCATTGCACACTGCGATATTTACTGACCCAGGAATATCACATCCGTAAGCCTTTTATCCATCTCGAATTGCTGCCGCCTTGACAGTTGATGAGAGTCCTGTGTCTATCCCGCAGGGGTGCCAATCTTCAACACGAACAACAACTGCTCGTCTGCGTCCAGTGCCCTCATGCTCGGCAGGGCGCTCGTCAAGTCCGGTGAATATGACTGCGTCTTGGCTGCTGGTCTGTTTTTGTATACTCCGCCGCTGACCGCATGCCATGCATTTTTCTGGAGGAAACACTCCAGCATGACGTCATCGTTGATAAAATCAAAGGGACGGTTGGCTACGAGGCATGTAGTTGTTACTCGGGAACTTTTTGCGCAAACTGTTGATGTTGCAATATAATTGAGGCGTCTACTTCTAAAAGTCGACAGTCCAAAATATGAAAATTTCGAGTTAGGCCCGGAAACGTCATCTGGGGCTACTTCCGCACATTTTTAATCATTTTCCATAAAATTTTTGACCTCACATACCTATATGGCAAAGTGCCAAATTTGACATTTTTTCGGAAAAATGCAAAAATTTCGGGCAAGAAGTCGACAAGTCCACTTAGTTTAGAGCAAGAAGTCGACAAGTCCATCCTCTTCGTCCTTTTGTTATGTGAAAAAAAGCAAGAATTGTGGTATGTCCGTCATGGGCAGCTACTTCTTAAAGGCGACAAGTCCCTAAATTGCCCATAAGGCAGCTTCGTCGTCGCCGGGAACAAAAATGTTCTCGAGTGCAAGAAGGCGACAAGTCCATTTCCCTCCCACAAACAGTTTTGCTCTGACCGAATGGAAATTTATGGACACCCCATTTTTCACATATAGGTAGGTTGAGAGCAGGGGCTGAAAATTTGACACTTTATTGTCAACATATGGAACTTAATGGAAAGCATAAGGGAGCCAAATTGGACACGCACCGCGGGCCTGGAATTGGATCGGAAACTAAAAATGCGATTTACTCAAAATCACATTTTGTGGACTTGTCGACTTTTAGAAGTAGAGGCCTCAATTGCCTTACGCACACTAGGTTGTTGCCAACTGAATTTTCCGAGATAGATAAATCTGTTCAGACTCGAACAGATTTGACAATTTTGGAAATTTCGGTTGTCAACTAGTGTGCCGCGTGCGCAGGCTTCATGTTGTAAGTCCCATGAAAATTGAGGCATTTTTTTCCACAGGTTTCGAACAAATGGAAAGGGGGCTATCGGAAAGATATCAGGACCGCGTGTCGCCAGTGGCCAGACATTTTGCCAGGATAGAGGAATTAACCAGGAAAATGCAGGGTGGCCCAGTTGAACCACTGCCGGGCATGAACAAAATGACTGGAGAGGTTATCAGGTTTAGTTCCCATGGTTTAGTCGTTGTTGTAAAAATACAGATCAATATACTTGGCATATAATTTTTTTTGGCAAACATTTGATATCCGCTCCAATTCCGCACTTGCCAAGTGACAACTTTGTTACACATACAAGTTTACTTCTCTCACCTAAAATTTTATTACACTTTTTACCATTGAAACTTTCAACTGTATCGAATTCAGATTGTATGCTATGGCTGCCAGGGAGTACCAACAAAAGTACGGCGATTGCACTGAGACGTTTGCAAAAATCGCTGTGAAAAATAGAACTCATGGATCTAGTAATCCATTGGCTGCACTCTGCAATAAGCCAATACCCACCGTTCAGCAGGTGCGTTGTATTTTTTAAATAAAATTTAAGTAAAGTTACAAATCGCAGAACGTGCCAAAGCTTAGATGACATAAAGGACAAGCTTTAACTATTAGCAGCTTTCAAGGCCATGACCCCATGACACCAGCTGAGCCCCCAAAAGACAAAAAATTTCTGAGCCTTCTAATATATTCCTTTTCATGGTACCTTTGTAAGCTATTTTTCAAGTGGCCTGTAAGAAAAAGTGACAAGAAAAGTGCTATTTGGCAAACTTAAATACCTAGGTTATAAAGATGGACGTAGAAATTTTCCGATGAAAAACATGCACTGTGCCACTGCTTAGTTGGCTCGATACTTCTTTTCATTAAATCACACCACTTAGCAATCCAAGTTGGCATGATGCCATCAGTGTTGGCAGAGTGCCAAGTGTGTCCGTCGCAGGCGCAGAGGAGTGGACTGATCTGCGCGCCGATCACAGTGCACCAGTGCGCGCTGACTGCAGACGGCGCCGCAGCCGCCATACTTTGCTCCGAGCGGTGGCTCAGAAACAGACCCGTGAGTTGACGGATGGACGCTTGCATGGATGGCAACTGCCGCTTTCCACTAGCGCCGATTTTCATTGATTGGGAATAGCCTTCCAAAAATGAGTGAAAGTCGGAAAATACAATTAAAAATAATCTGAATAGATCTCTCAAAACGAAAATATAATTAAACCTTCTGTAAAAAATGCGGAGATATAATATGAAAAAATGATAAATACCTAATATGAATAAATATGTATGCTTTATTTTTAACTCTTCTCAAAAATAAAAATACCTAATTAAATGGAGAAAATTTACATTCCTTATCAGAAATGTAAAGGAAGAAAACATGGAGAAAATTTAAATAGATCTAAACTTTCTTATATTTTAAAAATATTTACAAACTTCAGGTGACAGCGCAGCGGGCGGTGCCGATCTTGGCTCAGCGGATGTGCACCGACGATTTGGACAGTTTTACTGGTGGATTTATGGAATTGAGTGGCGCACAAATGGCTAAACTCGCTGCTGATCAGTGTTTCAGGTTAACACTTGAGCGGTTGATTTTGAACAATAGGATACCGTAAATTCTCGAAAATTGTGGTATACTCGGCGGACCGCAAAGTATGCGCCCAAAATTATTTATGTCTTGGTCGATAACGCGCGAACCTGATACTTATGTATGCACTTTCAATAAAAGAAAAAGACGGAGTCGAGTACAAACGAGAAATGTTTTTTCCCGCCATTTTTTTGCCAGAATTATTTTTTTATTGATTAATGATGACGTCATGATGGAGCGTTTCCTTCAGAAACGCTCATAGCATGCGGTCTACTGAGTATAATAACCGCTTTACTGTACTTTTGAGAGCAGTACTGATTTAAGTGCCTCACCTTTAAACCACTAGTTGACATTTGTGCTGGGATCTGTCAACCAAAATATGAATTGATATGGACGTCAGTTGACTACCACTGTGTGGCACCATTGGGCCCACACACACTAGTTGACATCGCAAATTCGCGTCAACTCAGTGTCAATTGAATAAAACAAGAAGTTTGTAAAAAGCATCACACTTATACTTGGATGACATTACGCCTTACATTTTTCCGGAGGAAACACTCCATCATGACGTCATACCCGAAACAGTCAGCCTACATGCAAATCTTCTTTTTTGTGGGGAGTCGGTTCATAAGTTTTCTGTTGGCCGTCTGCCAGCCGAAGACATAAATCATATCTATTTGTAGAGTATCATGTCTACCGAGTATAACAGGAACAATGAAAATGACGTGTCATGATGTAAAATAAACTATGCTCTATCAGATAGACAAGTTGAAATCAGTATCACTTAAATTCAGTTGACATATAGTTGACACGAATTCAGTTGACATCCAGTGTGTGAGGCCCTATTGCAACATTCGCCCACTACAACTCCAAAACCGTCACTGCAAAAGACAACAGCAATTCCCCCTGCAGCTCAGCTTCGAGCAGCCCGTCGATGGTGTCCCACTGCGAACTGCACGACTGTTTCGCACCCAATGAATTGTTCATGTACGAGTCGCTGGGCTTCGCCAACAAAGGCACTGGCAAACACTTCTTTGACAATGGCGTCTGGGACAAATCTGTCAATTCCAGCGGAGTGTACATGTGCGATGGGACAGTGTTCAACGTTTCCGGGGGACTCGAGTCCAAGGGACACCCCATTGGAGCCACGGGACTGGGACAGTGCTACGAGATTGTGCGAAGACTGAGAATGGTCAGCTTGTAATTTGCCACTCTCAGACCCTGTAAAGTGTCGAATATCATGCAGCATGTCAAAATTCATGTAAAATGTAAATGTCCTTGAAAAACGACCAGCAAAAAATAAAACAAAGTTTGACCTTTTACATATACCGTATTTTCTCGAAATACCCCCGTCTCGAAATACCCCCCTTAATATTGGCACTATGAACTTATAAACCCCCCCCCCCCTCGAAATACCCCCCAAATTCAGTGTAAAGAGAACGTAGATGACAAATGCTGCGGGAAACGCAGATCACACGTGATAAACAATGACTGTGTTATGTTAGAACATGGTTTTTACCGTCTACGAACTTATATCAGTCTATAGAGTCTTATAAATGGCGGGTTTTTTTGCATCTTTTGACGTCTGTGTACGTTTCAAACAACGATTTAGTACTGGTATTTCAAAAAAAATGGCGAAATAATAACCCCCCCCCTCGAAATACCGCCCTCGTTTAACCCACCTCAAAATTTCCACTCTGAAAAAAATTAATCCCCGGGGGGTAATTCGAGGAAATACGGTAATTTGCGTGACTGTTCATGTACTCCGAAATGCTTCACAAATGTAATGATTTTAAATGAAATGTCTGACGTCATGAATCAAATAAACTGGCGTCATTATTTAAAATAAAATTCCATTAATTCAGTGTACAGAATCAGTTTTCAGCTTATTACAAGGCGCTTAAATACGAGACGATTCATTGCAGCCCGGAGGGAACGATGGAAAGTCACTCGGGTTGCAACATAACTTTGGGATTGGAGGCGCAGCGGTGGTCACACTTTATTCGAAGCCGCTTTCGCGCGTGGCTAAGTTGTAAGACTTGTACTCTAAATAAATAGTTCTCTAATTTTTAGTGAGGAATTATTATGAATGGGTACAACAAGACCCTATACAAGCTGCCTTTATATTCAGAAGTGATGTCCGTAAAAATATATCCATGAATTTTTTTTGAAAAACTGCAGGCTGGAGCCTACGTGGCCGCTTTTGAACCCACCTTCGCATTGTCTTACTCTTCACATTCGGATTGGCATGTTCTTTATACAGTTTTTGTAATTTTGTGGTGTCGACTAGAACGTATAGTATGCTGCGAATCCTGGCCCAAGTCCAAGGATAATCCTGCTAGTCCTTAAATGTTGTGTAATGCGTACCGTGATAACATTTTCAGGTATACACCCTATCTAGATACTCTGAATAATATTCTAGAAATTTTATCATTTCCAATCAACAATAAACATTCCATCAATCGTCACAATTTTGTCTCGATACTTTACTGAGAACTTGAATGCTTTGAGTGGGTAGGAATGTAAAATCCATGAAGTCAAAGTAATGAAAACACTACAATTGTAGCACCTGAGATCAAACAAAAGCGCCCAAGTCACTGTGCTGGAATTTCCTTTACCCAACAAACCCTATAACTTTCCCTACGACCAGATAATTTACAACATTCCTTGTCACTTTTCTCCTTGTAAAAATGTCACCGCGTTATAATTTCAAGCACAGTGAATTGGGCTGCTGAAACGGTGTCGATGTGGAAGTAGGCCTACTAGTCATCTAAACCCACTAGTCATGTAGACATGCCAGTTATCTATTTCTACCCGTTAATCATCTATACTGTGGCACACTGTGGCCCGCACTGTGTACTCTACAATTTATGTAAACCTGCTGCTGCTAATCGACTGTGTCATGCTAATCCCCGCTAGTCATCTACACCCCAATTATAGGCATAGATGACTAGCTAGCAGGTAGAAATAGAAATATACTGGCGTGTAGTGATGGAAAAGCGCCATGGCGCTGGCGCCTGGCGCTAGCGCCAAAGCAAGAAGCGCCATGGCGCTTTTGGCGCTTGGCGCTAAAACGCCCTGGCGCCATTGGCGCTTGGCGCTGGGGTCTGAGAAAGCGCCATGGCGCTTTTGGCGCTTGGCGCCATTTCCTGGTGGCGCTATTGGCGCCTGGCGCCGGCATTTTAAATGGCGCCAAAAAAGCGCCAACCATGATAATAAAAAAATTGTTATAATACGGTGAAATCGACACTGCAGTTGATCAATTTTGAGGCAACTGAATAAATATTGATTAATATTACGGTAGACATTATATAAATAGATGCATACATTGAATAAAAGCAGAGGTGTTAAAATTGTGGTAAATCCCCTTTTTGTGCTTTGCTCCTAATTCTTTCTTGCAGTCTAAATCAGGGGTTCAGTCTGGCGGCAGTTGGAGCCGGAGGGGTGGGGGTGTTACTCCCTCAACAGATGCTCCAGCTATCTATCTATTCCCGAGCCGCTCAGCTATCTATCTAACCTGATGCTAAATTTTAGGCTACTATCCATCGAGCCCCCCACCCCCCCACCCCAAATCAACGCGATATGTATCTCTCCAGAGCGATTATTTGAGAAATTTTGCCCCGATTTAGTGGTTGTTTGAATGGGCAAAAAAGTTCAATAGACTACTATGACTTCAGCGGTACGTCACTCACAGTGAGCATTCAAAAAATAACCCGTGATTTATATTTTCTAAAATCACAATAAATATAAATAACCCGTGATTTATATATATATTTATATTTTTTTCAAATTCTGAGTGATATATTTATATACAGGGGTGGGCATCTTCAGTTACCGCTGGAAAAACGCGATAGCTAGAGCTACGGTTGAGCTATCACAGTGAAATTTTAACACAATAGAGTAGATTCCATAGGACACCTATTCTGAAGTTTGCAACCCAAACGGCCACATTTTGGGTGAGTTGTGGAACACAAAGTTTGAGTGTAATTTTGTGACTTGGCGTCACCCATAGGATAAATCGAGGGTGGCATTTTAGGGGGGGGGGGGGGGGGTCACCGGTCTTTGGTGTCGTCCCATTCTGTCGTACATTGGCCGATTTTGATGCCCTTTGAGTATGTTGGGGTCGGGGCTACAACCAAATTCTTTTTCCTTCTCGAATAGTCACCCAGTCCCGAGATAAGGGGGGTCAAGCAACAAAATTACACTAAAAACTGTGTGTTCCACAACTCACCCAAAATGTGGCCGTTTGGGTCGCAAATTTCCGAATAGGTGTCCTATGGAGTCTACTCTATTGTGTAAAAATTTTACGGTGATAGCTCAACCGTAGCTCAAGCTATCGCGTTTTTCCAGCGGTAACTGAAGATGCCCACCCCTGTATATTTTTGAAATTTGAAAAAAAAATCACTGAGAAAATCACTCATACTAGATATATTGTGCTTTATGACTACACAAAAAATAGGTATGTAAGCACACATAGTACAAAAAATTGCTGAAAATAGGCAAAAACACGAACTAGTGATTTTGAAAGTGAAAATATATAAAGGGGTATGAAAATTAGTGATTTTGGACAAAAATTTGGGTAAAATTTTGCAAAAATCACTCCAGATAGGGGTTTACCCCTACCAATCCCTCCATTCGAGACCCCTCGGCAGTTGTTGTAAATGTGCCTGGTCTTGAAAACATAGTTGTTAAAATGTATATATGTATACTCAAAAAGTACATATACTCAAGTACTCACTAAATACATTTATCTATACTTTAAAAAGTACCCGTACTGGCCTTTACATATACTTTTTGAAAGTAATCGAGTACAGAAAACGTATTTCAGATAGGCCATGTTATTGGCTTTTTCAAGGCATAGATGGGAAAAAGGGAGAAAAAGCGAGGAATAGGAAAAAAATTGCCGAAAATAGCTGAAAATAGGCACATGTTTTTGGCTAGTGTTTTTGAAGGTTAAAATGGTATGAAAGGTATGAAAAAAAGTTATTTTGAGTGAAAATTATGGCAAAATTCCTAAATAAATACTCACTTTTACATTTTCTGGGGAAAAAGTATTTTTCTGATGTTTACCCATGAGTAAAAGTAAAAAAATTTACTTTCCATTTTCTATACTCAGGGGGTGAGTAAAAAACTAAGGGGGTGAGTTTGCTAAATATTGCTAAACTTGCTCAGCGTACCTATTGTATTGAATGAATAGTGCTTGTGAAATCATAATTAATGGATTGGGGGATATAAGAGTACATTTTTTAGAGCAAATAGTAAAAAAACCCCGATAATATCAACTGGAATTGAAATAAAGCATGAGTGATTTTTTGAGATTTTTTTTGAGCTTATAGTTATTTTTTCAGTAATTTAATAATATTTTCTGAAGACCTAGAGTGATTTATATATATTTATATTTTTTCCAAACTTGGAGTAATATATTTATATATATTTTCCAAAAAATAAGTGATTTTTTGAATGCTATCACAGTTATACTCAGCGGACAGCACACCTAGTATGAAAACCTACCATAATTTTATGAATAAAATTTTGTGATTAATTTCGCAATTAATTATTTTTTTTTTAAAACGAAATATTATGATGAAAAAATGTTTTGGCTCATTATTCAGATTCAGGTTATGGTAGGTTTTCATACTAAGTGTGATGTCCGTCGCGTATATGCACTCATTTTTCTACCATCAAATTGTAGAACGATTTTTTTGGCGCTGGCGCTATTGGCGCTTGGCGCCATTACCCTCTGGCGCCATTGGCGCTTGGCGCTGAGGTTCAGAAAAGCGCCATGGCGCTTTTGGCGCTTGGCGCCATTTTGCTCTGGCGCCATTGGCGCTTGGCGCCGGGGTCAGAAAAGCGCCATGGCGCTTTTGGCGCTTGGCGCCGAAAGCCTGGCGCTTTTTCCATCACTACTGGCGTGTCTATATGACAGACTGGTATAGATGACTACAGGGTCATTAATCTGTGCAATTGGCATCGCGCCAATCAGCACCTATTCTCGTCATCATCTTCATCAGAGTCGGGCGGGTTCCTGTCGGGTCTGAGTCTGTGCGGCAGGGCGGCGGGCGGCTGGCTGTGGCTGGGCGGCCTGACCCCGTACAGGGCGGCCGTCTGCCCGATGGCCGCGCGCAGAGACATCTGGATCGCGCTGCGCATCTGCTTCTTGCGCGCGCGCCGCCGCTCGCACGTCAGCAGTTCCCTGAACGCCCGCCGGAATTCCCGCGAGAATCTGATCGAGTTTTTTTTTGTGGAATTTGGAAAAAATCTTTTGGCAGGAGTTCAAACTGAGATTTGGCCGATCGATCGATTCTGGATAGCCTGAATTTTTTCCGTCATGTCTATTACCTAATCGACTCAAGAAATATTTTCCGTTTGTTTTGAACCTAAACATTTTCCTGGAGTGAACTTTGATTTTGGATACACCTAGACACTGGCAAAATTAAGGCAACACTTTGCATTCCACCACCCTGCACATAGCGTCTATCCTCGAATAAGGCCCCTTGAATAACCCCCCTCAAAATTAAAAATAACTCCACGGGGGTCTTATTCAAGGATATACGTTATCTTTTCTTCATTTTGGCATCTGCGATCAACCCATATCTAAGGATCAACCTATTAATAAAAGATCAATCAATTAAGACATTCAGCAATCGCTCACCTTCCATAAATGAACGGATTAGCACTGGAATTGAGGTGTCCCAGCCAAGTGAGAGCAGTGAACACCCCGTCAGTGTGGGGCACGCACTGGTAGCCCACGGCCACGGGGCACAGCGCCACCAGAATGTTCACTGTGAAAAACGGCAGCCAGGTGGCAGTTTTAGACCTTGTAAAATGCCCTGTGAAATGTCAAATTGCCAGCAAAACGGAAGTCGGTTTGCAGGGCATTTTACATGACTTTTGACACTTTGCATGACATTTGACATTTGACAGGGCATTTTACAGGGTCTGGGACTGGCACCAGCAAACTATGAAACAGCCGACTACTATGCCCAACGTTCTCGCCGCTCGCTGCTCTTTTAGATATTTATATAGTGTGAGCAAAAGTGGGTGTCCAAAAATTGTAAAATTTCAAAAATTTTAAGTATAAATGTATATATAGTTCACTTAATGAATTTATGTAGAGAGTTGTTTACACTTCCGAGCTTACAATAATTTAAACATTTCAGTTCTACTTCGACGATGGTTTTGGGCGATTCGGTGGGCGAACGTGGCGTTGACGTTTTCGGCTACGTCGCTGCGCTACGTTGGCAACGTGGCAACGTGCATTTCCGCTTTTCCGGTGCCCCATTGTGTTATGTGTGTTTTTTCTGGCCAAGGAAAGGATTGGAGGTATTGAGGATCTGACACAAAGTTGACGCTGTGATGTAAATAGTTGTTTTTATTTGTTTAAGATTTTTTTAATTAGGTAGTTTTTTTTTAAGAAAGTGAGACAAGTGAATTGGCAACAATTTTAATTGTGACAGTTTAATTTAAAAGTAATTTTTTACTAGCGGTTTGGATTGCATAACAAAGTTTCAGTTATTTTCTCTAAGTAAAAAGAGTGACGCTGCAGTTACGTGTCGTAGTGCGTGAATGGTCAGTGATAACTGAGGGCACATAGGTTGAATTTTGACTAACTTTCGTTGCATTTTTTACGTGAGGGTCGCGGCTATTGATCTAGTATGTACTGTGCATTCCTGCATTTCCGGATTGGGAAACAAAAGTTAATTTACATGCGATTTTACAAAGGTACACTGATTATAGAGGTGCGATGATGATTGGTGTTGAAAATGAGAGGTAATTAAAAGAATCGAGTCTAACTCGACAGGCATGATCGCATGTCTAAATGCCTACTCCCTTGGCTTGTTGTGAGAACAGCCCAGTCCGCCGATCTCATCGAAACAAGCACCCATACAGTGACAAGTGTACCTATTTTTGAGTGAGTTGAGCAGTTCGGTATTTTCGGGGTGTGGTTTTTGCACAGTGCGTATGGGATCAAAAAGCCGTGGCTAACTAATTAACATTCTGGTAGCAGAGTGAGTGGTGTAGCGGCGAGAGTGGTCATATTCGCGATAAGTGTCTTCGGTAGTTAATGGCTGTTGCGTTTCGGCATGTGGCAGTGGATTCACTTAGAGGTTGTTCAGTTTCGAATTTCTAAAAAAAGTCATGCAATCTAAACATGCATTTAAGCTACAAAGATTGAAATTTATAAACTTTCAAGTTGCCAATCATTTGCGTTCGTATTTCTGTTAAGCGTTATACCGACCTCATATTCATTTTAATTTTAGGTTTGGTAGGGAATAGGTAAAACTCGAGTATGCTAATTTTTATTTGATTTTACGTTTGCAACTTCGCTATTTTTTATCTACCTAATCCTAGATTGATTTTTTTTTGTATTTCCCTTTCCCCTAGAAAACTGATAACTTGACATTTGGATATTTAGGAATTTATGCAAATTTCGTGGTTGATCTTTATTATACAAAGAGATGAAATAATAAGCCGCTTGTTTTTCCTGTTTTTTCCCCGAATATTTTGATAAGTGTAAAGGTGATCTGATTTGAGTGCGTATTTATTTAATCACTCTGATAGAATTTCCGCTTAGCGTCTTTAAAACGGTACCGTAATTCATTTTTTCCTTGACAGTCAGTGTGAAAGTTAGTTCCATTCGCCTTACCGGTATCCTAATCTTATCATGGATTATCCCGCTTACGACATTTTTTCGTTGTGCATTAATAATACGTGTGCTTCTTACGCTTTGGATATCAACGTCATTTTCGTTTATTATACGCTCTTTTTGCTGATGGGATTACTGTTCGCGTGTTTATTTGTTTCGCTAATTGCTGTGTGTTTCCCCGTTCGTGGAGGTGGTTTTGGGATTTCGGTAGAGTTCGCTGAGTAAAATTTGAATCGCCCGCCATTTTTTTCGCGCTAAAACAAGTTTTTACAGTATCTCGTGTGTTTTTCCTGTTCTTTTTATTCTTGTCGCATTCGTTCATTTTCTTATTTTTCTATTTTTATCCTCGCTCTTGTTCCCAACCCGATTTTTGGCGCGTGAATTCTTTGTGTTTTTGTGTAGTTGATCGACGTATCCTGTAAACTGACGCCGTGAATAATTTTAGGTATGCCCGTTTTAAAATTCCGTGTGTCTGTAAAGTCGTTTGTAAGCATGCTTCTCGTGGTATGTGGAAGTGTTGTCTGGACTTGGCTTATGTTGTTGCGTATAAAAGCGTACCGTAATTTAGAGTAGGGGTCGATTCAGTCGAAATTGCTTCGGTTTCATTTTCTTGGAGTTTTTTCGAAGGTTTTGTGCCGCTGGTTAGAAACTCGCTCTCAGTGTGTTCCCTGTGTTCTATCTAAATGTGTGAATTCTGAGTCTAAAAATCGCCTAAAATAAAATCTCTTCTAAAAACTTCGGACCCCTTGGTGTAAATTAGACATTCAACTAATTGCTGGTGCGTTGATAAAAACGCTATTCGCTAAAAAGCTAACTTAATTGACGTAGCGTACACCTGTGATATTCACTTCGGTGAATTCACCATTGTGCGTTGCGAATTCAATCGGTAGTCGCTTTTCCGTTGCCTTACTTTGTCGCTCATCCAACGAGTAGGTGTGAGATCGGTAAAACTTGGCAGTTTGCCATAGTGGAATTTGGTTGAGTAAAAAGTAGCCGGTGAAAATTCATGACAACTGGTAGCAGCGAGTGGTTTGTTTAATATTCCCAGTGAGTTCAGGCGACTGATCACCGTTTGACAATCGCTGGTGAGAACAAACGAACCACCGCCCGGCTGGAGGAACGGAAGGCTACCCGATCGACGCAACCGATAAGCACGGATATTTTTGTTTTGGGACGCGAAACTGACGAAATTATTAGTGGGCAAAAAAGGGAAAAGCGGAAAAGTAAGAAAAAATCGAAATCGGTTCAGTTCAGTACGGACGCGCACTGTTCTGAACCGGGAACCGCTGAGTTGAGTGACGAACCTAACGACTTTGACGTCAACTGCTGGGTGGACGCGGAAGGACCGGTCCCTGAAAGAGGTGCGGAGGAGTCATTCCCGACCTGTGAGCAAGGCAAGCCAAGTGCGGGTGCGGAGGTGCCATTCCCGACCGTAGGGCAAAGTAAGTTAGGGCACCGAAGCGCGAGTGCCGGGTACCGAAGCGCGAGTACCCAGTCGTCGAGTGAGTGTGTGTTTTTCCGGTATTCTACCTTGAGTATGGCGCATGCGAGCGGTAGTGGTGTGAACACGGGTCCCGATGTGGTGCAATTGTTGATTCAAGCGAAAAATTTGACTTTGAATCAAATTAATTCGTCGATAGTGGGGAATTCGGTTCAGGGGTCAGAATGGAACCTTAGTCAGGTTGTGACTCAAACGGTGAGTATTGCCGCTTATTTGTATAATCAGCGACCCATGAGTTCTTTGGAAAATGGGAACATGAGTGATAATGACGAAAAATTAGTGTCATTAGTAAAGTTAGGTGTTGACTGCTATAATTTGCGAAATGATGTGAGTCAAATTGCGGACGCGATTAATGCATTTGCTGAGTATATTCATTTAGAAAAGCCTGACATGCAAGCGATTAATTCTATAATTAGCGCTGTTTCTAATTCGGGAGGGTGCTCTACCGCTACCACACCACCTATACCTGCTGTGAGTATGATTGCTACTAGTAGGGAGGGTTATGCTGCTGCCATGACCGCGCTTACTGGACAGGTGATACCATTTAAGGGGCGCGCTGATGATAAATTTGCTGATTGGCGTAAAAATTGGGACGCAGTTTGTGAGGCGTTGCAAATTCCGACGGATGAGCGAAAATCGCTGCTTCCGGTTTATTTGCGTGACAGCGCGCGTTCGATTTACATGTCGCATAAGAGTGAATTGATTAATTTAGATTATGAGGAGTTTATGGACACTTTGGAACGTTATTATACTAACCCCATTTCGGAGCATCATGCGCAAAGGGAAGTGATTAGTAGTGAGCAGGGCGAAGATGAAGATGTGTTAAATTGGTCAGTGCGGCTGGAGAAGATTATAAAACGCGCTTTTCCGAAACTTTCAAAAAATTGAACGCGAAAAGATGGCAGTGGCGAAATTTGTCAGTGGATTGTATCCTGACATCCGTAGGAATGTATCTATTACTGCTGGGGCTAAGTTTCAAGACGTAGTCAATAATGCGCGCACGCAAGAAAGTTTTCTGGAAATTGATAAGGACAAAGTGGGTGGTAAGAAAAAGTCAAAATCCAACGCTGAATTAGTTTCAGAAGCCACCAATTCGGTAATCGAGCGAATTTTTGCTTTAGGGGGTGCGGGAGCTTTCGGAAATTCCCCGCCCGTTCCGGCGGCGGCGGAAAATCCAAAGTTTGAGGAACAGCGAGTGAAATTGGAAGAACTTTCTAGGCAGTTAGAGGATAAGGATAAGCGTTTAGTTGACTTGGAAAAGCAATTGATAGGTAACAATGCTGCGAAACCAGTTTCCAAATTTAGGCCGCGTAAATTTGATGAGGGCTGTTATGAATGTGGGGCAGATGATCACTTTCGCTCTGATTGTCCTAAGTTGACAGAAGAGGAAAAAGCGCGCTTTAGAAATTTTCGGCGCGGGCCGCCGCAGCGACCGATGAATAACTTCAGAGGTCCAGCGAATATGATGCGCTCTGCACAGCAACCTGTATATTCCATGCAAGCGCCGCCTTACCTGTATTATCCCCCTCCCGCGCAAGTGTCAACTACTAGTTGGTCTCCAGTGCAACAAGTTCAATCATCGCAAATGGCCATTGCGGCCCCTCCGTCAACTGAATTGACTGCATTAAATCCGACGCGCGTGTCTGCGAACTCAGTGAATCATGCACGCAGCGTGCAAGAAAGTAAGGAATATGTGCGCATGATTAGGGTTGTACCGGGTCTTGAAAGTTCAGATGAGGAAGCAGAGGATCCATGCAATCCGCCTGAAATAACGCCGCAAGAACATCAATTCATGCTCGAAAGAGAGGCTTGGATTATGCCTTGGGTTTATGCGCGTTCGTTAGATAGCATGATTTTTCGAACAAAGTGGTGGGCTCAATTGCAACACATGGGTTTGCAGGGGTTGAATATAAGCGGGTTTTGTGAGCATGCTGATGAGCATCCGCATGATGACCCTGAGGACACGTTGACGTACGTTAAGTTAGAAGCGCTGCTAGAATTGACCATGCATACATTTATGTGTGAACCGCCGGACATTAGTTTGTCGCGAACGTCATCTGACTCTGAATTGTATGTGTTGTCCGATTATAGTGAAGCGAGCGTGCCGACTTTGTACCGAACGTGGTCGGAACCGAGTATGTTGCCCAGTGTGTTGAACCGTGTGTTTTTCCTGTGCTGTCTATTTACGTTTTTTGCAAGTGTTGACGCCCTGGGTGTTCCAAGTGGTGGCGTTGTTAAGAAAAAAGGAGTGTCAGATGAGTGGATTTTGACCGTGCGAAATTTTCTTGAGGGATTTATCGCTGGAATGTGCACTTCCGTGTTTTTGAGATATATTCTGCCCGCTTTGTGTGAACTGGTGTTGTATTTAGTGTTCACAGTGTGTGATTGGATAAAAATGAGAGTGTTGCGGGTTCAATTAAATCGCATGTTAGCGATAGAAAATAGGCGCAATCCTGCAAGGGGTGCGACCCCCGTGACACCGCCGCAAAAGTTAAATCCAGTTAGCGCTGACAGTTCAGGGTATGGCGCCGATATTGAAGAAACGCCAGTGAGTAGATTTAAGCGTTTGCCGCCGCTGCGCGTTCCTAAAGGTTCTGCCGTCATGGAAAAGGTGAATGTAGTCACGCTGACCAGTGAAGAAATTGCGAACATCAAAAGTATTACGGCTAAGCGTAAAGAACTCGTGCCAATTTACTATAGTCCGTCGATTACGGTAGAAATTGAGGGGAATGAATACAAAAGGTGTCTGTTGGACACAGGTGCGATGAGGTCATTGTGCAGCCCGCTGGTGTTGGCTAGGCATCGAAATAATTGCATAGCGTTTGATGAGGTCACGCCTGTGGGGGGATTGCAAAGCGCGTCTCAATGCAAATTGCAAATTGAGGGTCAGTTGGAACTTCAAGTGATGATTACCGGGAAAGCGTTTTCTATTGTATTTCAGGTGATTAGCGGTTTGTCGGACGACATTTTATTAGGCGCTGATGTATTGAGGCATATGGTTATTGATATGCCTGCGCGTGAGTTGCGAATTGAGAGTGGCGATGCGCGTAAAAAGTTGACTGTGCCTTTTGACAACCCGGCGCCTGTAGTGCAAGAACGGCATATTTATGCAGTTGTGACTGAACCGACTGAAATTAAGAGCGGCATGAAACGATAATTAGTGGAAAATTATCTGAACCAATTGATGAATTGACGTTTGCGATTGAGCCTTTGAACGAATTTCATGTGAAAACGGGTGTGTTTGCAGCTAATGCTGTTTATGAAAGCGCGAGTGAATTATTTCCGGTGAGGTGTGTTAATGTGACTGAGGTGCCAGTAAAGTTGCAGGTGGGCCAGAAAATTGCCATCGTAGAGCCAGTGGAGTGTGTTTTACAAGTGCGACGAGGTGATCCGCCTGCTGAGTGGGTGCGAGAGTGCCGCGAGCGTGATATGAGTTTTACCGATACTATACTTGAAGCTGGTGAGGAAAAAGTACCAACGAAGGGCACTGTACCTTCAAAAGCGGCGAATACGACTATGAAAGTGGTTTGTGCCGATGGGAGAGAAATGGATTTTGAAGTACCGGTTGAATTGGACGAAATTAAGCGCCAGCAATTAAAAGAGTTAATTTTGACTCATCAGGATGCTTTCGCCAGGGATAAGTATGATTTGGGATACAGTGAATTGGTTGATTATCGACTTCAGTTGACTAGTAAAATTCCGGTCGCGTGTCGAATGTATAGGTTGAGTTTGGATGACCAGCAGTACTTAGAAAAGCATTTAAGTTGCCTGCTTGAGCATGACGTCATTGAACACAGTACGAGTCCGTACTGCGCGCCGACATTAGTTGTTACTAAGCCGGATGGTGCCAAGCGCATGGTGATAGATTATCGACGATTAAATGCAGTAGTTCACGCTCCCCAATTTCCGCTGCCCAGATTAGACGATACAATAGAGTCATTGCACAGTTGCAAATACTTTTAGCAGTGTCGATATCAATCAAGCGTTTTACAACATTGCGCTGCATCCGGATGATAGACATATTACGTCGTTTCGTAATTGTTTTGGTCAATTTCAGATGAAACGCTTGCCGATGGGATTAAAGTGTTCCCCGGCTTTAGCGCAGCGCTGTTTTGAAGTTACAATGGCTGGATTATTGCATCGAAATGTGTTGGTATATATAGATGATTTGCTCATTTACAGTAGGTCATGGGAAGATCATTTGAGTGATATAAGTCAGGTTTTGTCGCGTTTGATAAGTAGCAGTTTTAAAATACACCCAAAAAAGTGTTTTTTCGCGCGCACAACTGCTGTTAAATTCCTGGGTTATATGGTAGGGCGTGAAGGGATTTGTATACCAGATGATAAGCGAAAGTATTTGAGTGACTGGCCGCTACCTGTGTGTGTGCGTGAGGTTAAAGCGTTTTTGGGTGCCGTTGGGTTTTTCCGGAGATTAATTCATAAATGTGCTGAATATGCCGCTCCTTTGTCTAATTTAACTCGAACGAAAACTGAGTTAGGAACTGAAAAGTATAGCGGAAGTACTCCCGTAGATTTAAATGCGAACCCCGCCGCTTTGGAAGCTTTTAATAAGTTGAAAGTGATGGTGGCTGAAAGTCCCTGCATACAGTATCCTGATCCCAGTAAACCGTTCATAATTATTACCGATGCTTCTAAAGTTGCATTAGCTGGCATTTTAGTACAACGCGCTGAACCTGCCGCCGCTTTGCATGCGTGTTCATTTTATAGTCGAAAACTTTCCGAAGCGCAATCCCGATGGCCTGCAATTACGCAAGAAGCATGTGCTATTTTTGAGAGCATACGCAATTGGCATTGTTATTTAGCGGGCCGGCCGTTTGAAGTTTGGACTGATGCGAAAAGTATTTCATGGGTGAAAAATCCAAATTTGGAAACCCATCCCCATACGGGTTTGCACCGATTTGCGCTTGCTATTCAATCATATCAAGTTACTTTTAAGCATTTGCGTGGGAAAAGTAACGAATTGGCGGATGCTTTGTCGCGCCGACGTGATGCACCCGTTGAATTTGATGAGCGTGTTAATTTGGACGAAGCGTTTGAAGAATATGCATTTGATATACCTGTTGATGAATTGGCGAGAATTTTGACTGAGGAAATGGCGTTGTTAACATCTGAGGAACATTTGGCTTGTCAAGCGGTAGCTAAGGCCATGGCACGATTGGCTGCTGCTCAAAATTGGCTGAAACATGCGAAAATGAAGTCTTTGGAACCGTCAGTTACGGTAGCTACTGAACTGCCAGTGGCAAGCGTTGCTACTGTGCGGGCGCCGCATCCAATGACAATGCGCGTGCGAAGTAAAAAGAAGGTGGAGTCCAATTCTGAAAATGCTTTGAAATCGCCGCCCAAAAGTGACGATGCGCCTAAATTAATGGCTGGTGGCCACCGTTCTGTTCAATTAATTAAGAAACCGGAAAAACTCGATGCTTTACCTCCTCCCATTACTCCAATTGAAGAGTTGTCGCGTTTGCAAAAAGAAGAACCGTATATAATTACAATTCGTCGTATGTGCGAGGAATCTACTTTGCGTAGGGCCCCACCGTTTTTCATTGATCAATTTGATGTTGTTAGGCGTGATGCAGAACCGTCAATATTAGTGGGTGAAAGGAAATACGACCCTGCGTGCATTCCCCAGTCACTAGTTGTCACTGTGTTAGAATTGGCTCATAACCATCCCACTGCTGGACATTTAGGTGTGATGAAAACGTTTGAAAGATTGCGCGAATTTGCTTGGTTTACAAATATGCGTCCAGAATGCGCTAGATGGGTTTCTACTTGCCCTTCGTGCAACGCGAAGAAAGGATTGCGCCGCTCAATGAAAACTCAAATTCAGAGCCGGAAAATCGCTAAGTTTCCTGGTGACTTTATTGCGATTGATGCAGTAGGGCCATTGCCAATTACCGAAAAAAGGAATGTGCATGTATTGGTATTTGTGGATCAATGTACGCGTTTTGGTTTAGCAGTGCCTGTTCCTAATTTGAAGCAAGATACTGTGGCTATTGCGTTTTTGCAACATGTGTTACCGATTTTTGGTGTGCCCGCTGTAATCTTATCCGACAATGCACCAAGCTTCATTGGCGGCATTTTTGCGGAATTGCTACGTTATCTAAATACAGTGCAGCATAAGTGTTTTAATTATACGCCAAAGGGGAATGGTTTGGTTGAGCGTAGGAATGGAGTCTTAATGGAAATAATTTCACATTATGTGAATGGCTCGCATTCGGATTGGGACAAACACTTAGGCGCCGCTGTCTATGCGTATAATACGTCTATGCACCCCTCTATGAAAGTGACACCATATGCGTTGCTATTTGGATCAAATTCTCCGTCACTTTGGGAGCGTATGATCGAGCCGACGGGAAATGGCACCGATAAGACCGATAAGCCGACGGCGTACAGTCCTTTTGTGTCAAATTTAGACGCGCGACTTTCGGACGTCCGCACGGCCGCGCATTCGGCTTTACAGCGCGCGCAAGAAAAAGAATGTTTTTATGCAAATCGCAGTGCGCGTCGCTTGAATTTGAAGCCCGGTCAATCAGTTCATGTTTATTCGCCCCGAATTCTTCGAAAGTTAGGTCGCGTTAAGAAATTCACGCATCATTATATTGGCCCGTATGAATGTTTAGATTATGTGCATCCCATTGTGACCGTGTTTAATAGGTTGTCTAAGAAAACTTATACCGTCCATGCTGATCGCGTTAAATTGACAAATGAGCCAGTTAATCCCACTTATTCGCAGATTTTCGGTTAAAAAACCCCGAGATTTTCCGCTCTTCAACCTAAAGTGCTTCAAGTTAATTATTCCGTTCGAAAATTCAATTGAAATTTATTTTTGGATTATTCGCGTTTAATTCTGACCGTCAATTCGTGGTGAGTTTGGGGTTGCAAATTTGGTATTTTTGATTGTGCGCAAGGTAATTTTGAGGTAAAAAGTTATTCTTTATGTAAAAGGTAAAGCGCGAAAATTTTATCGGTGTTATTAATTGTTCGTTTCTAATTATCGCCGCAAGTTTAATTCGTTAGTTGTTCATACCATCGCATTTATTTCGTTCTAAATTTGTTCTTTAATTCCATTCTCATTTTCGCCCGTTTCGCAACAAAATAAAAATTATTTTTGGCGCAATACGTTTAACGTAGTGCGTTGAAAATAATTCGCAACTTTTCGATTAGGGTGTCGCTCAGACCTTCGTGCATTTCGGTGCCGACATTCTGGGTGGTGCATTTTAAGTAGCAATAAGTTGTGCTTTCCGGTGCTCTACTTTGAAGTGTGAAATATGACTAGTTCGGGTGGCGTACCTATGGGTGGGTATGGAGCGAGTTCCAGTTCGTATCGTGGCGGGCGCATAGCCAAAGCGCCGCTCAAGTCGTGGACTTCTCATGGAAAACAGGGCGGTGACACTATTCCGCCGCTGCCCTACAATCCTCCTCGAAACGCCCGATCGACTTGTCCTGAATTTGTCATCAACCAGAAGTTGTCGGGAATAGTGGATCGAGTTCACGTCGGTAACGAGCAGCGTCCTACCAGTTATCAATGCCACATTCGTTTCGACGGCGATGCGCAGGCGCTTTTGGAAAGTTATCCGGAGTGGTCGGAAGCGGAAACGGCTTATCCCTTTTTCACCTATTCGGTCAACAAAGCGGAGCGCGCTCGTGAGCGGTCGGTGCAGAAAATTTTGAAGGAATATCGCGAGGTTAACGAAGCTTACGACATGTTTTTGCCGCTTGTCCGCCACGGCATGCATTTTGTCGCGACTGGTATCAGTAGGGTTAGCGCCAATCCGAAATATTGGGAATTGCGAGGCGTCACAATTATGAAAAATGACGCTCAAATGCCATTGTTTTTGGGCCGCCCTGTTGTTATTGTTTCGCAAGGACAGGTTGACCTCTCCGTCGATGAGCCAGCATCGGAAATTTCACAGAGAGGACAGGAAAATCGCGAAGGATATCATCCTTATCCGGCCAAGTGGAGATACTTGCGTTTGAGGGCAGCGTTCACCCCTTCGCGGTACATTAGTGCACCCCCCTTCAAAGGCGCCGACGAGCGGGATCCGGGCCCTGAAAAGTTAATTTTTGCGCACAGCGAAAATGTCATGGAAAGTGACATACACCCGCACGCCGGACAATTAGGTGTGGCGCATGTAGAATATCACGCTTTTGATGACGCCGGCAAAGTCAACAACTTTTATTGGGGTCATGCGTATGGCGTGCGTATTTTTTCGGCGCGGCAAATTGAGGCTGGTATGGAGTGGAAGGGCGAAATGAATAGAAATTACCTCACCTCTCAGCTGCAGCTTCGTTCCATCTTTTTGGCCGCCGCTAACGTGTGTCACGAAGCGCATTTGCGATACACTGCGACTAGGGCGAAAGCGGTGCGCGCGCAGGTGACTTGGCAAAATGGGCCGCGGGGATTAATTGCGATAATTAGGTGGGAGCGCGTGCATTTGAATCCAGCTGCTGCGATGCGCGACACGGCCGAGTGGCACAGGAATAAGGCGCAGGGCTACATGTTGAATTTTACTTCGCCCATGTCGTCGCTACAAATCGTCGAAGCTGATCCCCGGGGGGAAGAGCGCGCTCTGACTGGCCGCCCGCAAATAAATTTACGTACGGTCAGCGCCGACATCACTGCCGAGGCGGTGCAGCTGGTCGCCAAACCGGATGTGTTGGTGCCGCAGGCGCTGTCGCCGCATTTGCTGCCTAATTGCGATTACATGGTGCGCGGTTCCGCTTTGTCGCCTAGCTACAATGGCCGCATGGAAATTTTGGAGCGGTTGTGCATAATGGGGCCTAGTGGTTACCGGCCAACCGAGAGCAACACCGGAATGCTCGCTGTGGAAGACCAGGTCAAAATGGCGGTAGTGCTGCACAAGCAGTTGAACCAAGTTGAGACTGATTGGCAGCGCACGCTCGAAAAAATTGAGTCTGACGGGTTGTATGCCGAGGTGCGCAGAGGCACATGCGAAGATTTATTGCAAGCGCAGCAGGGTGATTTTCGGCCGCAGGAGGGGCAGGGGCGTGTGATTGCGTCAGTTATCAAGTCTGTGCGAAAAACTGCGCCGCTATTGTTGATGTGTGATTCACCGTTCGGTTCCGGTAAAACGACTGTGCAAAGTCAGTGTGCGTACGCGGTTGCGTTCAAATTTACTGAGAAAAATGACCCGCCGAACCCGCTGAAGAGGGAATTGCCCTCTGATGCAAACAAAAATGCGCTTTACCACTCCACAATGATTACTTGCAGTGTGAATTCGGCCGCTGATGAGTCTGCCAGACGATCGTTGCAAAGTTTGGCAAACATTGGTCTGCCTAATTTGGAAACGGTCGTGGAAGTTTTGCTGCGCAGTAGGGAGAGGTGGACTGCGATGGATGATAAGCCAAATTTTCAAACACCTGGCTATGCGCGTTTTTGTCAGGTGCGCGCCGCTTTCGCGATTCGCGTGCTGAGTCCATTGTTGGAAGTTGACGATCGCTACGTCGATATGACGCTCCAGCAATTGCCGCTGCTGAATTTGATCGCGCAAAACATGCCCATGCATGTGATCCGATTGAATGACCACTGGCTAACTGCTTATGAACGCTTTACCGCTCAACGCCATATTTGTGACACTTTGAACGAGATCATCGCGAACAATCAGCACCCCGCCGACATTTTCGAAGCCATTCGGTCGCAGTTGCCTTTGGTTCGTTTGTCCATCGACGAAGACGACGAGGATGATTTGGTGCCATTGGACGATGGTCAAGAGGAGGGCGTGCAGGCGTGGGGGGCCGCGGCTGGCTTTGTCGATGACAACCAGGTGTGGGGCAAAATTTACAAGCGCGAAATGCGACGCCTCGTTAGGGTGGCTACTAGGTTGCATAAGGTGGTGTTGAATGTGCTGCAGCCAGGCCAAGTCCATGTGACCTTGGATTCATCGCGCGATAAGCGACTGCAAGTTTTGAAATATGCCGCGGTATTTGTGGACGAGGCGTCTTTGGCGGATGAAACTGCGATTTTTGGCGCTGTTTCAAACGCTCGACTCCCCCACAATGGCTTGGTGCTTTTGTTTGGCGATAGCAAGCAGTTGACCCGAATGGTCAGGCCGCATTCATGGATCGCTCCGATCCTGAAACCTGATCCATCGCTGATCAATAGGTTGGTGGAAGGTGTGTTGTGCCCAATTCTGAAGCTCGAGACTGTCTTCCGCGGCCACGACGCGCTGATTCAAGCGAATTCAGTCGCTGCGTACGATGGCCAATTGCGCGCGTTCCACGAATACAGTCAGTGGCGAGATACCTTGCCGCTCATGGCTTGCGGTGCCGATCAGGTGCCTTTGTCTTCTGTAATCGTGCACATGGGTTTTGAAACGAGCGAGGGCGTGTCTGTTAAAAATTTGACGGAGGTAGACATTGTGGTGCGCGTTGTGCAGCAATTTGTCATTTTGGCGCTGAACAGCGAGGGCGAGAATGTCGTTCCGTGGAGTGATTTAGAAAGCGCCGATTCGCTGCTGATTGTGTGTTTCTATTCAGCGCAGGAGAGAAGAGTGATTGACGAATTGGTGCGATTGAGCTGGGCGCAGTTGTTAGGGGGTGAGGGGTTCCCCGATTATTTGGTGACCCCAGCGTTTTGGCGGAAAAAAGTCATCACTGCTGATCGAGCGCAAGCTCGTGAAGCGCACGTGGTGATTGTGTCATGTGTGAGGGGTAGCGCGCCGCGCGTGGACGCTACTGGACACCCGTCGCAGCGCGAGCGCGATGTGATGGACAGAATTGGCTTTTTGGCAATGCCGGAGCGGTGCAACGTGGCCACGTCTCGCGCCAAAACGGCCAGAGTCGTGATCATGAACGCCGCTACCGTGCTGCATTCTGAATTTTTCTGGCGTTTTGTGGCGGTGGAATTAGGAAAGGGACGCGTTTTTGCGTACCACGAGCGACATTTGTGGGAGAGTGACCCGTTGGCTAGGTTTCTGGGCCACTGGAGAAGTGCGCCGGTCGATCTGCAAGAACCCGCTCCGCCCGTGCAAGAAGAAGAAGAAAATGAGGTTCCGCCGTCGCCGGAAGAAGTTCAGGAGGTGGATGTGAGTGAACAGCGAGCGTCCCCTCAGCCAGACGCCGACGTCGTTCCCGCTCCCGATTCCCCAGACGTGCAAATGTTGCCGCCCGAAGAGCAGGAGGAGGAGTCAGAGAAAGTTCAGCCGCGCGCGGATGAAAAAGCGAGTTGTTCTCGGTCTCGGCGTCGGTATCGCGGTCGTCGTCGCTCTCCCTCGTCGAGTTCTTCCTCTTCCTCTAGTTCTTCGTCGGGTTCGTCAAAATCGGGATCGAGTGAGACCGATTCGGCCTCGGAGTCTGAACACGCGCCGCCCGTACCGGCACACAAACAGAAAACGCACCAGGAGGAGGAAATGATGGAGGTGGAACAGGAGCAAGGTGAACAAGGTGCTCAACAGCAGGAACCGGCAATGGAAGGTCAACGGCAAGAGCAAGAACCAGAGCCAGATACTGAAGAGGCCAATAATGCAATTATTGGAGAAAAATTGGATGAGTTAATTCAAATGGCGGGCGAGTTGAACACCGAGTTGGACGCTGAGCGACAGCAACAGTCCATGAGCCCAGACCGGCAGATGCTAAGACAAATGGACGCCATCCAGGAGGAGGCCAATGAATCTGCTGAGCCCATGCAGGAAGATGAGCAGGAGCAGCCTGAGGAAGAAGTGGCCGCACAGCAGCTGCAGCAACCTGTTCAGGTTGTTGTAGTTGGCGCGTCACCGCCACCGCAAGAGGAACAGAGTCCGCCCCCGCCAGTGACTCCAACTTTGGCAGGTTTGGAGCCAGAGGAGGAGATGGAAGCGGAGTAATGGTAATTTAGGTGTACAGGAATTTTTTTGGTTTGGTTGTTTTTGTATTTAGTCGTTTTTGTTAGAGCGAACGTTTTACCAGTAGAATTGAGCTTTTGTTGAATTGAAAATTGAATTTTCATTGAGTTTTACCGGTTCAAAAGTTTTTTTTGTGTTCTCAACAAAGTGTGGAAAAATACGTAATGGTTGTCAACAAATTTAAAATTGGTTTAAAATAGTTCTCAAAAAACGGGAATTTAGTTCAATTCGTTTCTTTAATAGTTTTGCTGTGCTTCGATTTTAGCCGGGAGGTAAAATGTATGGCTGGTGGAGTTTGTGAGCAAAAGTGGGTGTCCAAAAATTGTAAAATTTCAAAAATTTTAAGTATAAATGTATATATAGTTCACTTAATGAATTTATGTAGAGAGTTGTTTACACTTCCGAGCTTACAATAATTTAAACATTTCAGTTCTACTTCGACGATGGTTTTGGGCGATTCGGTGGGCGAACGTGGCGTTGACGTTTTCGGCTACGTCGCTGCGCTACGTTGGCAACGTGGCAACGTGCATTTCCGCTTTTCCGGTGCCCCATTGTGTTATGTGTGTTTTTTCTGGCCAAGGAAAGGATTGGAGGTATTGAGGATCTGACACAAAGTTGACGCTGTGATGTAAATAGTTGTTTTTATTTGTTTAAGATTTTTTTAATTAGGTAGTTTTTTTTTAAGAAAGTGAGACAAGTGAATTGGCAACAATTTTAATTGTGACAGTTTAATTTAAAAGTAATTTTTTACTAGCGGTTTGGATTGCATAACAAAGTTTCAGTTATTTTCTCTAAGTAAAAAGAGTGACGCTGCAGTTACGTGTCGTAGTGCGTGAATGGTCAGTGATAACTGAGGGCACATAGGTTGAATTTTGACTAACTTTCGTTGCATTTTTTACGTGAGGGTCGCGGCTATTGATCTAGTATGTACTGTGCATTCCTGCATTTCCGGATTGGGAAACAAAAGTTAATTTACATGCGATTTTACAAAGGTACACTGATTATAGAGGTGCGATGATGATTGGTGTTGAAAATGAGAGGTAATTAAAAGAATCGAGTCTAACTCGACAGGCATGATCGCATGTCTAAATGCCTACTCCCTTGGCTTGTTGTGAGAACAGCCCAGTCCGCCGATCTCATCGAAACAAGCACCCATACAGTGACAAGTGTACCTATTTTTGAGTGAGTTGAGCAGTTCGGTATTTTCGGGGTGTGGTTTTTGCACAGTGCGTATGGGATCAAAAAGCCGTGGCTAACTAATTAACATTCTGGTAGCAGAGTGAGTGGTGTAGCGGCGAGAGTGGTCATATTCGCGATAAGTGTCTTCGGTAGTTAATGGCTGTTGCGTTTCGGCATGTGGCAGTGGATTCACTTAGAGGTTGTTCAGTTTCGAATTTCTAAAAAAAGTCATGCAATCTAAACATGCATTTAAGCTACAAAGATTGAAATTTATAAACTTTCAAGTTGCCAATCATTTGCGTTCGTATTTCTGTTAAGCGTTATACCGACCTCATATTCATTTTAATTTTAGGTTTGGTAGGGAATAGGTAAAACTCGAGTATGCTAATTTTTATTTGATTTTACGTTTGCAACTTCGCTATTTTTTATCTACCTAATCCTAGATTGATTTTTTTTTGTATTTCCCTTTCCCCTAGAAAACTGATAACTTGACATTTGGATATTTAGGAATTTATGCAAATTTCGTGGTTGATCTTTATTATACAAAGAGATGAAATAATAAGCCGCTTGTTTTTCCTGTTTTTTCCCCGAATATTTTGATAAGTGTAAAGGTGATCTGATTTGAGTGCGTATTTATTTAATCACTCTGATAGAATTTCCGCTTAGCGTCTTTAAAACGGTACCGTAATTCATTTTTTCCTTGACAGTCAGTGTGAAAGTTAGTTCCATTCGCCTTACCGGTATCCTAATCTTATCATGGATTATCCCGCTTACGACATTTTTTCGTTGTGCATTAATAATACGTGTGCTTCTTACGCTTTGGATATCAACGTCATTTTCGTTTATTATACGCTCTTTTTGCTGATGGGATTACTGTTCGCGTGTTTATTTGTTTCGCTAATTGCTGTGTGTTTCCCCGTTCGTGGAGGTGGTTTTGGGATTTCGGTAGAGTTCGCTGAGTAAAATTTGAATCGCCCGCCATTTTTTTCGCGCTAAAACAAGTTTTTACAGTATCTCGTGTGTTTTTCCTGTTCTTTTTATTCTTGTCGCATTCGTTCATTTTCTTATTTTTCTATTTTTATCCTCGCTCTTGTTCCCAACCCGATTTTTGGCGCGTGAATTCTTTGTGTTTTTGTGTAGTTGATCGACGTATCCTGTAAACTGACGCCGTGAATAATTTTAGGTATGCCCGTTTTAAAATTCCGTGTGTCTGTAAAGTCGTTTGTAAGCATGCTTCTCGTGGTATGTGGAAGTGTTGTCTGGACTTGGCTTATGTTGTTGCGTATAAAAGCGTACCGTAATTTAGAGTAGGGGTCGATTCAGTCGAAATTGCTTCGGTTTCATTTTCTTGGAGTTTTTTCGAAGGTTTTGTGCCGCTGGTTAGAAACTCGCTCTCAGTGTGTTCCCTGTGTTCTATCTAAATGTGTGAATTCTGAGTCTAAAAATCGCCTAAAATAAAATCTCTTCTAAAAACTTCGGACCCCTTGGTGTAAATTAGACATTCAACTAATTGCTGGTGCGTTGATAAAAACGCTATTCGCTAAAAAGCTAACTTAATTGACGTAGCGTACACCTGTGATATTCACTTCGGTGAATTCACCATTGTGCGTTGCGAATTCAATCGGTAGTCGCTTTTCCGTTGCCTTACTTTGTCGCTCATCCAACGAGTAGGTGTGAGATCGGTAAAACTTGGCAGTTTGCCATAGTGGAATTTGGTTGAGTAAAAAGTAGCCGGTGAAAATTCATGACAATAGTTCCTTTGATTTCGATTTCACCTTCGACGTGGTTTTGTCGTTGTCGCCCGGCGCCGGCGCGATTATTTGCACGCTGGGAATTCCCTTGCCGTCGGCGATGGAGATTTGCGTGTCGTTGCCGGAATTTTGGTTGGATATGAGTGCGCCGGTGGAGTTGTTTTTTAGGATCGATTTTAGCGCCGGCGGCGCCCGTTGGCGCCATTTGCTCGAACGCCGGCGTGCCGCACCTGATTTGTTTGTGTGTTTATTTGTGTGAGTTGATAATAAATGAGAGTTGTTAAAAAAGTTCTGCCAAAGTTTATGTAAAGTACTTTTTATCCACCCCTGAGTACAGCAAATGTAAAGTAAAATAATTAGTTTTACTCTGCGTGAGTACAATACTTTTAATCTGGAATTTTCATTTTTCACATTTTCACATTCATCTAGTTGTGGCCGTTTACGTTGATTTTTGAAACCCAATTACCCTAAGGTATTCATAAATATATTGTCCATGAAAAATTGGAAACCTGTATTTATCATCATCCACTTTAATGCAACTAATTTTGAGGTAAAATATTACGTTTGAATTGTATGTCGATCTGTAAATCGCAGCTAACCGCCTATTGTTTTCAATGCTGTGTACCGTATTACCTCGAAATACCCCCATGGGGGTTTATTATTTCGCCAGCAACATTAGAGGGGGGGTTAATTCGAGGGTTTTTTATTATTTCGTCAGAAATTTTTGTAAGGATCGTAGTAAAAAGTAGGCATTTGCGTACCCAAAACAGGTAATAAATGTGTCCAAACGGGGTATATTGTGTGTGACATAAAAACGTAGATAGTTACACAAACTAGTCTATGTGAAGCTGCAATGCAATGCAAATTAGCAGTAACATACACCATGTTCATTGCATACACGACGTACATCATTCCGTGGGGGGGTAATTCGAGGTAATACGGTATACTCCTGTGACATTACGCCTTGCACAGGTGGTTCACGCTGGAAGCGTGCCAATGATAGTGAACGCAAGTAATTTTCATTAAATTATATATATATATTTACGTGAACGTATTCGCAACTATAAAATTTCATCTTTTTTCACAAAAGTTGCATGATTTAATTATCATTGGCACGCTTCCAACATGATACATAAATCAGTGCGAGTGCAGACCATCAAGTCGTACCGAGCACACCCTATGAACGAACCAAAAATGGCCCAAAGTATGCGGCCGGTGGTGACTTTATCTGGGTACTGCATGGGGTCCCTGTTTGCGATGTACCTGTCCAGTGATATCACGCACAAGTTCCAGATGCTTGCTGACGATGCGAGCACATCGACCGCGTGCCAAACGTCGCAGAACGCTAGGCCTGTGAATGGGGGGGGGGGTTTCAGGGGGTAAAAGATGGGGTAGTGACGGGGGCACTTTTGGGTTACATTGGCACTGTGCCAACGATAAGCAACTTGTGCGACTCAAGTTATGAGAAACTGCGTTGTGAATTGTGATTATGCGATGTTTTGTTTTCGTTTTTTTTTTCAGCAGCTGTGAAAACGTAAATATTTGCTTTACTCGAATCAACGTATACCTATTCGACTATCGAGTTTATGCATTTACTTTTTCCCGCCAAAATTACCTTCATTTTTCGCCAATCTGGGTATAAACGCACTACATAATTTAATTTTAGATGGCATTTGACAGATTTGTCTGGCATTTTAAATCGCTCTTTACAGGTTGGGAGCTGGGCGCAGAAAAATTACCCACTCCCTTAATTTGACTTTTCAGTACTCTAATTTACACAGCGGACTTCAGTGTGATAACACACCAGACCATTTCCTAAAATGAGTGTATTTAAACATTGTTATTAAATGTCAAGCAACAGTTAGCATGATGAAATCAGCACTAATTCGGCTGCCGCGCGACACTAATTATTTTCCCCCAATACCGAAAAGAGTAATTACTAATTTTACTAATCACTCACATGTTTTAATCATCGCCCAAGTCTGGTGGCGACTATAAAAGCATGGTGCAAAAACAAAAAACATAAAGTTTCCTTATTCGACACCATCACAATCGAAACAGCCGAGCCATGCAGAAATACTCCACTTTGGTCATGGTCACGTTGGCCGTGTTCCTTTTGCTGATCGGAAATAGCGCAATCGTCGAAGCCAGGCCGCTCTTCAGAGCATTCCATCGCCACGGTGAGTATTTTACCGGAATTTTTGGCACGATTTTGAGTTGTCTTTTAGTTTGAGCTGACACTGGCAAAAAGAGTGCTAAATCGAATATCGTATCGAGAGCTTTTCATGTGCTTCATCGAGAGCTTAATGAATTTCTTTATCATTACGTTGTCTAAACTTGAAAAATGGAAACATTGGCGGCTACTAGCGTTGGCAAGATTTTCAAGCAATAAATACTTCCCAATATCGCTACTCGATAGGATACTTTCCAACGCTAATGTCCTGTGAGTGATTTTTCCAAACCGCAGAAGTTTGCGCACAACTGAAGCGCGGCAAAGTTATCGCGTCTATGAATGAAGGCATAGCGTATTTCATAGTTTCAAACTCATTTCTCAACTCATCTGTGAACTCAGGCGGGCACAGTTGGTACGGCAGGGCCATGCCGGGGGCGATGACGCACAACATCTACCACCAGAACAGGGTGCGCCAGCCCCACGGCCCCCCGCATGGACACATTGGTACGCACATTGGTGTGCATTCAGATTTCAGATTGCCGTATTTCTTCTAATAGAAGAGCGCCGTTCTACTTTTTCATCAACTATTTTACCTGTGGTTCAATTAGAGGTGTCGTTCTATTGGAGCCTCCCGTTCTATTTTTTCATCAATATTTTTCACACATTTTTTTTCATTTGAACACAGTGTTTTTAACATGAAAATGAACAAAATGAACACTGTTTATGTGTTCTGGCACTGTTCCAATGTAATTTCTACTTGGATATCTCCGTTCTATTGGAGGTATACCGTTCTATTAGAAAAACTACTGTATGTGCGACATAACATTAACGGCATGGGCACACTTCCCTGAAGATTATACCACTAAGATGTCATAACTGAATTGAACGCCACCTCAAAATTTCACTTTGATAAAATTGATAATTTGGTTCTTTGGTAATTGGATTAAAAATATTCAGGACGGCGCGGATGAGTGACTCCCCAGTTTGACCGACTGCAACTTGATTGATTATATGATTGATTGATTAGGCTCACACACACTATTTAAGTGTCCCGATGTAAAATTGAGTAACTATGCTCTATCTTTTACAAAGGCATGTTGATAGCACATAATTAACCGAATTTTTGTTGAATTAGTTGACACGAACTAGTGTGTGTGGACCCTTAACTTCTATTTACGTTTTTACAAATCGCACATTTTTATTTTATAATTACCGTATTTCCTCGAAATACCCCCCCCCTCGAAATACCCCCTCTCAAAATGGGTACCATGGATTTGTGGTCCGGGAAATGCACAACAGACGATTAAAACACTCACTCTGTTACGTTAGAACATCGTTTATACCATCTACATCCTTATATAAGGCTGTAAAAACTTAAAAATGGTGGTTATTGTTGCATTTTTCACGTTTTTCTCTCAAAATTCTCACTCTGAAACAATAAACCCCCGGGGGTATTTCGAGGAAATACGGTATAACTTTATCGAACTTTATAACCCCCAATTCACATTGAATTTGGGTAATTGTCGCTCTCTATATATATTAACAATAAAGCATAATTAAACAGTGGTGTCTTTGTCTGATTAAGCCAGAAATAATACTGAAACAAAAATCTAAGAGAAGCCGTAAAGTACACATACTCGAGTACCGAGCAGAGTTGCGAAAGTGTGTTTACACTTACCCGAAATACCTGGGTAAATGGGTATTTATATTTACACTTACACTTACACTTTCATAAAATACCCATACACTTTTTTTACACTTTCCTAAGCAAAATACCCAGGTACAGAAAGTGTATTTTTTTCTTTCAGATGGCCCTGTTTTATGCTTTTGAGAAAGCATAAAATAGGGTCATGTACAAAAAATAACAGTGGGCAGTCCCAAGCCCTGTAAATTGGACAAAAAAGTGTCAAATGTAAAGTCAAATGCAAAGTAAAGTGTCAATCAAAACAAAAAAGAAAATATTTTATTACTGAACTTTGCATGACAATTCACAGTTCACATTTGACACTTTACTTTACACTTTACAGGGCTTGGGTCTGCCACCTGCACAGTGCACACATGCAGTTATGCATTGAATGTAGAAGATATGGCAAATGTACAAACTGGCCTTTGATCTCCAACCTTTGATCAGTACTCACAGTTTCATCATACTTTTGTAAAAAGGACAAGATCAATGGAAATTCACCAGCTGGACACAAAGTCAACTGGCTTTTGCATTGACATTTGCTGCATGTCCAATCTTGCATTTAAGCAGTGTGTATCGCATTGCTTTATCAGTAAATATCAACACTGAAAAAAGTGCCATTATTAGTGAATTTCATACCACTACAGTATTTGCTACAGTCTAAAATGTTTCATAAAAGGCAGTAAAATGTGAAATGATGCATAAAAATGACAAATATATTGATCTAAAGGTAAAAACAGTGGTGTATTCTAATGCTCAACAGTGAGAGCTCTTTCTAATAAAATTTTTTTACACTTACACTTTTTTACACTTTCCTAGGTATTTTTAAAATACCTTACACTTTTGGTATCCATACTCAAAATTTGGAAAGTGTATTTACACTTACACTTCCAAAAATACCGGTATTTTAATAACTCTGGTACCGAGTGAATACAGAAACCTAGGTACACTGAAACGGGTCAAGCCTAGGGTGTCAAAAAATTTTTTTTACGGAAACGGAAAAAAATTTCAGTGGCCGGAAAACGGAACAGAAAACGGAAAAAAATTGCACTTGGCGGAAAACGGAAACGGAAAAAAAATTTCAGTGGCCGGAAAACGGAAAAAGGGGCCGGAAAAACGGAAACGGAAAAATGGAATTTGCATGGAAATGGAAAAATTTGCTGAAATATTGCCAAAAAAAACAATAAAATTTGCTGAAATTTTGCTGGAAACAGAATTTTTTTTTACATAATTGACAATCTGCATTACTGTTTACCCATTTGACTGGAACAGAAAACAGAAAGTTGAGCCAGAAAAGGGTAAAATGTGGCGGAAAGCAGAAAATTGAGGCGAAAAATGGAAAAAAGGCAGAAAAACTGGAAATTGAGCTGGAAAACGGAAAAAGGCGGAAAAACTGAAAATTTAACTGGAAAATGGAAAATGAGCCGTAAAAACGGAAACGGAACCAAAAGTGGCCGGAAAACGGAATGGAAAACGGAGAAAAAAAATTCAGCGGCCGGAATACGGAATGGAAAACGGAAAAATTTGCCTGCGGGAAACGGTAAACGGAAAACGGAAATTTGACACCCTAGTCAAGCCTATTACGCATGTAAGCCCATCACGCATGTAGATCCATTATAGATCCATTTTACCCGCAGGGGTAAGAAAGGTGGGCGGGTAACTTTTGAAAATTTAGACGCTGGAGACTACGTGGCCGCTTTTGACACCATATTCGCATTTGTCTTACTCTTCACATTCGGATTGGCATGTTCTTTATACAGTTTTTGTAATTTTATGGTGTCGACTAGAACGTATAGTATGCTGCGAATCCTGGCCCAAGTCCAAGGATAATCCTGCTAGTCCTTGAATGTTGTGTAATGAGTACCGTGATAACATATTCAGGTACACCCTATCTAGATACTCTGAATAATATTCTAGAAATTTTATCATTTCCAATCAACAATAAACATTCCATCAATCGTCACAATTTTGTCTCGATACTTCACTGAGAACTTGAATGCTTTGAGTGGGTAGGAATGTAAAATCTATGAAGTCAAAGTAATGAAAACACTACAATTGTAGCACCTGAGATCAAATAAAAGCGCCCAAGTCACTGTGCTGGAATTTTCAGCAGGCCTATGTGGTTTTGTTTTCCTTTACCCAACAAACGCTATAACTTTCCCTACGACCAGATAATTTACAACATTCCTTGTCACTTTTCTCCTTGTAAAAATGTCACCGCGTTATAATTTCAAGCACAGTGAATTGGGCTGCTGAAACGGTGTCGATGTGGAAGTAGGCCTACTAGTCATCTAAACCCACTAGTCATGTAGACATGCCAGTTATCTATTTCTACCCGTTAATCATCTATACTGTGGCACACTGTGGCCCGCACTGTGTACTCTACAATTTATGTAAACCTGCTGCTGCTAATCGACTGTGTCATGCTAATCCCCGCTAGTCATCTACACCCCAATTATAGGCATAGATGACTAGCAGGTAGAAATATAAATATACTGGCGTGTCTATATGACAGACTGGTATAGATGACTACAGGGTCATTAATCTGTGCAATTGGCATCGCGCCAATCAGCACCTATTCTCGTCATCATCTTCATCAGAGTCGGGCGGGTTCCTGTCGGGTCTGAGTCTGTGCGGCAGGGCGGCGGGCGGCTGGCTGTGGCTGGGCGGCCTGACCCCGTACAGGGCGGCCGTCTGCCCGATGGCCGCGCGCAGAGACATCTGGATCGCGCTGCGCATCTGCTTCTTGCGCGCGCGCCGCCGCTCGCACGTCAGCAGTTCCCTGAACGCCCGCCGGAATTCCCGCGAGAATCTGATCGAGTTTTTTTGTGGAATTTGGAAAAGATCTTTTGGGAGGAGTAGAGTTCAGACTGAATTTGGCCGATCGATCGATTCTGGATAGCCTGATTTTTTTCTGTCATGTCTATTACCTAACCGACTCGAGAAATATTTTTCGTTTGTTTTGAACCTAAAGATTTTCCAGGAGTGAACTTTGATTTTGGATACACCTAGACACTGGCAAAATTAAGGCAACACTTTGCATTCCACCACCCGGCACATAGCGTATATCCTCGAATAAAACCCCTTGAATAACCCCCCTCAAAATTAAAAATAACTCCCCGGGGGTCTTATTGAAGGATATACGGTATCTTTTCTTCATTTTGGCATCTGCGATCAACCCATATCTAAGGATCAATCTATTGATAAAAGATCAATCAATTAAGACATTTAGCAATCGCTCACCTTCCATAAATGAACGGATTAGCACTGGAATTGAGGTGTCCCAGCCAAGTGAGAGCAGTGAACACCCCGTCAGTGTGGGGCACGCACTGGTAGCCCACGGCCACGGGGCACAGCGCCACCAGAATGTTCACTGTGAAAAACGGCAGCCAGGGGGCAGTCCCAGACCCTGTAAAATGTCAAATGTCAAGCAAGGTGTCTAAAGTCATGTAGAATGCCGTGCAGAATGGCAACTCGGTTGCCATTTTGCAGGGCATTTTACATGACTTTTGAAACTTTGCATGACATTTGACATTTTACAGGGTCTGAAACTGGCACCAGCAAACTATGAAACAGCCGACTACAATGCCCAACGTTCTTGCCGCCCGCTGCTCTTTTAGATATTTATATAGTTCCTTTGATTTCGATTTCACCTTCGACGTGGTTTTGTCGTTTTCGCCCGGAGCCGGCGGGATTATTTGCACGCTGGGAATTCCCTTGCCGTCGGCGATGGAGATTTGCGTGTCGTTGCCGGAATTTTGGTTGGATATGAGCGCGCCGGTGGAGTTGTTTTTTAGGATCGATTTTAGCGCCGGCGGCGCCCGTTGGCGCCATTTGCTTGAACGGCGGCGTGCCGCACCTGATTTGTGCAGAGTTGTTAAAATATTGTACGTACATTACCTCGAAAAATACGCGTACGCGAGTGCGCGGTAAATACATTTACATATACTTTTGAAAAAAGTAATGTACTCACTTTTACGCATACTTTTTAAAGTACACGCGTACAGAGAAAATGTATTTTTACTCGCTTTTACATTTTCCTGGGAAAAAAAGTATTTTATTCACATTTATGCATGAGTACGAGTAAAAAAAAGTATTTTACATTTTCTATACTTTGTAGTGAGTGAAAAATAAATACTTACATTTACATATACTTTTAAAAAAAGTTCAGTAATAAACAACTCTGGATTTGTGTTTATTCGTGTGGGTTGATAACAGGGTTGGCAAAATCTCAGAAAAAAATAAAAAAAAAATAATAAAAAAAGAATAAAATAAAAATAAAATGTAAAATTGAAGAATAAAATAAAAATAAAATACAATTTTAATAAAAATAAAATACAATTTTAGTAAAAAGAATTTTACTTAAATCAATCCTGGTCACGAACTAAAATAAAAAATAAAAATAAAATAAAAATAAAATGACAAATTGAAGAATAAAATAAAAATAAAATGGAAAATTGAAGAATAAAATAAAAATAAAATACAATTTTAATAAAAATAAAATACAATTTTAGTAAAAATAATTTTACTAAAACCAACCCTGGTTGATAAGAAATCAGAGCTGTAAAAATACCAAACTTTTTGTCAAAGTAAATGTAAAGTACTTTTTATCCACCCCTGAGTACAGCAAATGTAAAGTAAAATAAAATAATTAGTTTTACTCTGCGTGAGTACAATATTTTTTCTGGAACGTGAAAAACTGAAAATGAATACGGTATTTTTCTATCATGTAAATGCTAAAATGAATGAGTACTTTTTTCTGGAAAATGTAAAAGTGGATAAATTTTGATCAACGATTTCTGCTGCCATTTCCCAAGACATTTCAATTTGTTAACTATTTGCAACGGCGCGACTCCACTGCAGGAACGTACCATCGGCGGGCGTGCAGCCGGGCTCGCTGGCCTGCCTGGTGCCCATGAGCGGCGTGGCCGTGCAGCTGGTGGCCGCCGACGTGTCCGTGCTGCGCGCGCCGCCGCACCCGAGCAGCCCTCTGGCCGCGCCGCCCGGCTGCGGGTGGTCCACGGACCTCTCCAGCACGGCGACGAAGTGTGGCGGCACCTTGCCGCCGCATTGGGCCGCCGCTGCCGCGCTGCACGAGTCGTGCCGCTGCGACGCCGGCGTGCACTGCGTCGTCTGGCAGTTGGGCACTTTGTTGGTGGGCGCGTCGATCACTTGGCCCGACGACATGCGCTGCTGCCCGCCGCACATCGGCGCCGCCCGCGTCGCCAATGTGTTCTGGAATGCGCCGGGGGGCGTGGTTTCGTAATGACCATAATCGAATTTTGTCTTCATAAAATTTAAATCTTTCATCAAAATACCCTAAATCCTCGAATAAGACCCCAGGGGAGTTATTTTTTCGTCAGACGTTTTGGAGGGGGAAGTTATTCGAGGGGGAGAGTTATTTTTTCCTCAGAAAACTTGTTGCATGGGTGCAGTCTGTAAACTCATGTAATTCAGGTATTTAACTGTCCAAGAACAATAAAAAAGATGCGTACCGTATTTCCTCGAAATACCCCCCGGGGGGTGATTGTTTCATAGTGGTCTCGAGAGGGGGGGGGGGTCAAACGAGGGGGGTGGGGGGGGGGGGGGTTTCGAGGGGAGGGGGGGGGGGGTATTTCGAGGAAATACGGTATACACTTCCTACATATCATGTATTTATCTGCTGTCGCTGCTGTAGGCTAATATTATTTTGTGTTTTTGTATAGTATTGTTTTCATCCAGAGGGGAAAGTTATTCAAGAGGGGGGGAGTTATTCGAGGGGGGGTTATTTTTTTCTCACCTCGCCAACAGGGGGAGTTGTTCAAAGGGGGAGTTATTCGAGGGGGGCTTTATTCGAGGATTTGCGGTACACAAAACTTTTGTGGCAGTAAAATGAACTTATCGACTTCTTGCCTGCGACAGAGTTCACATCCCGCACAAATCCGCCTTATCAACAGTTTTTGAGCGTACCCTACCAAGCCTAACAGAACCGACCAAACTGGCCCTCCTGCCGCGCGGGTCTGCGGCGACGTCGGGGCAGGCGGCGCTGACGATGGTGTGCACGCTGGCGGCGACCATGGCGCCGTGGTGCTGCTTGGGCGACTTGTTGCCGCCGTAGTGCACCCGCAGCGTGGTCGAGCTCGTGTCGTTCGTGCCCGGGCTCTTCGCCCCTTGGCTCGCCTTGCAGTTCAGCTGCGGGGGGGGGGGGGGGAGAGGGAGTGTTTTTTGTTGTTGAGTTGCGTCTGCAGAAACTGCAATATCTGCAGAATCAGCTTGGAAGTTCACGCAGATTATTCGAATATTCACGCACTTTAGTGTAAGAACACACCAGACCACATTTCCTAAATTGAGTGTATTTAAACATTGTAATTGAATGTCAATGCAACAGTTAGCATGATGAAATCAGCACTAATTCGGCTGCCGCGCGACACTAATTATTTTCACCCAATACCGAAAAGAGTAATTGCTAATTTTACTAATAACTCACATGTTTGAATCGTCGCCCGAGTCTGGTGGCGACTATAAAAGCATGGTGCAAAAACAAAAAACATAAAGTCACTTCCTTATTCGACACCATCACAATCGAACTAGCAGAGCCATGCAGAAATACTCCACTTTGGTCATGGTCACGTTGGCCGTGTTCCTTTTGCTGATCGGAAATAGCGCAATCGTCGAAGCCAGGCCGCTTTTCAGAGCATTCCATCGCCACGGTTAGTATTTTACCGGAATTTTTGGCACGATTTTGAGCTACCTTTTGTTTTAGCTGGCACTGGCAAAAAGAGTGCCAAATCGAATATCGTATCGAGAGCTTTTCATGTGCTTCATCGTGAGCTTAATGAATTTCTGTATCATTACGTCGTCGAAACTTGAAAAATAAAAACATTAGCGCCTTGTAACGTTGGCAAGACTTCAGAAGTTTGCGCACAACTGAAGCGCGGCAAAGTTATCGCGTCTATAAATGAAGGCATAGCGTATTTTATAGTTTCAAACTGCAATCTCCTCTCGCAGGCGGGCACAGTTGGTTCGGCAGGGGCATGCCGGGGGCGATGACGCACAACATCTACCACCAGAACAGGGTGCGCCAGCCCCACGGCCCCCCGCACGGACACATTGGTACGCTCACTAGATTATGCATTGTGCAGTCGGATTTCAGATTACCGTATTTCTTGAATAGAAGAGCGCCGTTCTACTTTTTCGTCAATTTTTTTACCTGTCGTTCAATTAGAGGTGTCGTACTATTGGAGCCTCACGTTCTATATTTTCATCAATATTTTTCACACATTTGATTTTTTTCATTTGAACGCAGTGTTTTTAACATGAAAATGAACAAAAAGAACACTGTTTATGTGTTCTGGCACTGTTCCAATGTAATTTCTACTTGGATATCTCCGTTCTATTGGAGGTATACCGTTCTATTAGAAAAACTACGGTATGTGCGACATAACATTAACGGCATGGGCACATTTCCCTGAAGATTATACCACTAAGATGTCATAACTGAATTGAACGCTACCTCAAAATTTCACTTTGATAAAATTGATAATTTGGTTCTTTGGTAATTGGATTAAAAATATTCAGGACGGCGCGGATGAGTGACTCCCCAGTTTGACCGACTGCAACTTGATTGATTATATGATTGATTGATTAGGCTCACACACACTATTTAAGTGTCCCGATGTAAAATTGAGTAACTATGCTCTATCTTTTACAAAGGCATGTTGATAGCACATAATTAACCGAATTTTTGTTGAATTAGTTGACACGAACTAGTGTGTGTGGACCCTTAACTCCTATTTACGTTTTTACAAATCGCACATTTTTATTTTATAATTACCGTATTTCCTCGAAATACCCCCCCCCCCCCCCCTCGAAATACCCCCCCTCAAAATGGGCACCATGGATTTGTGGTCCGGGAAATGCATAACAGACGATTAAAACACTCACTCTGTTACGTTAGAACATCGTTTATACCATCTACATCCTTATATAAGGCTGTAAAAACTTAAAAATGGTGGTTATTGTTGCATTTTTCACGTTTTTCTCTCAAAATTCTCACTCTGAAACAATAAACCCCCGGGGGTATTTCGAGGAAATACGGTATAACTTTATCGAACTTTATAACCCCCAATTCACATTGAATTTGGGTAATTGTCGCTCTCTATATATATTAACAATAAAGCATAATTAAACAGTGGTGTCTTTGTCTGATTAAGCCAGAAATAATACTGAAACAAAAATCTAAGAGAAGCTGTAAAGTACACATACTCGAGTACCGAGCAGAGTTGCGAAAGTGTGTTTACACTTACCCGAAATACCTGGGTAAATGGGTATTTATATTTACACTTACACTTACACTTTCATAAAATACCCATACACTTTTTTTACACTTTCCTAAGCAAAATACCCAGGTACAGAAAGTGTATTTTTTTCTTTCAGATGGCCCTGTTTTATGCTTTTGAGAAAGCATAAAATAGGGTCATGTACAAAAAATAACAGTGGGCAGTCCCAAGCCCTGTAAATTGGACAAAAAAGTGTCAAATGTAAAGTCAAATGCAAAGTAAAGTGTCAATCAAAACAAAAAAGAAAATATTTTATTACTGAACTTTGCATGACAATTCACAGTTCACATTTGACACTTTACTTTACACTTTACAGGGCTTAGGTCTGCCACCTGCACAGTGCACACATGCAGTTATGCATTGAATGTAGAAGATATGGCAAATGTACAAACTGGCCTTTGATCTCCAACCTTTGATCAGTACTCACAGTTTCATCATACTTTTGTAAAAAGAACAAGATCAATGGAAATTCACCAGCTGGACACAAAGTCAACTGGCTTTTGCATTGACATTTGCTGCATGTCCAATCTTGCATTTAAGCAGTGTGTATCGCATTGCTTAATCAGTAAATATCAACACTGAAAAAAGTGCCATTATTAGTGAATTTCATACCACTACATTATTTGCTACAGTCTGAAATGTTTCATAAAAGGCATTAAAATGTGAAATGATGCATAAAAATGACAAATATATTGATCTAAAGGTAAAAACAGTGGTGTATTCTAATGCTCAACAGTGAGAGCTCTTTCTAATAAAATTTTTTTACACTTACACTTTTTTACACTTTCCTAGGTATTTTTAAAATACCTTACACTTTTGGTATCCATACTCAAAATTTGGAAAGTGTATTTACACTTACACTTCCAAAAATACCGGTATTTTAATAACTCTGGTACCGAGTGAATACGGAAACCTAGGTACACTGAAACGGGTCAAGCCTAGGGTGTCAAAAAAATTTTTTTACGGAAACGGAAAAAAATTTCAGTGGCCGGAAAACGGAACAGAAAACGGAAAAAAATTGCACTTGGCGGAAAACGGAAACGGAAAAAAAATTTCAGTGGCCGGAAAACGGAAAAAGGGGCCGGAAAAACGGAAACGGAAAAATGGAATTTGCATGGAAATGGAAAAATTTGCTGAAATTTTGCCAAAAAAAAACAATAAAATTTGCTGAAATTTTGCTGGAAACAGAATTTTTTTTACATAATTGACAATCTGCATTACTGTTTACCCATTTGACTGGAACAGAAAACAGAAAGTTGAGCCAGAAAAGGGTAAAATGTGGCGGAAAGCAGAAAATTGAGGCGGAAAATGGAAAAAAGGCAGAAAAACTGGAAATTGAGCTGGAAAACGGAAAAAGGCGGAAAAACTGAAAATTTAACTGGAAAATGGAAAATGAGCCGTAAAAACGGAAACGGAACCAAAAGTGGCCGGAAAACGGAATGGAAAACGGAGAAAAAAAATTCAGCGGCCGGAATACGGAACGGAAAACGGAAAAATTTGCCTGCGGGAAACGGTAAACGGAAAACGGAAATTTGACACCCTAGTCAAGCCTATTACGCATGTAAGCCCATCACGCATGTAGATCCATTATAGATCCATTTTACCCGCAGGGGTAAGAAAGGTGGGCGGGTAACTTTTGAAAAACTAGACGCTGGAGACTACGTGGCCGCTTTTGACACCATATTCGCATTTGTCTTACTCTTCACATTCGGATTGGCATGTTCTTTATACAGTTTTTGTAATTTTGTGGTGTCGACTAGAACGTATAGTATGCTGCGAATCCTGGCCCAAGTCCAAGGATAATCCTGCTAGTCCTTGAATGTTGTGTAATGAGTACCGTGATAACATATTCAGGTATACACCCTATCTAGATACTCTGAATAATATTCTAGAAATTTTATCATTTCCAATCAACAATAAACATTCCATCAATCGTCACAATTTTGTCTCGATACTTCACTGAGAACTTGAATGCTTTGAGTGGGTAGGAATGTAAAATCCATGAAGTCAAAGTAATGAAAACACTACAATTGTAGCACCTGAGATCAAATAAAAGCGCCCAAGTCACTGTGCTGGAATTTTCAGCAGGCCTATGTGGTTTTGTTTTCCTTTACCCAACAAACCCTATAACTTTCCCTACGACCAGATAATTTACAACATTCCTTGTCACTTTTCTCCTTGTAAAAATGTCACCGCGTTATAATTTCAAGCACAGTGAATTGGGCTGCTGAAACGGTGTCGATGTGGAAGTAGGCCTACTAGTCATCTAAACCCACTAGTCATGTAGACATGCCAGTTATCTATTTCTACCCGTTAATCATCTATACTGTGGCACACTGTGGCCCGCACTGTGTACTCTACAATTTATGTAAACCTGCTGCTGCTAATCGACTGTGTCATGCTAATCCCCGCTAGTCATCTACACCCCAATTATAGGCATAGATGACTAGCTAGCAGGTAGAAATAGAAATATACTGGCGTGTCTATATGACAGACTGGTATAGATGACTACAGGGTCATTAATCTGTGCAATTTGGCATCGAGCCAATCAGCACCTATTCTCGTCATCATCTTCATCAGAGTCGGGCGGGTTCCTGTCGGGTCTGAGTCTGTGCGGCAGGGCGGCGGGCGGCTGGCTGTGGCTGGGCGGCCTGACCCCGTACAGGGCGGCCGTCTGCCCGATGGCCGCGCGCAGAGACATCTGGATCGCGCTGCGCATCTGCTTCTTGCGCGCGCGCCGCCGCTCGCACGTCAGCAGTTCCCTGAACGCCCGCCGGAATTCCCGCGAGAATCTGATGGAGTTTTTTTGTTTAAATTTGGCATTTTTGATCTGTCCTATTTTGCATTGACAATAGCAGACAGTTATAACTCAGTCATTGTTTTTAAGGTGCGTTCTCCATTTCACAGATCACAAACTGTTTTTTGTATTGAATAGATTCTCTTTACATTCTCTTTTCATAAGATTGCTCGGATCTGTGGTATTTCAGGGGGGGGGGGTATTTCGAGGAAATACTGTATAAAGATAGACATTTAGATGATCACTCACCTTCCATAAATGAATGGATTAGCACTGGAATTGAGGTGTCCCAGCCAAGTGAGTGCAGTGAACACCCCGTCAGTGTGGGGCACGCACTGGTAGCCCACGGCCACGGGGCACAGCGCCACCAGAATGTTCACTGTGAAAAACGGCAGCCAGGTGGCAGTCCCAGACCCTGTAAAATGTCAAATGTCAAGCAAGGTGTCTAAAGTCATGTAAAATTTTGCAGGGCATTTTACATGACTTTTGACACTTTGCATGACATTTGACATTTTACAGGGTCTGGGACTGGCACCAGCAAACTATGAAACAGCCGACTACGATGCCCAACGTTCTCGCCGCTCGCTGCTCTTTGAGGTATTTATATAGTTCCTTTGATTTCGATTTCACCTTCGACGTGGTTTTGTCGTTGTCGCCGGGCGCCGGCGCGATTATTTGCACGCTGGGAATTCCCTTGCCGTCGGCGATGGAGATTTGCGTGTCGTTACATGAATTTTGGTTGGATATGAGCGCGCCGGTGGAGTTGTTTTTTAGGATCGATTTGAGCGCCGGCGGAGCCCGTTGGCGCCATTTGCTCGAACGCCGGCGCGCCGCACCTGATTTGTGCAGAGTTGTTAAAATGTACGTACATTTACTCGAAAAATACGCGTACGCGAGTGCGCGGTAAATACATTTACATATACTTTTGAAATAAAGTAATGTACTCACTTTTACGCGTACATTTTTAAAGTACACGCGTACAGAGAAAATGTATTTTTTGTTCTAAAATCACAAGTTTTTGTTGCTAAAATAAGAAAATTTTGAAGAAGTCGTATAATTTTTCCAAAAATACTAAATAATCACTAAAAAATGACATCTATTATGTCTTACAGTGTAAAACTCACTCTCACATGCAAAAAGTAGTGGCATTTTTACGTTTTCCAGGGAAAAGTACTCGCTTTTACATTTTCCTGGGAAAAAAGTATTTTACTCACATTTACGCATGCGTACAAGTAAAAAAAGTATTTTACATTTTCTATACTTTGTAGTGAGTGAAAAAAAATACTTACATTTACATATAGGTACTTTTTAAAAAAGTTCAGTAATTCTAACAACTCAGGATTTGTGTGTTTATTCGTGTGGGTTGATTAGAAATCAGAGTTGTAAAAATACCAAACTTTTTGTCAAAGTTAATGTAAAGTACTTTTTATCCAGCCCTGAGTACAGCAAATGTAAAGTAAAATAATTACTTTTACTCTGCGTGAGTACAATACTTTTTTTTCTGGAACGTGTAAAAACTAAAAATGAATACGGTCTTTTTCTATCATGTCCCCAGGTAAATGCAAAAATGAATGAGTACTTTTTTCTGGAAAATGTAAAAGTGGATAAATTTTGATCAACGATTTCTGCTGCCATTTCCCAAGACATTTCAATTTGTTAACTATTTGCAACGGCGCGACTCCACTGCAGGAACGTACCATCGGCGGGCGTGCAGCCGGGCTCGCTGGCCTGCCTGGTGCCCATGAGCGGCGTGGCCGTGCAGCTGGTGGCCGCCGACGTGTCCGTGCTGCGCGCGCCGCCGCACCCGAGCAGCCCTCTGGCCGCGCCGCCCGGCTGCGGGTGGTCCACGGACCTCTCCAGCACGGCGACGAAGTGTGGCGGCACCTTGCCGCCGCATTGGGCCGCCGCTGCCGCGCTGCACGAGTCGTGCCGCTGCGACGCCGGCGTGCACTGCGTCGTCTGGCAGTTGGGCACTTTGTTGGTGGGCGCGTCGATCACTTGGCCCGACGACATGCGCTGCTGCCCGCCGCACATCGGCGCCGCCCGCGTCGCCAATGTGTTCTGGAATGCGCCGGGGGGCGTGGTTTCGCAATGACCATAATCGAATTTAGTCTTCATACAAAAAACCTGATGTATTTATATTTTGTCATTCATTTGCATTGCATTCGCTGCACGCATGTTGAACTCTAAGTCGAAAAGTCCAAAAATGTATTTGTCAAAAATTCAAATGAAAGTTTCAAGATTTTTCATTGCAAGTGTTTGCTTGGCTTTGCAGTGGGCGAAGCCCTTTTATAATATTTTGTCAGACAGTTATTTAAATCTTTCATCAAAATACACAAAACTTTTGTATTCAGTAAAATGAACTTATCGACTTCTCGCTTGCGACAAATTGTTTCCCATGTCACACAAATCCGCCTTATCAGCAGCTTTCAAGCGTACCCACCCAATAACCTACCAAACTGGCCCTCCTGCCGCGCGGCGCTGCGGCGACGTCGGGGCAGGCGGCGCTGACGATGGTGTGCACGCTGGCGGCGACCATGGCGCCGTGGTGCTGCTTGGGCGACTTGTTGCCGCCGTAGTGCACCCGCAGCGTGGTCGAGCTCGTGTCGTTCGTGCCCGGGCTCTTCGCCCCTTGGCTCGCTTTGCAGTTCAGCTGCGTGGGGGGGGGGGGTGTTCATTGTGTTGTTTGTGAGTTGCGAAAAGGGAAGTTCGAAAGAGCTTCTGAATTTTTATATCACCGCTAGTAAAAAATAGTTAAAAATAATTTTTTTTCGGAAAAATTTGAAAACTAATTTCTCGAATTTTTGCTGTGTTTTTTTTGGTAAAAAAGTTTATCGAGTGCAGAAACACAATACAAAACATCAATTTCACAAGGATCTATTCGTAATAGCACAACAGAAATATAATTATGTCTGCAGTAACAGCTTGGAAGTTCACGCAGAACATTCGAAAATGTGATAAATTAGTGGAAATAGAAAATAGAATAGGAAACAATAGAAAATTCCAAAAAATTGAAAACTAATTCAAAACTCGAAAAATCTTGGAAAATTTTAAAGTTATTTTAGGATACAACTAGGACACAAGTCATTTTGGGCGCATAATTTGCCGTCCGCGGAGTATGTAGGGGTACTTCAAATCACAGAATGACTGTAAATACACACATACCTGCTTGTGTCCGCTCTTCAGTCCGGCCGAGTGCGCGGTGGCGATCTTGAACACCTTCCAGTAGGCGAACAGGATGATGGACAGGGGCACGTAGAAGCTGATGGTGGAGCTGATGCACACGTAGAACACGTTGTCCGTGAACAGGCACTTGGACGCGTCCGCGTACAGGTGCGGCGACCCGTAGCGCCACACCGCGATCGCCGGGAACGCCAGGCACACGCACAGCAGCCACACGCCTGCGGCAATGCAGGCTTTTTAAACAACTTTTAGAATTAACAATGTGTTTTTCAAGTCGTTTTTTTCTCGTCAAAAGTTCGAAATTCGTAAAGTGACATAAAATTTCACCGAAACATTTTTACGTTCATCTAGTTGTGGCCGTTTTCGCTGAGTTTTAAACACAATTAAAGTATTTAATAATACATTCTCCATGAACAATTGGCAACCTGTATTTATCATCATCCATTTTAATGTAACTAATTTTGAGGTAAAATTTTACGTTTGAATTTTATGTCGAGCTGTAATCGCAGCTAATAACCCATTGTTTTTAATGCTGTGTATATTGCTGTGACATTACGCCTTTCACAGGTAGTTCACGCTGTAAGAGTGCAAAGATAGTTAACGCATAAAAGTTTTTTTCATAAAAAAAAGTTTGAAAAATTCGATGCCGTTGCGACCTTATACGTGAACGTATTCGCAACTATGAAATTTCATATTTTTTACAAAAGTTGCATGATTTAATTATCATTGGCACGCTTCCAACATGATACATAAATCAGTGCGAGTGCAGACCATCAAGTCGTATCGAGTAGGTACACCCCCTTGAACCAACCAAAAATGGCCCAAAGTATGCGGCCGGTGGTGACTTTATCGGGGTACTGCATGGGGTCCCTGTTCGCGATGTACCTGTCCAGTGATATCACGCACAGGTTCCAGATGCTCGCTGACGATGCGAGCACATCGACCGCGTGCCAAACGTCGCAGAACGCTAGGCCTGTGAATGGGGGGGGGAGATTTCAGGGGATAAAAGTGTATGTAGTAACAGGGGGGAGCATTTTCGTGTTCAAAATCAAAAGCCAAATGTGAGATCCGGAAACCTTCACCACTCTCCCGACCACAACTATCTATTTCATCTGTTTTCCATTTCTAACATGCATTTATGAATCATTTCACTACATTCTCCTTTTGCTCATGGCATATTTTTGACCCCAGGGGGCAGTCCCAAGCCTTGTAAAGTGTAAAGTCAAATGCAAAGTAAAGTGTCAATCAAAACAAAAAAGAAAAGATTTTATTACTGAATTTTGCATGACAATTGACATTTGACTTTGCATTTGACACTTTACTTTACACTTTACAGGGCTTGGGATTGGCACCAGAATGTTTCTTTCGCAATCACCCTTATTTTCCTCATTTCTGCCCTATATTTTTTGTGCAAATCTGCACCCCGAAAGTATGTGATGGTACATATTTACAATAACCTTTACGCGAGATGTGCTGCAATTTTTACATGGTAATTTCAGTACTGTTACGTTGGCACTGCGCCAATAATAAGGAATTTGTGCGACTCAAAGAGTGATGAGAAACGGTTTTATGCGATGTTTTCGTTCAAAGTGAAAATTGTTTTCGCATTTTTTCAGGAGCTGTGAAAACGTATGAACTTTTACTCGAATAAAGGTATAGGTATTCGAATTGATGCGCTTACTTTTGTTCACCAAAATTACCTTCGTTTTTCGGATGTTCTATAAACGCACTTCAAAATGTAAAATGCCCAAGTGCAGAGAGGACAGTTTGTCTGGCACTGTAATTTTACATGGCATTTAACAGATTTGTCTCGAATTTTACATCGCTCCTTACAGGGTGCGAGCTGGTCAAAGAAAATTACCTACTCCCTTTGTTTCACCTGATCCCGAATGCCGAGATAGAAAAACGCTGTCATATGCGACATAACTTTTCAGTACTCTGATTTACACAGTCCACTTCAGTGTAATAACACCCACACCACATTTCCTAAATTGAGTGTATTCAAACATTGTAATTAAATGTCAAGCAACAGTTAGCATGATGAAATCAGCACTAATTCGGCTGCCGCGCGACACTAATTATTTTCCCCCAATACCGAAAAGAGTAATTACTAATTTTACTAATCACTCACATGCTTTAATCATCGCACAAGTCTGGTGGCGACTATAAAAGCATCGTGCAAAAACAAAAAGATAAAGTCATTTCCTTATTCGACACCATCACAATCGAAACAGCCGAGCCATGCAGAAATACTCCACTTTGGTCATGGTCACGTTGGCCGTGTTCCTGTTGCTGATCGGAAATAGCGCAATCGTCGAAGCCAGGCCGCTCTTCAGAGCATTCCATCGCCACGGTTAGTATTTTACCAGAATTTTTGGCACGATTTTGAGCTACCTTTTGTTTCAAGATGTATGTTGCACTCGTAAATATTGGGTTTAAATGTGTGCCAAGTTGAATATCGGGGATCGATAGTTTTTCTTGTCGAATTTCCATATCATTACGTTGTCTTATTCTCAATATGGCTACATTTGCGCCGAGTAGCGTTGGCAGAACAATAAATACTTTCCAATATCGCTATTCAACACGCTAATTACGGTATTCCAACGCTAATGTCCAGTGATATCAAGCCGCAGAAGTTATCACGTGTATAATTGAGGCATAGCGTAAATAGTTCACGTGACGACTCATTTCTCAACTCGACTCAACTCATTTCTCAACTCATCTGTCAACTCAGGCGGGCACAGTTGGTACGGCAGGGCCATGCCGGGGGCGATGACGCACAACATCTACCACCAGAACAGGGTGCGCCAGCCCCACGGCCCCCCGCATGGACACATTGGTACGCACATTGGTGTGCATTCAGATTTCAGATTGCCGTATTTCTTCTAATAGTAGAGCGCCGTTCTACTTTTTCATCAACTATTTTACGTGTCGTTCAATTAGAGATGTCGTTCTATTGGAGCCTCTCGTTCTATTTTTTTATCAATATTTTTCACACATTTGATTTTTTCATTTGAACACAGTGTTTTTAACATGAAAATGAACAAAATGAACACTGTTTATGTGTTCTGGCACTGTTCCAACGTAATTTCTACTTGGATATCTCCGTTCTATTGGAGGTATACCGTTCTATTAGAAAAACTACTGTATGTGCGACATAACATTGACGGCATGAGCATACTTCCCTGAAGAGTGTACCCCGAAAGTCATAACTAAACGCCACCTCAAAATTCCACTTTGAAAAAATTTGGTTTGGTTTGGTAATTTGGTTCTTTGGTAATTGGATTAAAAATATTCAGGACGGCGCGGATGAGTGACGAAAGTCGCAACGAGCAAAGCGACTGCCCAGTGTGACCGACTGCAACATGATCACATTGATTATATGATTGATTGATTAGCCCCACACACACTAGTTCGTGTCAACTGAATGTCAACTCAATAACACGAAATTTTTGAAGTATCAGACTTAACGGAAACGTTTTGCAATTAAGTGTCCCGATATAAAATTAGGAAATCTTTTACAAAGGAAAGTTACTCACATAGGTATTTTGGTTAAATTTTGGTTAAATTAGTTGACAGAACTAGTGTGTGTGAACCCTTTATGTAACATAACTCTTATTTACGTTATTACAAATCTCACATTTTGATATTTTTTATTTCAAAGTTTATAACCCCCCAATTCATATTGAATTGAGGTAATTGTCACTCTCTCTATATATTATCAATAAAGCATAATTAAACAGTGAAGCCTTTGTCTGATGAAGCCAGAAATAATACTGAAGCAAAAATCAAAGAGAAGCCATAAAGGTTATGGTGCTACATTTGCACAAAACGGTCAAATTGATCAGTAGCTGTGATTCACATCATTGTGTAATTTGCTGCACACACTGTTTTCTAATAAATAGAACGGCAAGCCTCCAACATAACGGCACCTCAAATAGAACAGCAGGTATTGGCTCATTTTTGCACTTATGAAAACAATAGAACAGCAGGCACTATTGTGCCTCCTTTACCGATGAGCGCAAACGAGATTTGATCTCGCTAGTGATTCAACGAGATTCGATGCCAGTTTTTCATTCGCAATTGCCTGCATTTTCGATCGCCGTGCCCCTGAATTTCCGTTCGCAATTTGCGTGTATTTTCAATAGCAGTGCCCCTGAATTTTTGTTCGCAGTTCCATCACAGTTGTTCCATGACATGTTTTTCTTTGTGAGTATTTTCTTCAAGATGGAAAGAAACCGCAATCATCTAGCATATTTATATTTGTTTTTGTTGTCTGTTTTTGTTGTTGCAAAAAACAATGTTATGGAACATTTTTGAACAAAAGATGCCTTGGTGCCAGCATTTTTCTGTATTTTGCAAACATTTTGCCATTGTGTGCAAATGTAGCACAGTAAATTTGTTTGGAAAATACTTACAAACCTGTTGGCACCAAGTCTTGCTCAGAAATGTTCAATAACATTTTTTTCAATGCTTTTGTGCAAAAAAACAACAGAAAACAAATAAACAGTAGATATAATTATTTTAGTCAGATTGGTGTTTCTTCCCGACTTGAAGAAAATACACACAAAACTACTTTAGCTTGGAAATCTTCCATGACATGTTTTTC
>OZ038454.1:27923598-27947115 GCA_964036195.1 Sphaerolaimus hirsutus | reverse complement strand
ACAAATTTTTTTGTATACTGGCAGTAAACTGGTGTGTGCGCGCCGCATTATTTACAAAGATGCCTAGCAAACGTTCTATCCAGTGAGCCGACCTCCTGCACGGTCCACTGTCTGTTGGCAGCGTGCCAGATGCCCACGCGGCCGCACTTGGCCAGGGCGACCAGTTGCGTGCCGATGAAAAACAGCCGGTCCACCGGCACGCCCAGTGTGGAACTCCCCTGCAAGGAGAATGGCACCGTTTCTCTGTTGATTGAAGTCGGGTCAGAATACAGTTTGTCTGGACGTTTTGAAAATTTTCTTGCAATGAGTTTTTACAAGTATACAAAGCACAAATGCAATTTTTATTTATTTTCCAGTTCAATTGTCAGTTTACTTGAACATTTATTGAAAAAACAATTTGATATATTTGATGTATTCTCATTTTTCGAAATTTGCCCATGCTGACCCCACTATGATAGAAATACAATCAATCTGACTAATGTGAAGTCTTTCAATGTCTGTTGGCGACGCACAGCATTTCAGAAAGCGTCATATATTCCAAAACGCCACGAGAGTACAAAAAGTTGTTCGGAAATTGCAAAATGTAAACGGACCAATATCGACGTGACTGCAGAACTCATTTGGAGCCTCGACGCCCTGGCTGTTGCGGAGTCGAACCGATGCCAAATAGCAGAATACGCTGTGACACGAAATTTAGCAATTGCACACAATGATGAGCGCCCCACAATGATGGGTAAGTTCTCAAAAAAAACTTTTTGTGTTTTGAGTTTTTCAAAAAATGAATACCTGTGTTTTGAGTTTTTTTTATCGGAAAAAAACTTGAGTAACTCTGTTTTTATTTCTGTGTTTTTTGTTAAAACTTGAGTTTTTTTAGTTTTTTTTTCTAAAAAACGAGTTTTTTGGACAGTTTTTGTCCCAAAAAACTCGAATTTCCTCCCCCCCAGAAAAAATTACTGCTTTACAGCATTTTGATGTGGTAACAGCGGTTTTCTTATAAAAAAAATTGGTTTTGCACATGTTTTAACCCCACATAACATGTGTATTCATTCAAGTGTCGAAAAAGTTCATAAAAAGTTCCTCAATGAGGACATCCACCCACATCACAACACCAGCATCAACAAAATGCTCACAAACGACAATTTACGCAGTACTCCAAAATTCTTCAATGGATGTGCACTGTATCGAAGACTACAGCATTGATTTGAACTACAACTATATTAAAACATGTCACCAGGAGATGTGCATGCCATCTTTAATTTATTTTTTGTTCCATAATAAAATATGAATACATTATGTACATATTTACATGCTATACATCTTATCTTGTTTAGTTTTCCTGAATTCATGTGCATTCTGAAAATGTGTTCAACCACTTGTGCTGAAAACAACTCAAAACTCAAAAAACTTTTCTGTGTTTCCGTGTTTCTGTGTTCTCAAAAAAAACTCATTTGAGTTTTGAGTTTTTCATAATTTGTGAGTTTCCGTGTTTCTGTGTAAAACAAAAACACAGAAACTCAATGAGTATCTGTCTTCAATTTCTGTGTTTTTTTTCCATCGTTGATTGCACATCAGTATACCATTGAAAATATTTAAGTTGAACATGAATATGTCAATAAAAGATAAATGAATAGATCAATCTAAAATGGGAGTTTCAAATTTGCTTATACAGTTTACATGTAAATATTTTCAACAAAAATACCAAACATTCTATTGTAACTGTTGTTTTCCTCATAATTAAATAAAAACTCGAAAATGCAAAATATGGTTGTCATCGATAGGTGTGGCGACGCGATCGGAAAAGCATTGCTGCAACTTTGATGCACCTGATCCAGCAGCGCGACCGCGAGCAGCTTGTCCAGGTGCGCGGCGGCGGCGGTCGACTGCAGCTGCGGCACCTTGGCGTGCAGCGCCACCAGCCCGATGGCGGCCGGCATGCGCCCCGACACGTACGCCAGCAGCCAGCCCAGACTGTCTTTCATTCTGCGGACACAGGGGGGGGGGGGGGTAGAAACATTTACTTTGCCGTACGGTTTTGCGACAAACGGTACGGTACAATAAATTTTCTATCGGTTTATGGTACGGTAAACCTCAATTTTGCGGTAAACGGTACGGTACGGTAAACCTGAAAAGTGCGGTACGCGGTACGGTAAACTCTTCCAACCTGAAACAAGCGACGTGCAGTTCGTAGGCGACGGCGACCCAGTTGTGGTTTGCCCTGACCGCGCGCACGCGGTACGGGTTGCCGGCGTGCAGGTGCGTCTGCGTGCGCAGCGCCTGCCCCATGTCGCTCTTCAGCTGCCGCCACACGTCCTGGCACGAACCTGCACCCGATGGGGGGGGGGGGTGGGGGTGGGGGTGGAAATACGACAGACAAAATGGCGCCATGACACTGGGCGTCACGAAAAACTAGCATAACGCGCCAGAGGTGTCATGACGCCATCCAATAAAAACAGCAAAAAGTTGCTGTATAATAATAGCACAAAAGTTAGTGTACGTGGCATTTACCTTGGGGCAGGCCTGATGCGCACATCTGCCCGTTACGCACATTTGCCCGTTTTTTCACTTGACACTTTTTCAAGTGATTTTCAGATATGAGTGAAGTGAAAAAAGTTCACTAATGTCATTGCGCAGCGTTTTTCATTTCAATCATATCTGAAAATCACTTGGAAAAGTGTCAAGTGAAAAAAACGGGCAAATGTGCGTAACGGGCAGATGTGCGTATCAGTACACCCCCCTTACCTTTGTTTGCATGCGCGTAGCTGGCTGCAATCGACCGCTGGGGAGGACTTATTGTGCCCGCGTTCGCGCCGATCTGAGTTAGCTAAGTAATGTTTGAATGGCGCTGCGCCAGAGCCAATTCCGACTGACGCCAATGCCGCAAGTGGATAAGTAAAATGCAATTTTGAAGTGACAACTAAGAGAGTTGAAACTCAAGTAAATTTATAAGTAATCTATAAAATTTTACTTTTATTTTAGCTCTATAATTCTCCCCTCAAAATTGGTTATTCACTAGCCTAAAAGCCCCCTGAAAAGCGACCTTGAGATAGTCCGCGCTGCTGGCGCGCGCGTGCCCCACGTCTGGTCTGGGCTGGGTCGGCTTGGGCGGAGTAGCTGCCGCGGCTGCGGCGTGGATGGGCACCGGCTGCGTGTCCACCACGCGACACGTCGCCGCGCTCACGTCTGCGATGGTGTGCGAGCAGGGCCGTATCCAGGGGGGGGGGGGGCGGGGGGGGCTGCAGCCCCCCCCCCCCTCCCGGGGCGAGACCAGAAAGTGGCCAGAAAATGCGACTTTTTTAACGTCAGCGTAAAAATTTTTGCGCGCAAGCGCGCATTCTTCACCAGATATAAGGTATTATCATCAGATTTGCTCCATGTGGTCGCAAATCATTAAAAATGTTGTGCTTTTTGCTGTTTTGTATGTATATATACATACATATACAGCGTTCCATGGCGCTGACGCCAACGCCAATGGCACCATGGCGTGGCGCCTACTAATGGCGCCAGCGCCATGGCGCCATTCCGCCACTATGCAGCCAAAATTTTAGGGGGGGGGGCTGAGCCCCCCCCCCCCTCGCCGGGCTCCGTAAACAAGCAGCCCCCCCCGCTCAAAAATCCTGGATACGTCCCTGTGTGCGAGGGTAGACGCGGTACAGAGGAGAGTATGGCGCTAGACACACTGGGTTGAGTGCAATATATACAAATTACAAATGACAGGGTGATTTTTTTTGAATTTGTGAAACTGCTGAATTTTGGGTGGCTGATTTTATAAAATGCTGGCTGCTACACTCAGCTATTTCCTGAGGTTCCAAGTTCACTAAACCCTGACTGGGTATAGATTACTTGCACCATAGGCACACCACCCCGATGAGCACCGACACAGGCAACGATCATCATAAATCTAAGGCAAACCAGTCTAATGTGGCTCAGTTGACACTAGGGTTCAAACGGGATCCCGATCCCGATCCCGGATCCCGTGAAATTCCGGGATTTACCAGTCCCGATCCCGATCCCGAAACCCCAATCCCGATCCCGATCCCGAAATCTTAAAAATACCAATCCCGATCCCGATCCCGAAAGTTTTCAAATCCCGATCCCGATCCCGAGAAACTCCCAAGTCCGGGATCCCGATCCCGGAAAAATTAGTGGAAATTATAAAAAGTGAAATAATGACGTTTTTGCATGCAAAAAAGTGGATGCAAACCCCCAGCGTCAATTTTATGCCACTTTTCTGGCATCCAACAGTGTTTTGAGACCTTTATGAACAACTGTGAATGCCAGAAAAATGGCCAAAATCTCTATCCCTAGAACCCAATCCCGATCCCGGAAAAATGCCTATCCCAATCCCGATCCCGATCCCGTGACCCCAATCCCGCCCAATCCCGATCCCGATCCCGAAATCTCAAAAAACCAATCCCGATCCCGATCCCGAAACCCCAATCCCGATCCCGAAATCTCAAAAAGTGAATCCCGATCCCGATCCCGAAAAGTCAATCCCGTTTGAACCCTAGTTGACACCCGGGAGCAGTCCCAGACCCTGTAACTTCAAATGCCACGCACAGTGTCAAAAGTCATGTAAAATATCCTGCAAAATGGCAAACGTACGCTTGCCATTTTGCACGGCATTTTAAATGACTTTTGACACTTTGCGTGACATTTGACATTTTACAGGGCACTTCACAGTGTCTGGGATTGGCACCAAGTGTCGTTGTCAACTATAGGGACGGCCAAAAAACGTTTTTTTAAATTTCAAACGGTTTTTCTTTAAATCTCCCAGATATGGTTATGGGTCAAATATACAGGTATATCAAACAATTGCCAGTACTTTGAGATGTTATATATAGCCACAGAATGGCTGTGGAGCCATTGGAAAAGCATTATAAGTGATGATTTCTGTCAAAAATATCCATTTTTGTCAACTTGTTACGTATATCGCCTTTTGTAAAATGTTTGTGACTTCAAGTCAAGTTTTCATGGAATAGCACTTATATAAGGTTATAATATAAGGCTAATCCATTGACAGTGATGGATCACACTGTAGAAGTATGTGGGATCTAGGGTTGGAAAAAAACTTTTTTATTCAACTCCATGTTTTTTATTTTAAAAAACCGTTTTTTAAAGCTCCCAGATATGGCTCTGGGTCATATATAGGTATATCAGACACGTGACAATACTCTGTGATGTGATATATGACCATATAATGGCTGTGAAGCCATGGGATACCATTATAAGTGGTTATTTGTGTCAAAAATGTCAATTTTTTGTCGACATGTTCGTATATCGTCTTATAGTCGAATGTTCGTGACTTCAAGTGAAGTTTCGCACAGATATGGAGGTTGCTACTTCAAATATGGAGGTTTCAAACAAGGTTATAAAAGGAGGTTGCTACTTTGGGAGTGATGTTACACACTGTGGAGGTACATGGAAGCACATTAGGTACCTGAATATTATATACTACAGCAACATATGACGGCTTATTTACCCATGGTAGCACATAGAAATGGTTGCTTTGATACTAAAAATGCCACAAAACCAATGAAAATAACCACCAATGCGAAATTGCGCGCATGCGCGCAAAAATTTTGCAAAATACCTAGTGCTAAAAACTAAAACTCTTGACCGATGTTTTTTTTAAGTTTCGGACCTCATGTTTTTTTAAAAACAACAACAACGTTTTATTATAAAAAAAAACGTTTAAAAAACATCGGCCAACCCTAGTGGGAGCACATTGGCTGGATGACACTAACATATCACGGCTTATTATGACACAATAGCATGAACAAATGGAAGCTTTAACACTAAAAATGCCTCAAAACCAATGAAAACAATCACCAATGGTAAAGTGTATGTGAAATTGCATGTATTAAAAAAATCGCAAAATACCTGGTACATAGTACAAAAAATTTAGGCTGATGTTTTGATTGAAAACGGTTTTGGATGCCTGTTTTTTTTTCAAAAACAACGTTTTAAAATGTAAAAAAACGGTTTAAAAAAACCGGCCATCCCTAGTCAACTAGTGAGTGTGGGGGCATGTTGTATTGGGCGTGGGTCGGTGCCCAAGTAAAACCGGTGCCCAAGTATGCCCGGTGCCCAAGTATAAAGACCGGTGCCCAAGTACGCCCGGTGCCCAAGTAAAGTGCCCATACTTGTGCAATATACTTGTGCACCGGGCAGCTGTTTACTTGGGCAACACTTGTACATTACTTGGGTACGGTTGCGTCGGGCCGGGCGGGCCGGGTTTACTTGAATTGGAATTGGGGAATTTTCTGTTTTCTGGGGAATTGGAAGTTTCATGAAATGTCATGAAAAGTGTCAAAAGTCATGGAAAATGCCATGCAATATGGCAACTGAATTGCCGTTTTGCAGGGCATTTCTCATGACTTTTGACACTTTGACTTTTGAAATCTGCGTGTTTCGGCACCTGCACCGCTCTATCTGCACCGCTCTCATCGCTCCCATACGCTATCGCCCCCCTATCGCTCCCATACTTGTGCACCGGCAGGGCACTTGCACCTGCCCGGTGCCCGCCCCGTGCCCACGTAAAAAGCCGCCCGGTGCCCAAGTACGGACACTTTACTTGGGCACCGGGCGTACTTGGGCACCGGAAATTATACTTGGGCACCGGGCATACTTTGGCACCGGTTTTACTTGCGCACCGGCTCAGCGCCGTTGTACTCACGCACCTTGCTGGCTGGCGTTGTTGATGGTGGACGCATCGCTGCCCCGGTCGAATGCGAATGGCGCCTGCGCGTTTCACAATATCCAATGCGAGACCAATATCCAAAGGCCCCACACACACTAGTTGAAATCGACAACAAATGTCAACTAGTTCCGATCCAAAGTCCAAGCTTGCCTTTGAACGCCGTTCGTGAGCAAGCTTTGAATTGGGACGGGAACCAGTTGACATTTGGTGTCGATGTCAACTAGTGTGTGCGCCCACAAAGCGGCACGGACCAGTTTGCTGTGCGGCGCGTGTCTGGGCGCGGCGGCCGACTCGGGGGAGAGGGCGGCGGCGGCCAGCAGCGGCGTGCGGCTGGGCAGCGCCGGCGGCTCGGACAGGTTCCTGCTGTGGCCCAGCCCCCCGCTAGATTCCCCGCTCCCACCTGCGCGTCAATGTGTGAACTATAAAAAATGAAAATTCGTAAACGTTTTGGAATTTTCCGATTTTTCATTGTTTTACTTCAGTTTAATAGTTATATTTTTTATTTCACTTTGTTTTTATGTCATTAGGCAAGTGACCTTGCAGTGTGATCATCATTGAAAGAATGTCTGGGAGATTTCTATTTTTTTAACATGAAAATATAAGTTATTTAGATTTAAATATTTCTGCCACGATTCACCAGATAGATTTATTTATATTTTCTCTTGAGAGATTTTTAGAGATTTGAAAAATAACTGGGTATAATTCATCCAAGAATCACATTTATAATTATCAAAATTAATTATGACTTTTAAAAATATTTTCTGACATTATATCAAATCATCGCCTCAAAACCACCATTGAACCCCAACAGCAACTGACGCGCGTGCGCCTTGGCGGCGCCTTGGGCGGGCGGCACGGCGGAGGGCAGCGGGGCGGCGGGCAGCGAGCCGTGGTAGAGCACGTCGCCGCACGGGCACTCGTCCAGCTCGCGCACCAGCACCAGGCGCTTGATCAGCGGCCCCACCGAGTAGAACTGCGCCTCGTGCAGCAGCGCCCCCACCCCGCATCTGCGATATGGAAGCGGCCGCCTTGGAAAATGGGCCGTTTCACAAAAAAATAGTCGATTATAATGTTAGAAATCTTTGAAAAATTGAAATTATATAAAAACATATCGGAGAAAGGCCAGAAAAAAACGTAAAAATTTGAAATTTTTATATTTTTTGATATTTTTAAAAAACTACAAAAATTTCTCAAAAGAAAAACTATTAAATCTCACTGGATAATCCTAGAAAAAAATATATGAAAAAAATCGTATTTTTAAGATTTTCTGAATATATAAATATAAATTTCCATCAAGGAGGCCATTGTGCCGGTCGAATAGTGACGAGCAAGGTGGTCAGTTGTATTTAAGTGATCGACTTGACTCACTTGAAAATAACTTTACTCCTACTCAGCAATGAAATGTCAAAATATCAATTCCAACTGCAGAAAGTGGATGGCAAAAAAAAGTAATCCGTCTGACCTCAAATCGATCTGCTTCGTCCTCAGATAGTTCAAAATTATCTCGAATAATTTAGGATCGCGGTCGATGAATATCTGCACATAAACGGGGGTTCAGAAAATGGATAAAATTGTAACGGACTATAGTCGGACTAGTGCTTGAGAATTCGAATTGATTGCGAGCACATAAATAATTTTGGACCATTTTACACTGTGTTTGTTACATTTGCACCAAATGGTCATTTCCATTTTGATTTATAAATATTTCATTTACTTCAAGTTTGTCAACATTTTGTCATTTTGTCATCAGATTCAACAGTTACTCCAATAGGTAGTTATAAATTTATGGATCGATTTTCGTTCAATTTTCAATGAAAATGGACTCACGGCGCCAGTTTCATCTTGAATCGTTGGTATGCGTCCACTGAGCAAACTGCGTAAAGGGAACCGAGAGAATCAGTCTACAGGTATATTCGGCGGACAGCACACCTAGTATGAAAACCTACCATAATTAAATGAATAAGATCTTGTGATAAATTTCGTCAGGGACGTAGCCAGGATTTTTGAGCGGGGGGGGGGCGGATTGTATACGGAGCCCGGCGAACGGGGGGGGGGGGCGGCGTCCCCCCCCCCCTAAAATTTTACCCCTGTAGTAGGGGAATGGCGCCATGCCATAGCGGCATTGGCGCGAAAACACCAGTATACGTCTGTTTTTACAGGCATAAAGAGCGACATGGACAGGAAGTGTGTCCATTTTCATTGGCTTTGAGGCCGCGGAGACCAGTCAGCCGAAAATATATGTTGTGAAGGGAAAATGCGCGCTTGCGCGCAAAAATTTTTCAAACTGTCGACAAAATCGTCTTCTGGAAGTGCCATTTCTGGCACATTTTTTTGGTATAGCCCGGGAAGGGGGGGGGGGGGGGGCGGCCGTCCCACCCGCCCCCCCCCTGGCTACGTCCTTGAATTTCGTAATTAATTATTCCATAGTAAAAACGAAATATTATGATGAAAAACTGTATATATTTTGGTTCATTATTCAGATGGGATATGGAAGGTTTTCATACTAAGTGTGATATCCGCCGCGAATATATTCATATCCGCATACTCACATGTCATTTGACACTAAAGTATAGTTACGACTACGAAGTTAAAAATAACCGTTCAGTTTATCCAGTACAGCCAAAAACAGTTACTGATCACTCACGAAGGCTGGGGCTACGTTTCGATATTGTTTTTGAAATCCGACATTCACTCGATTGGAAAAATACTGATTTGAAAAAAATTGCCGACATCCGATCTCGAAATCCTACTGCCCACTTAACAGAAACCGAACGAGACCTATGTGCTGAAAATATTTGACCAATCATTATCAACTAGATTTTACACACTCCACTCGAAGCAGGCACGGACCTGGTGAAGAAGGTGTCGTGTATCCAGCTGAGGGTGTTGCTCGACGTGCAGAAGTAGACCCCGCCCACGTTGAGCCGCACGATGCGGTTGCCCTCCGACACCGACATGACTCCGCCCACTCTGCGCACCAACCAGCGCACACTTGTGCTTGCCAGTCACTTTTTCTATTTATTTTTTATTTTCATATTTCTTACTGTGGCTACTAATGGTGGTGTGTAAACCTTTTGATTCAATATGAAGCACGAATGTTTTTCCTTTCCATGTTGCATGCACTCCCAGGCCCTGTAAAATGTCATGCAAAGTGTCAAACATCATGTAAAACGTCTAATTTTAATTGAAATCATCGACATTTTACATGACTTACAACACTTTACATAACACTTTACAAGGCACTTGACAGGGTATGAATTCCCCCCAAACATTGACAATTCATGCTGACCAATAAACATTGACTGGCCAATGGTGAAACGCATGCTACTTTTGCAGAAGCCACAGCTAATTTCTTGAAAACAAATATGCACGCCACAAAATCGATGCAGTTCGAGTGGGAAAGCGTCCAAACTTTGTGAACGCAGGTCGTTGTCTATACATAACCATTATTTACACAAAAATAAATGGCTGGAGGATATAAATCGAATAAATTTATAGAATTTTTGAAGACAAGACAGCAGAAAGTAAAATGTAAATAGGTATAAATTTCGGGAATGATAACATCAAAGATGAAATCGCAACTAAATCCTAAATCGTGAATCTGATAATCTAATATGTAACTATAACAACTCAAAAAGCTAAAAACAAAAAAATAAACCCGCAAAAAGCGAAATACTCGGTAAAACTAGCCCAAAGAAACAGATACACGTATAAATTTTCTAAAACTCATGATTTCACAGAAAGTTAAGTACTTTTGACGCCCAAATTCCACGAGTGAACTACTGGGCGAGAAAGTCGCGGACCATCTGGTTGAGCACCTGCGGCTGGTCTTGCTGCACCCAGTGCGACGCCCCTTCCACGAAGCTGCAAAAGCGGTGTTGCGATTTATTTTATGAATTGGGTATAAACTATGGATACTGGATAGCATTGAAAAGAGTCTTTGTGAAATGTAAATTAGATTTTTGAAATATGAGATTTTTTATATTTACATTTTTCCACAATTTTCCAAAGAGAATATGCATACGCAAAATATGCAGGTTTTCGTTTCGAGGGGTTTTCGGTGATTTTACAAAATATACTCGGATGACATTACGCCGTACATTTTCCCGGAGGAAACGTTCCATCATGGCGTGATCATTTTCGTCGTCCTCATCATCTCTCGCCATCACTTCGCCGTCATCGCGCCTTCCATAAGTTCTCGGCTGGCTGGCCGTCTGCCAGCCGAAGACATAACTCCTATCTGTCTGTAGAGTATCGTGTCTGCCGAGTATATCAGAAAATCTCCCAAAAATACAAGATTTACACAAACTTCCCCCAAGCCCAGAAAAATCAAACAACTCGACAGCACACGAACCGCACGACGGCCTTGTCGCACTGCTTGGCGCTCAGCTCGGCCATGTCCGAGTGCAGCGCCACGTCGTCGGTGCCCCACACGATGAGCGTGCGCGGCTGCACCTTGCCCCCGGCCGCCTTGCCGCCCCAGCTGGACTTGAGCAGCTGCGCGCGCATCGCCGCCCGGTAGTAGTTGATCGGGCCCGTCAGCGAACCTGTGAGGGTGGGGAAGATTGGTGTACCGCTTGAATAAGCCCCCCCCCCGTTTGAGAAAGGTCTAAGCGGGGGCTCAGATAGATAGCAAGATGTTCTTATGGACAGATATGAATGATTTTGAAGGTGAAAAAAAGAGAAAAGATACTAAATTGCATGAAGGTCACAAAGGTCTGATGAAAATATAATGATAAAACAAAAAATATTAAATGTAAATTCACCTCCATCATTACTGAACACCACAATTACAAACCTGGCTGCGTGTAGACGTATTTGAACGCTTCAATATCCTCCTGAGACACAGCGTTAGGATTTTTGCATCCCCCAGCTTTGGGGTTGGTGAAGAGCATCTCGATGGCCTGGCAGTCGGACAGGGACAGGAACCACTCGGGGATGTATGGCACTTGGAAGAAAAACATGTACCTGCGCGGCGAATGCTATTGCTGCACTTGACGCTTGGGCCCCCCATTTTGGTCTATTTTGCTAAAGTAATATCATGCACAAAAAAATTTTAGGTGCCGAACCTGAGTCGGAAGCAGTTTATATTGAGACGAAATATCCTAAACAGATAGACCAGATTTGCATTTACGGAAGGGAGTAATCAGCGAGCTATTGTTGACGTAGACTGTTGAGTTCAAAAAATGATTCATTCCGGTAAACTCAAATGTGTTTTAAAACAGATGTATCAGTTTCAAAAAAGTTCGGCCATAAACAAACCAAGACTTGAGAAACTGGTTGACGCTGGTCTGCGTGAACTTTGCGAACACATCCGGGTGCGGGCAGTTGGCGATGACGAGTTTGTCCACCAGCTGCGGGTAGGTGCGCGTCACTTGCCAGGCCACCGCGCCGCCCCAGTCGTGCGCCATCAGAGTGCACTGCTCGTAGCCTGGCCGGTCATGGTTCAAGTGGACTAGTACAAGTCAAGTGGAAAGTGAACATAAGTGGTAATTAGGGTTCAAACGGGATCCCGATTCCGATCCCGGATCCCGTGAAATTCCGGGATTTAGCAGTCCCGATCCCGATCCCGAAAATTTTCAAATCCCGATCCCGATCCCGAGAAATTCCAAAGTCCGGGATCCCGATCCCGGAAAAATTAGTGGAAAAAATAAAATATGAAAAAATGACATTTTTGCATGCAAAAATGTGAACACAAACCCCCAGCGTCCATTTTATGCCAATTTTCTGGCATCCAACAGTGTATTGAGACCTTTATGAACAACTGTGGATGCCAGAACATTGGCCAAAATCTCTATCCCAAGACCCCAATCCCGATCCCGAAAAAAAGCCAATCACGATCCCGATCCCGTGACCCCAATCCCGATCCCGAAATCTCAAAAAACCAATCCCGATCCCGAAAAGTCAATCCCGTTTGAACCCTAGTGGTAAGATGTAAGTGACCAAAAAATGATTTGGCGGTGCCGATTACAGCTGTAGGCAGCCGTGCAGCACACACTTCAATGTGTAAAATTGTGTAGCCGCAAAAAGGGTACAGAAGGGATCGACATTCGACATTCGGGATCGGGATTGTTTTTATCTTAGGGATCGGGTTCGCGATTTTGAACAAAGTTTTGGTATTCAGGGTTCTCTCTAATTTTCTAGGTTTTCTAACATATTTTTTAAAGGTGCCAGAGCAGTGGAATACTTTTTTGATTTTTCCCTGCACATTTTTCGGATTGAGAGAATTTTATCGAGATCGGGATTGGCATTATAAATTTTCGGGATCGGGATCTGGTTCCCGAACCGCATTTGAATCCCACTCGCAAAGCGGCGCCAGTATAAACACTCACCGAGCTGCTTGACGAGCTCGTACACGTCCTGGGCGAGGAGGGGCATGGCGTAGTTGCGCACGCCGGCCGGCTTGTCCGACTGGTTGTAGCCGCGCATGTCCACCGCCACGCACCTGCGTTCGTTCAAACATTTTTTGCTCGCGCAAGTGTTTAGTTAAGCGTGCACATGGAGTAGAATAGACAATAAATAACAAGAAATAAAAACAGTGAATATGAACTCGGATTTAAATTTTTTAAACAACCTTTTCGATAAGCGAAAAACCATTTTCATACTTCCATACTTCGACAACAAACTGCTCCCACAAAGACTAGTCTCCAAAAGTATAAAACCCCCAAAACCGACCAGTGACCATCTTTAAAGTGTTTGAGCTGGTGCCGCCACGAGTACCAGAACTCTGGGAAGCCGTGCAGCATGAGCAGCAGGGGCCGGCCGCGCTCGCCGGTGTGCACGTAGTGCAGCGACACCGTCTGAGAACGGAAAAAAAACGTTTTTTAAATGAAGGAATAAATTGATTTCAAAACATTGCGGGACGAGTCTACAGGCTCAGGCCCGATGTAAAATGTCATGCAGGGTGAAAAGTCATGAAAAGTGCCAAGTAAATGTCAATTTTACTTTTATTTCTTTACAGGTCGCTTGACATTTTCAGGGCATTTTACTGAGAGTGGGCCCTGATGTCAAAAAACTCACAGACAACTTGACGCGTTCATGGTTCCATCCGTCCAACAAAATGGCCGGCCTTTCCATTCTCTCCTTCTTGGCGAAAACTTTGACTGTGCCATGTCTGATTATGTCCAAGGCGACCCGCGCCAGGGTGACAGCCGTCCAGAAAAGTGACACGCACACGGCGAAAGCGATGCGCATGTACTTGAAGCACAGCTGTTTGTAGTCCACCAGGACGCTAATTTAATTGGCCAGACAGGGTTTTTTTCGGGTACCCGATTTATTGATGCTACACAGGTTGGGTGTTAACTGGTTTCTATTTATGTCAATTCCATTAGATTACAGTTGAGTTTACAGTCGCAGGACAATTTTCTGCACATGCGGCAATGTCGAAAAAGAAATTAATATAGGTATGTGCATTTGAATATAGCTCGGCGACCCATCAACATTTCTGAAAGGATGTCAAATATTTGGACATCGAATCAGAAGCCAGTAAAATGTCAGGTAAACCGAATCGGGTACCCGAAAAAAATGTTGGCCATATTAAATGTCGTCCCTGGTTCTGTCCCGTTGTGTCCGTCATGCTGATAAAGAATTAGAATTTTAGGTGTAGATAAATGATTGATGAAATTGTGTTCCGAAGCTATCGTGGTGGCCTGCAGGCGCTCATTAGACCCTGTATGCAAAATGTGTATGAATATTGTAAGCAGCGTAGTTTTTCGCTTCCACGCCGCAATAACAAACCATGATGGATTCAGGATTCGCAATTTTATCAAACCAACGAACATAGCAAACTCAGTTCCCAATTCAATATCATAATTTAAAGCATAAAAGTATGCGTAAAATATGCAACAGACAGCAAATGCGGCTAAAAGGATGTGAAATGTCATGTGGCTGACCGGAGAGCTACCCCAGGTGGCAGTCCCAAGCCCTGTAAAGTGTAAAGTAAAGTCAAAATACAATAAAATTTTGTTTAATTTAAATTGACATTTTACGTGATATTTTATATCACACTTTACAGGGGTCGGTACTGCCCACAGAGCTCGAAACTAGTAATTTACAAAACTTGGAAACTCAAGCTTCTGAAGTGGTTCGGAAGCTCTGAAAACTTTCGCATACTTTTTCGACTCGAGCCACGGGTCGGGTCAAGTTTCGAGTCCCGGCGTAAACGCCCCCACGGCACTGTGACGTTCACTCTTGGATGTCGGTTGACACAATTGAAAGAATTGTGGAGCCGACTTTGTACATGACTAAGTGATTATTTGTCATTCAAATACACCTTATCTATTTCCGCACCTTTTCTTATCACTCACTGACTCAGCTGGGACCGGTTTCTGTTTGTACATAGTAAACACGAAAACATGTATAAAAAAACTAAAAATAATAATGATTAAAAACCATTAGAAACGCTCACTTTTTCTGTGTATTTCAATTTAAAACAATATTTATCATGTTTCTATTTGTTTTTGAACATTAAAAAAAAAATTATTGTGACAGACTGAAAATGAACTCGGTGCAGAATACTGAATATAATAAAAAAGCAGTGCTTCAAATTTTACTCAGCGCAAGATAAATAAAGCCATATTTCAGGCCTTTTCATAAGGATTTTCTACCGATAAATAAAAACGCCGTTTACAAAAACTCGGTGATCAATTTTAAAATTTATTCCGTAAAACACCATCTGTACAAAGCACATCAGAAATACAAAACATAAATACACAAATCAAATACCGTATATCCTCCTATAAATCCACTGGGGAGTTACTTTTTCGTCAGAAGTTTTTGAGGGGGGTTATTCAAGAGGCGTGAGTAATTCGAGGGGGGAGTTGTTTTTTCGTCAAAATTTTCAGTAAATGTATGATTTATTTACTGCTGCGAAATGTTTTCATTCCCATCAAAGTGGAGGGTTATTCGAGGGGGAGTAATTTTTTTCCACACTCACAAAAGGGGGACTTATTCGAGAGGGGGGACTTATTCGAGGATATACGGTAAACTATCTCAAATATTTAAAATAATGGCAAAACATAAATGTAAATAATACTAAATATAAATATAACCGTGGTAAATGCAAGTAAAATTATTTGATATTAACCCAATTCAAGATTGTTCGTTTACCCGCAGAATAGTGGATTGGCGCTGTTTCATGGGCGCCTCATCCATCAGAATGTCATACACCTGAGTGGAAAATGTTATGATCGTTTGTGAGATTTGATGAAAATTATTTTAGTGATGATGAAAAATTGATTGGCGCCATTATTTAGAAGATTGTAGTGGGTTACCTAAATTTCTCCGGTAGAATGCCCACCGATATGCAGGGGTGTTTGCTACCCATTGCGGTTTGCGCGCGTGCAGATGTTCAGGGGCCAGTTCCGCAAGTGGAAGAGTTAAAATTTAAGAGTTGAGTAAAATGACAAATTACAAGTTATGAGTAAAGTTAAGAGTTAAGAGTTGAGTAAAACGACAAATGATTTTACTCAACTCTTAACTTTTAACTTTACTCGTAACTTATCATTTATCATTTTACTCAACTCTTAAGTTTTAACTCTTAACTTTTCCACTTGCGGAACCGGCACCAGGGGTGTTTGATACCAATGAGTTATTTGACCTTTTACATAACAATCTATGAATTTAGTCAGAATTTTTACAGTGCGCGGGCTGACCCCAGGGGGAGACAACGTCCGCGAACAAACTCTTCACATCTCAAATCAAACTAAAAAAGAAAGATCACTACAAAAAAAGCAAACAAACCATGACATCATCAGAGTCGGCCGCCATCAAAATATGCCTGTGTTCATCTTGAGAAGCCTCGGTGATTATTTTTATATTATGCACAGCCGACGTGCTCAGGGTAATGTCGCACAGCGCAGTTATTTTTCCGCCGCCGCGCTCCCCCACCAACTTGAAGACCTGAGCAAAAAAATGTGTAATTTTTACATGTGAGAGGGAATTTTTGGCAAAATTCGGACGATAACATATCGAGGATCGACAACTTTCTTCCATATAGAAATAGTGCAAAAAATTCACTAGCACCGGCAGGAATCGAACTCATGTTTCCCGCAGAACGCGTGGGCGCAATCAAAGTACGTAGCTACCACAGCTAAATCACTATCAGGGATTTATCGCCTATCTGTAGCTTTTTCCAAATATCGAACAAAGCGTATTGAATGTCGGACGTCAACATAGAACCGCCATAAATATCCTATAATCCAAAACAAAACCTATAGCCAGGCCCCCAACCTTGCAAAACACATCCCCAGCGCCAGTCTCTCCCAGCACGGCAACAAGACACTGGCCGCACCGTTGGCAGCTTGCCAAGTGCATTCCGGTGGCACGGCACTCGTGCAACTGCAGACGCGCCACAACGGCATCGCCGCGTGAGAACTCTGCACTGATTGGTTGGCCCCGCCCACCGGTGGACAGGTAGCCCAGGATTAGCTCATTGGTTAGGGGGCAGGCGGTCCACGAGAAGGAAGTGTAGTTCACTGAAGATTGCACTGTGGACACTTCCTGCGAACGGAACGAGGGTAGTGTTTGGCTGGCGCGTTTGTGTTTGACAAATTATATTTATAAATATTTTATAGATAAAGTTCTTCAAAATGCAAAAATGCAGAAATGGGTGAGCACGGATTCGTTGGCTTTGAGAACAATCACTACTTTCAGTTTCAATAAATTTTGAAATCTATTCACCTCACAAAAAAATCAAAATTCAAAAATTCAAATCAATTTTCAAAATTGTAACTAAAAATTTGGGCAAAATGCGCCATCATCACAGAAAAAAATCTGTTGGTTAGATACACAAATTACCTTAATTTTCAGTCCATCAATTCGAAATCCATGCAATTCAAAGCTATCATCGCCATTTTGGCACTCTGCCAAAAGCAGAAAGTAGTCAGAGACTCTGACAAATTCCAGTCGTGTGATCTTGAGATTGTCTGGACTTCCATTCCACGGTTTTATTTCTTTACATACGAGAGCAGTTTTCGTTATTTGTGCGCACGTAGGGAGATCGTTGGGACACGGAAAGAAATGCCTGAGTATTTTCAACGAATTATTTGATAAGTACTCGGAACCTGTTGATTAAGTGAAAGCAATTTTATTAAAATTGTAGTAAAGTTTTGAAAATTGCATTTTTTGGCCTTTTCTTATTCATGATAAATCATTACATTTTACTTCAACACAGCCACAATACTGTTTACTCCGTTTAATTTTTGTTTATCTTCCACAACTAGACAAACCATCACAAAAGAAAGAAAAAAACTAACAGAAAATTCCCAACTCCAACAGCCAATATCTCAGCGCCTTGATCACATGCCAAATGAATAGGGTCATCCCTGTAGACACCTTGGCAGTTTTCCAAAAATTGTCTGTCGAGCAGAAACGTGACCAGTGGGCCGGCGGTCCAGCCGAGGCTCTTGAGACATTCTTCCATGCGCAGCTTGCTCATGAAACTGTGCCGCGCTGCGAAGCGACATATATACTAGGACCAGGGTTTTCCACGATTTTTGAGCGGGGGGCCGGCGAACGGGGGGGGGGCTCACCCTCCCCCTAAACTTTTACCTACAGAATGGTGAAATGGGGCCATGGTGCTGGCGCCATAAGTAGGCGCTACGCCATATCGCCATTGGCGTCGGCTCCAGCGCCATGGAACGCTGTATATGTATCTAACACCGGGGTTATCCCTCCCGACCCCCCCCCCCTATATATCTTTCTACCCTTGGCACTGTATCAAGTCCATTTGTAGTCGTGTACATGCCCACGCAACAGAGATAAATATATTTAGAGGGAGGTGGGGAAATGCGCGCTTGCGCGCAAAATTTTTGCAAACTGCATAGAAAATGGTCCTTTAAAAGTGCCACTTATGGCACCTCTTGTGACTGGGAATTTTTCCGGGATCGGGATTGGGATTTCCAAAATCTGGGATCGGGATTGGCTTTTTCAAATTTCGGGATAGGGATTGAGGTTTCGGGATCGGGATCAGGACCACAAAATCCCGAAATTTCCCTGGATTCGGGATCGGGATCCCGTTTGAACCCTTGCCCTGACTAGAACGAAATGTGACAGAGTTAGGAGGAAAATTTTAGATGGATAAAAGTGATAGGTGAAAGGAAAGGCGTTGAATCACTGGTAAGTGGTGGGTATTATTCAAAGTGGCAACTATTTAAGTTTACAAACTTAGTTCTCACTTATATATTTATATAGTTCACTTATATAGTTCTCAATATATGTAAAAAGGTTTACTTGTCGCTTGTCACCTTCTATCTGTATCACTTTTATCCAAAATATCCAGAGAAAACCGATGAGGCATATCACTCAAGCCATAAAAACACGGGATCAACCAAAGACTCCGCCCACCTCTGGCAGCCGTATTTCCATCGGGGGCGTCGACCGTATCAGCGGACTGGCGGCGGCCAGGCACGTCGTTGTTCCTCCAGAAGCTGGCTGACTGGCACAGCGGTCGCTCTTGGCACTCGTCCAGCTGCGGCACGGCGCTGTCGCACAGCTGCCGCCATTGCGCCTGTCTGCGTCGCGCACACAACCGTTGGGCATACACACACTATAAAAAGTGATATTGTGAGTTGTGATATCAATGGAAAAATTTATTTATGAGTTCTCAGAAGTTCTGTGTTTAGAGCCAGTCGCTGGAGAACAGCGCGGGAAAGCTAACGCTATACATTCATGATACATTCAGACACATTAGAAAACGAGAGAAAAATTCAAAAAAGCAATAGCTTAGTGGAAAAATTCGAAAGTTCGAAAAGTATTCAAAAAAGATTAAAAAATTCGAAAACTATTTTCGAAAAAATTCGAAATTCAAAGTCTTTTGAGAAATTTTTTTAAATCGCCACATCACTAATTAAATTTGACTTTGAATTTGCAGTACAACTAACTCGGCCGGAGGGCTGGGCGTGCGCGATCCACCGGGCGGCGCCGCGGGACTATCTGGCACGATGCCAGAAGATGTAGACTCCCCCGCGCCGTCGCCCCGCCCACTCCACGAAAATCTGTGTGTTTGGATCAATCAACATAAACGTTTACGTTTTGAATGGAGGGGAGATAAAAAACAGGGGGCAAAAAAGAGTGACCTCGTGGGAGTTTCATTGGGGGAAAAGCGGTCGGGGTATCGAAAAATTCTAAAACAGACTGACAAAATTATTGAAAATCTTGACCAATAATCGAATACAATGAAAATGCATCGAGCGGACATTTGGTTGAATGTTTGGAGTGCTGGCCACAAAAACACAAGATTTCAACAATGACAAAAACAGACACCCTATGCCAAAAATCCCAATCCTCCCGCACCTGGCGTGCTGTCTGGCCCTGTGCATCAGGTCTCTCAATCCATACATCCTGATGACTAGCACGCTGCCGTCGCTCAGCGGCGGGGCGGCACTGGCAGCGGAGGCTTCGTGTCGCAGCGGCACGTGCTGGCGCCATGCCAACACAATGTGGGGCGCGCACACGACGCCCGCCTCGATGTGGCCGCCGCAGCCACTCCGAGAGTGCACGAAGTGCTCCCGGCTGGTGTACAGACGCGCGCCAGAGTCCAGGTCGACCGCCTGCGTGTCAAATGCCCCATTGGCGCCACGCACACTGGATGTCAACTGGTTCCGATGTCAACTCGATTTTAGTTGAACTTAGGTAGCGGCAGGGGTTTAGTAGGGGGGGGTTACCCCCCCCCCCCAATCCGCCAACTATCTATCTATCCCGGAGGCAAATTTTTTGGCTACTATCCCCTAAACCCCCCCCCCAAATCGTTCAGCTATCTATCTATCTATCTGCTGCGATTTTTGAAAAAATTTTGCTCAAAATCGCCAATTTTCGTACTTTTTCATAGTTTTTCACCTCCAAAATCGCTAGTTCATGTTCATTATCGCCTATTTTGGCTATATGTGCTTATATACTTATTTTTAGCTATTTTTCACCTACTTTTAGCGATTTTTTCCCCTTTTCTTTCTTCTACACCCGGAAAACCCTATATATTGAACCCCCGCGAACCCCCCCCAGAAAAGTTTTCAGCTATCTATCCCTCCAGAGGAGCGGCGAACCCCCCCCCCCCAGAAAAGTTTTCAGCTACCTATCCCTCCAGAGGAGCGGCGAACCCCCCCCCCCAGAAAAGTTTTCAGCTACCTATCCCTCCAGAGGAGCGGCGAACCCCCCCCCCCCCCCCCAGAAAAGTTTTCAGCTACCTATCCCTCCAGAGGAGCGGCGAACCCCCCCCCCCCAGAAAAGTTTTCAGCTATCTATCCCTCCGGAGGAGCGATTTGCTATCTATATGAACCCCGCGGGGGTATATCCAAATCTACAAAACCCCTGGGTAGCGGAACGATATTCAAGTGTACATACAACAATGCCGAAAAGGAATCAATATGGCAATGTGGATTTGAACATGGTTTCGCAACCCATAAAAAATCTGAAACCATTCGCCCAGTTGACATCGGGTATCATTGTCAACTATTGTGTAGGGCCCTTGAAAAATATGTCACAACACAACTTCAAATCAACCGCTTACCGAAATCCAATCTCGCTCGGTGCCCCTTAGCAAAAGCAGGCGGTCGCCGGCAAACATCAAAGGCGTTTGTGCAGAGGTCACATCAGATTTACTTGAAATGCTGCCGCCTGAACTCACGCGCGATATCAGCTTCGCACTGTAAACAGTGAATTTTGTATGCTAGATGAACAGCTCGCAAAAAAAATTGAATATTAATTAATTATCTTGATTAATTGAAATATAAATTTTTTGCAGCCTAATTCTGACTGATTACTATACATTTACATATTTCGACAGTGTTCACAATGGAAAATGCAATTTACTATCTGTGATTACGAAGCTGTGACCAAACAGGAACCGAACTCAACACCTGAAACTCCAGCCATACATTTCCGTAGGAGTTTTCCACAACTTACATGCCCAAAACCCACCCAGATATGTGCATGGATGCATGCATGCGCTCTGCGAGCATGACATCAGACACGTCGGGTAGCTCAGCGGCGAGTCGCCGCGCTTGCGTCCGCACCGCCGACTGCTCAGGTAGAAGAGACAAGGCAGCGCGCAGCAGGTCGTCCCGCCGCTGCGCCCCGGCCGCCGCGCCAGCGACAGAACATGACGCAGCACACGCACAGCGGCCGCGTGCGCGTGTAGAAGATCCTCCTGCGTGCATGTGCGTAATGCCATTTCGCCCACTTGAAAGAGTACAAAGAGAACAAAGAAAGGTCAAAAAAAACGGTGTAATCGATGAGCCTGTGCCTCTCCGAATGTAAACCCGCCCCGAATGTATACCCGCCCCGAATGGAAGCATACCCGCTCCGAAGGTAAGCCCGGCCCGAAGGTACTGATGCTACCTTCGGGCCGGGCTTACCTTCGGAGCGGGTATACATTCGGAGCGGGTATACATTCGGAGCGGGTATTCATTCGGGCCGGGTTGGAGATAAGCGGAGGGGGGGGGCACGACTGGCGGCGCGTGTGCACCCATCGGCGCGGTGCGGCAAACACAAAGGGCAAATAACAATACAACATGATACCCGAAATGAGTGAAATTCAATTTCGGGTATCATGTTCAACTGCTAATTTTCAACGTATTCGTGAAAACGACATGAAACTAGCAGTTGAAATTAAAACCCAAATGAAATTTTGTACAAAATTTCAATTTCGGGTTTCAATTTCAACTGCTAGTTTCATGTTGTTTTCACAAAAATGTGAAACTAGCAGAAATTGAATTTCAACTCATTTCGAGTATCATTTTCATCTGCTAGTTTTCATCATTTTTGTGAAAAACAACATGGAACTAGCAGTTGAAATTGAAATTTTGTACCAGATTTCAATTTCGGGTTTTTATTTCTGCTGCTAGTTTCATGTCGTTTTCTCGAATACGTTGAAAACTAGCAGATGAAAATTATACCCGAAATGAGGAGTAAAGATACCCCAAAATGTCGGCAGATCGTTTTCCAAGATGTCGTTTTCTGTTCGATTAAATGTCGGCAGATCATGTTGCACAAATGTTGCTCGAAAAGACACCGAATCGCATGCCGAACCGGGGGGTCACTCATCAAACATCAAACATCGGTTGCGGTCTTGGCGGCAAAATATAAAGAGCCATGCATTGTTGGGCCTCATTTGTATTGTTATTTTGCCCTTTGTGTTTGCCGCACCGCGCCGATGGGTGCACATGCGCCGCCAGTCGTGCCCCCCCCCCCCCACTAATCTCCAACCCGGCCCGAATGAATACCCGGTCCGAATGTATACCCGCTCCGAAGGTAAGCCGGCCCGAAGGTAGCATCAGTTACCTTCGGGCCGGGCTTACCTTCGGAGCGGGTATGCTTCCATTCGGTGCGGGTATACATTCGGGGCGGGTATACATTCGGAATGAGCCTTGGTCGTAATCGATGGCGTATGGCACGCAGCCCGATTTAAAAAAGTTGAAGGAAAAATTTTTTTTGAGTTTTTTCTCAATCGCTCGAGAAAATTCAGTCCTTTTTTCTTCGAAATAATTTCTGGCATGCCGTTGTCACTTTCGATGAGACGAAGTGTATATAATCTTATGGCCGAAATATTTTCCCATGTCTAAATCCAAAACCAAGGCTACTAACCCCATGGAAGCAGGGCTTGTAAATGAGCAGCTGTTTGAGCACTTGCTGCGGCGGCATGCATGCAACCATGTGGCACAGCTGCCGCACGTCCGTCAGCACCAGGGGCACTCTCAGACCCTGTAAAATGGCCCGCAAAAATGTCAAATGTCATGCAAGTGCCTAAAGTCAGGGAAATTCCATGGAAAGTTGCAAAACTCGATAGCCATTATCCAGGGCACTTCACATGACTGTAGACACTT
>OZ038454.1:27898876-27923398 GCA_964036195.1 Sphaerolaimus hirsutus | reverse complement strand
TGAAAAGTGCTTCAGCTCATATTGAATTTATTTTTCTATAGATTATTACCGACTAGTGATGGAAAAGCGCCAGAAAAAAGGGCGCCAGGCGCCAAGGGCGCCATGGCGCCATTCGGAAAGTGGGCGCCAAGCTCCAAGGGCGCCACAGAAAAATGGCGCCAGGCGCCAAGGGCGCCATGGCGCCATTCGGAAAGTGGGCGCCAGGCGCCAGGGGCGCCACGGAAAGAGGGCGCCAAGCGCCAAGGGCGCCATGGCGCCATTTGAAAAATAGGGCGCCAGGCGCCAAGGGCGCCAGTATAAATAGGTGCGTACAACACCCTGTGTGTGCTAAAAATGCTTCTACAGCACTTTAGTACATGCATTTGCGTCTTAATTCACGTTCTCCAAAATTAATGAACAAAAACAAAACTAGCAACAGAATATTTTTATATAAAATCCACATGACAAATTCAAACACAATGGAAATTGTCATTAGACAACAATGCATTCACTTCAAATAGACTTTTTCAATCAATGTTCCCTTGAAATGGACAAAAACGGAATTGCAACGATTTGAATCCATTGATTTATGATTTTGCAAGTTCAATGGTCCATCATTCTCGTCTTCTGATCGGTCAGGCACATCTTATGAACCATTCGACGAAAGATTCCCACCCACTCTAACCACTTTGTCCATTTTTCTGGCGAATTTAGTTCATCCACGGATGCGTTGTTCATTTTTTTCATTTATTCAACGCTCACCTTGAAACCCTGCTGGCGCCTTTTTGGCGCCCTTTTAAAGCAGGGCGCCAGGCGCCAAGGGCGGCACGGAAAAAGGGCGCCAAGCGCCAAGGGCGCCATGGCGCCTTTCAGAATGTGGGCACCAGGCGCCAAGGGCGCCACAGAAATAGGGCGCCAAGCGCCATGGCGCCATGGCGCGGCGCCCTTTGGCGCCCTCAAATGGCGCCAGCGCCATGGCGCCATTCCATCACTATTACCGACAGATTTTATGATATGAAAAAGTTTCAATGGCCCTACACACACTAGTTCTCACTGTGATCGATGTGAAAACTGAAATGGCGACATGGCGACATCCAGCCTACACTTTTTGTATGCGTTATGTGTTTTAGTTTTAAAAGTTTTAAATTTTAACTTTCATTCATTTTAATTCCAATAAAATTAAATTAAATCATTCACTGCGTTCATTAATTTGCATTTGAAAATTTTTTTCAGTTTTCACACAAAGTCACGGTGAAAACTAGTGTGTGTAGGCATAATGTGAAATTATTGTTTTTTTGTTGCAACATCGATTTAACAGATGATGTCTCTAAATACCTCCAAATTTCTCAAAGTCAATAATTCCAAAAGCGGATTTTGAAGAAAAAAAAGTATTTTAAGTTTCATTTCCTATTCTCTGCCAGCAATGTGTGCTCAACGGGTAAGTTCCAAATAAGTTGACAATGAAGTGTAAGATTTTCCACCTGTGCTCTCAACATAAATAAACACCTTCCCGGTCACGTCCGGTAGCCATTTTTTGATTTTACTTCCTCAATCCTACCCCCAGTTCTCGGGCGCCCCCGAGGCTGAAACTTGGGGGAAGATATTGGCGCGACCCCCCCAATTCATGCGAAGTAGAGGGGGGTTGCGCCAATATCTCCTCCAAGTTTCAGCCTCGGGGGCGCCCGAGAACTGGGGATAGGATTGAGGAAGTAAAATCAAAAAATGGCTGCCGGACGTGACCGGGAAGGTGTTTAGGATAAAATTTTATGCTAATATGCAAAAACGCACCCTATCTATGATATCGAGCATGGATGTGGCTGCACTCCTGGCTGTGTTGATAAGAGAAATCTGAGGGCCCATTTGCCCCAGCATGAAGGCACTGCCTGGAAAAGATAAAAACATTGGAAAATAAAATGGAAAATTGCAGAAAAATAAAATAAAATGAAACATGAATCAAAAAAGTTTTTATTTACAAATTTTATACAATTTTAGTAAAAAACTTTTTACTAAAACTAACCCTGGTTGCAACTAGTATGGATGTGTATAGGACATTAAATTGATATTTGTCAGAACTCCATTTTTCATAAAGCTGTTACAATAGCCCTGATAGCCATGATAAATGAGATATTCTACAAAATTGTAAACTGGTGGACAATATAAATGGAAAATTCACAAAATAACATTTCAAAAATCACACAAGCAAGCCACCAGGCTGTCACTTAGTGTGAGGGTGCCCCAAAGTATATACTATATATAACCAAAATGGCACCCCCTCAGGCCACCCTTGTTGCTGAAAATATTTTTTTTCCACTTTTTTTCTGGTCAATATAAATGGAAAATCCATAAAAAAATTTGTTCAGGCCAGAATTTGATTTATTTATAAAATGGGTTGGGGATGGTTTAGGCCACTGATTTTTTGGGACATATGAGATGGTAACTTCCTGCAACTATTCCACCCCCTCACAACCGACGCAATCCCTACACCAAAATTTTGCTGAAGATCAAACCTGAAATATTTTTTTGAACAAAACATATTGGAACTAATGTGTCTTACACAGCCCCAGGCTTATGATACAGCACATGGTGGCCAGGACTGGCTTCCTAAGTGTCATGAGCAACATGTGGCTGGTCCTGCACCACATTGTTGCCCGAAGATTGCATTTATGGCGATCAGTGGAAATACCACTGTTCAAAGACAGCATTTCCGTAAAAGCGTGACCGGCCTCTGCAGCATCTGCATGCAAATCATTAAATGCTAGTGCCCATTGAATTCAGGCAACAATTATCTGTTAAACATATACCAGGGGACAACTGGAAATGTGTCCTGTATTTTGTGTAAATGGGCCAGACAGATGAAGAGGTCATTCCCAGAAAGTGTAAATTTGTGGTTTTTGCAATCACAATCAAAATGTTTGCACTTATAACGTTTTTTATATGTTTGAATGTCATGAAATGGCTGATATCTGCAATTTAGGATGGATTTTTGTGAGGCAGCAGCAGTGTGGGGACAGCAGCGGGTAAAAATCACCCTGCAACCTATGTGCAGCTCTGAGCGAGCCATTAGTGATTTTTTTTCCATCAAAAAACTGCCAGCACAAGCGTATCCAATGCTTGTGTTGGCAGCATGCCAAAAATGGCAGCGCGCTTTCCCGCAGCAATATTCTGTGTGGGATTCCAAAATTTTCCAATTATATTGGCCAGAAAAAAAATCGGAAAAAATATATAGAAGGCTGTCACGGCTAACCAGGGGGGTGCTGGCGGGTGCCATTTGGGGACAATGTAAAGAAATGTTGGCCCCACATTCACACAAAATTTTAGCTAGATTGGGCTGATCATTTGCACATGAGAATATTTCGAAAATTTATGTAGTCAATTTTCCATTTAAATTGTCCACCAGTTTAATAAACCTTTAATTTTATATCAAAAGCATTTACCAATATTGCATTCAAAAATGGGTTTACAGACTCAGGTCATCTTGAGCAGCCACTAAGTACAAAATGACAAATACTGTACCAGAGTCACCCACACACAACCCAAAACTTAATGTAGAGTGTTACAAACATTTGTCAAATGTCATGTAAAATGCCCAATAAACATTTTTTTTATTTCACTTGTACAATGGCCTTTTACTGTTAGGCATTTCACATTTTACAGGATATATCTGAGTTCATCTACACTCACCCATGGTTGCAAAGAACACAACAAATACGGTGCCCTTGTCAATTTCCCCATTCAGAATCATCACAGCGCCATAATAGAATGCCAAGCCATAGACGGAAAATGTTACAAAATTGGTTATTCCTATGCCAACGCCAGAATAGAAAGCTTTGCGGACACCAAGCACCTTGCCTTTCTCCAGCTCTTCATTGTAACTGAAAAAGTGAAATACCGTATTTATTCTAATGCTGCGATTACAGCTCGGGCGTAAAATTGACCAGGCGTGAAATTGATTTTTGGGCTTAAAATTAATTACAGGTGAATGGATAAAGATATGGCGTTGTAATTTCAGTCAAAGAAAGTGCACATGCAGATGTTGCTTGTGTCCAAAGCTCATCAGTTTATTTTAATTGTACTAGAAGTTATGAATTTTGGCGCAAATTTTTTTAATTTTACGCCCTAATTTTACGCCAGTTACACCGTATAATTGGAAAAATTGTGCTTAAATTCATAACTCCCAGTACGATTAAAATAAACTCATGAGCTTTGGACACAAGAAACGTCTGCATCTAAGCTTTCTTTGACTGAAATAACAATGTCGTATCTTTATCCATTCATCTGTAATTAATATTACCCCAAAATCAATTTTACTCTCAGTCAATTTTACGCCTGAGCTGTAATCGCAGCATAATAGAAGAGCATTGTCCTATTTCTTATGTCAACGTTTTTGCCTAAAAAGTGCCTAATGATTGAAGACAGAATATTTTTAGAATTAATATTTTATCAAATCTAAACAAATCAACCAGAATGCATTAAAAACAAACCGCTTAATTTCACCACTTTGCCCATTGAAAGCCATCACTGTCCTCATAGCAGAGAGAACTTCCTCAGCTATGGCGCCCGCCCTGGCGTAGTTTTCTTGTTCTTTCCGAGCCGCAGCCGCTATTAGCTGAGTGATCATGTTTGTCCTGTTGGTGCTTAGTGTTGTTGTTGTTGAACGTTGTTAAAAACCCTCAAAAATTGAACACTATTTAGGCAGTTTATCATAGCTACTTGTATTAATGGTGGGTTTTTTGGGTGTTTTTCATGGCGTAATTGAATATTTTTTTCAGAAAATCTCTCAAAATTAAATACGTTAATACAGGGTGCGGCAACTTAGACCTGCACTCTAGATTTCGAATAACTTGTCACTGGGTAGTCGGATTAATGTCAAATTTTAGGTCAACATTAAAAACTAAATAGAAAACGACCCCTGAAAATATGGCTACGATAGTTCCACTTGTTCACAAGTTATTTATGCAAACACATAATTGTCACTTTTCCACCACCTTGTGATATCGTTCAAACAGGATTGACTTTTCGGGATCGGCATCAGATTATTTTTTCTTGTTTTTTTTCTGATTTTCTTTTCGCAGCTGCATGCCTAAATGCGTGCACGCCCGCCACCAATTCGCTATGCCCATAAGGAAATCGACGGGCGCAGGCGTAATTGGTCGTAAAGCTAGGTTTTGGAAAATTGTCAATTTCGCGTTTGCATGAATAACTTGTGAACGAGAGGAGCTATCGCAGCAATATTTTCAGGGATCTTTTCTTATTTAGTTGTTAATGTTGACCTCAAATTTGACATTAATCCAACTACCCAGTGACAAGTTATTCGAAATCCAGAGCGCAGGTCTAAATTGCCGCACCCTGTATTTTCCGACGAAATTCCTACGTTGCGTGGGATAAAATACCACGTAGGTTTTCAAATACCACGTGTTCCAAAGACAATTCTTATCCATTTCCATTTCCATCCGCTAAATTTTTTCTATTTTCAAGTAAGTGCAAACATTTTCCCGCAAAAAGTCTGTTTTGACATCCTAGCCAAAAATCCCCCACCTTGCTAATCATAGCTCCACAAAACGTGACCACTGGGGACACGGCGAGCATGACGAGGGTGAGCTTCCAGCTGTAGATGACGCCCACCACCCAGCCGGACACGAACTGCGACAGCGACTGGATCAGGATGCCGAACTTGTCTCCGATCGCCTCCTTGATGCGCTCCAGGTTGCTGGGGGGGGGGGGCGTGAAAAGAATAAATGCACGTATACCGTATTTCCTCGAAATACCCTCCGGGGGGTGATTGTTTCATAGTGGTCCCGAGAGGGGGGGGGGGGGGTTAAACGAGGGGGGGGGTTATTATTTCACAAGAGAATTTTTGAAAACCAAGTACGAAATTGTCGTCTGAAACATACGCAGACGTCGAAAAATGCAACAAAAACCGCCATTTAGAAGGTTCTGTAGACTAATATTAGTATGTAGATGGTATGTACACTGTTCTAACGTGACACCGACATTGTTTTAACGTGTGTTCTGCAGTACACAGAACACAAACTACAGTTATTCTCATGTACGTTCCCTTTACACTCAATTTGGGGGGGTATTTCGAGGGGGGGGGTGATTGTTTCATAGTGATCCCGAGAGGGGGGGGGGGTCAAACGAGGGGGGGGGGGGTATTTCGAGGGGGGGGGGGTATTTCGAGGAAATACGGTAGTTGCCGTATTTCTTCGAATTACGGCGTCGCGTCAGAGTTCCACGGCGCATTTTTCGCTGCTCATACTAGGTAGTTTACTGACGAAATTTTGTAATTGAGTAAACTCATAAATCAGCTTTGAACGCATTTGAGTTCTCTAAATTTCTATCACAAGCAAATTTCTATTTCTAAAAATTAAACCAACTCAGACAACTTGATGGTGAGCGACCCCGAGGGGTTGCAGTCGTACCAGGCGACGTCCTGTCTGAGGGCGGACTTGAAGAAGGCCCTCCGAGTGGCGTTGATTTGCCGCTCGCAAGACACTGTCCAGCACGCCATCTGGGTCAGGGGGGGGGTTATCACATTTCTTGCGTTTTTTTCCTATAAAAAAGGATGCGGAGGATGGACTTGTCGACTTTTAGCCCAAAACTAAGTGGACTTGTCAACTTCTTGCCCAAATTTTTTGCATTTTTGCCCAAAAATGTCAAATTTGGCACTATGCCATATGGGCACGTGAGGTCAAAAATTTATGGAAAATGATGAAAAATGTGCGGAAGGTGCCCCAGATGACGTTTCCGGGCCTCACTCGAAATTTTCATATTGTGGACTTGTCGACTTTTAGAATTAGACGCCTCATTTAGATTTAGCTTTTAACTCATCTCAGTCTATACGAAATCGTGGCAAAATTTCGCTCATTCCGCCTATGCAAACACACCTGTATGTAACTTGCGACAAATGTGAACGCCCCCAGAATGGCGTAGTAAATGCAGCTGGTGTGCGCCGACTGCATGAACTGACTGAGCTGTGCCTCGCTCGAATTTGTCCAATCCTGAGTTATTTTTAAGTCTGTTGGGGCACTGTGACTGTGAAAGAGGGAGGCCAGTTGAAGGCCACCAATCACCAAATCCCCAAATCCCCAGCCCCCAAAACTGCACAAAACCTGCACAAAACACACCTGCGTCTGGTCAATATGTTCCTGTGCATACAGGAAAGAATTTGTCAGCCTTCCCAGCAACATGGCAGACACAGGCATCACCACACCTGGGGGCACTCACATACCCTGTCAAATGCCCAGAGAAATGTGCAATGTGATGCAAAGTGTCAACTTCTTTGCAATTTCCAGGGCATTTTACATGAATTGAGACATTTTCCAGGACCTTTTACATGACTTGAGATACTATGCATGACATTTGTCATTTTACAGTGCATTTTGCATGACTTTAAACACTTTGCATGACATTTGACATTTTCCAGGAAATTTTACAGGGTCTGTGAGTGGCACCTGACACCACGGCACACAGGGAGCCAATCACAAGCAAAAGCCAGTCAAAGCCAGTTGCAAAGTAGAAAAGGTCTTTCAGTGGTCTGGTTGCTGTTCTTGTGGCTGATGACTTTTTTCTGTGAATGTTGGATTTTGCTGATTTGTGCGGATCTTAAGCTTGACTAGGGATTAGTGATGGAATGGCGCCATGGCGCTGGCGCCATTTGAGGGCGCCAAAGGGCGCCGCGCCATGGCGCCATTGGCGCTTGGCGCCCTTTTTCTGTGGCGCCCTTGGCGCCTGGCGCCCACATTCTGAAAGGCGCCATGGCGCCCTTGGCGCTTGGCGCCCTTTTTCCGTGGCGCCCTTGGCGCCTGGCGCCCCGCTTTAGAAGGGCGCCAAAAAGGCGCCAGCAGGGTTTCACGGTGAGTGCTGTGTAAACGAAAAAAAAATGAAAAACGCATCACTGGATGATCTGAATTCGCCAGAAAAATGGACGGAGTGGTGTGAGTGGGTGGAAATCTTTCGTCCAACGGTTCATCAGATCTGTCTGACGGATCAGAAGACAAGAATGACGGACCGTCTAACTTGTAAAATCATAAACAATCGTTGCAATTAGGAAACATTGTTTGGAAAGGTCTATTTGTAATGAATGGATTGTTGTCAAATGACAATTTCCATTGCGTTTGGATTCGTCATGTGGATTTTTTTCAAAAAAAAACTTGTTGCAAGCCTTGTTTTTGTTCATTACATCCTGAGAACGCGAATTAAGAAGTGAATGCGCGTACAATGGTGCTGTAGAAACATTTTTAGCACACGCATGGTGTTGTAGGCACTTTTTTATCCTGGCGCCCTTGGCGCCCTTGCCCTATTTTCCAAATGGCGCCATGGCGCCCTTGGCGCTTGGCGCCCTCTTTCCGTGGCGCCCCTGGCGCTTGGCGCCCTCTTTCCGTGGCGCCCCTGGCGCCTGGCGCTCACTTTCTGAATGGCGCCATGGCGCCCTTGGCGCCTGGCGCCCTTTTTCTGTGGCGCCCTTGGCGCTTGGCGCCCACTTTCTGAATGGCGCCATGGCCATTTTTTCTGGCGCTTTTCCATCACTAGTAGGGATGCAATAGCCCCATGGGAGGAAGTGTGTAAAGTGTGAAGTTATGTGTCAATTGTCATGTAAAATGTCAATTTAAATTTAAACTAGGAAATAATTTAGAACAGAACCTAAGTTTTGACACTTAAATGACACTTGACAATTTGGCACTTGACTTTACAGGCTGGCACATGCAGTGGTTAAGTGAAGGGAAGGTGACTGCTAGATGTAACGCAAATTTAAAATGTTCAGTCAAATAACAAGGAAACTTGTCAAATTTACTTGCCACTTGAATTGTGAGTTACAAATTTACTCAAGAAAAATGATACCACTTTTCTGCATCACTTGTCAACTGGGTGAATTGGCTCCAGATTTACTCACAGTAATTTATCGGAATTTATGGATCCATAATCATCCTGTTTTCCATTCCCCAACTCCTCTGACACCAGTAAGCGCTGCTTTTCGCTGTTCGATCTCCCCAATTTCCGACGCAGCCACGCAAAACACATTTTTTAACTTAAAAAAAACTTCGAATCGCAAATTTTATCCAAAAAGACTGGAAAGTGCGGCAAAATCTAGTAGCAGCCCGTACTGCACTGCCTCCTATTTGCATTGTGCAGTTTTTGTAGACAAATAAGGGGAAATGATAAACTAAAACATGACTGATAAGAATGTGGACTTTGAAAATTGGTTGGCAAAATGCGGATGCGGTTTTATTTCGTTGAATTCGGGATGATCGAAATCACATAAAAAGTTCAACTTTAATGAATGAGAATGTCGTATTTTCCAAGGCAAGCAGGCGTGCAAATTGGAAACTGTCACAAAAGTTGTCCGTGAGAATTAACGATGGCAAACAGTCGAAAAAAAGTATTTAAATTTTTAAGTGTTTTTCTGAAATGTATTTTCGAATTTTCGAATTTTTCTTAAAAATAATTTTCGAATTTCGAATTTAATTTTCGAATTTTGAATTTTCGAATTTTTTTTGCCAATTTTCGATTTTTTTTGGCTAGTTTTCGAATTTTTTGAAATAATTTTCGAATCTTTTTGGCAAAATATTGGATCGTTAGCTTAAAACACAGAATTTGGACTGTCTTCATGTTCTGCTCAGTTTTATAACCTTTTTTTACCATAATTTAGCGTTAAAAATGGTGGAAGGATTTATGCAACCCAGTGTGCTGCTTCCTCATTTAATTCACACATTGGCACATTTTATTCACCAACACAGCAAAGGCGATAAAATGAACAATTGAAAAATTGGCATCAAATAAAATATCGGCATAAAAAAATTGGTATCAAATACCATGTTTCCTTGAATTAACCCCCCTGATGGCTGCCCCCCCCCCCCCCCCGGGTTTATTTTTTCAGAGTGGAAACTTGGGGGGTTAAACGAGGGTGGGTATTTCAAGGGGGGTTATTATTTTGCCAGAAATTTTTCAAAATCCCATTACTAAATTGTTGTTTGTAAGTAACACAGATGTCAAAAAATGCAACAAAAACTGCCATTTATAAGACTCTTTAGACTAACACACACACACACCTGTTATACCTTTGCATAAGTCTTGTCTAAATTAGGTAATGTTGGCGTTTCGAATGAGATTTTAAAATGAACCACAGCTGGTTTTCAATGTTTATTTTCAAACACCCTCTAAATGTATCGCTTAACTCATCTTTTTACTTCATTCATTAACTTCATTCATTCTAAATTTAACCATTGATTTGAAAATATTTGCATTTTATTGATTTCAATTTATGTTAAACTTAAACTTAACTTAAACAATATAAACTTTTATGTACAAAATTCATAAATAAAATATATCGTCCAGTCCAAGCAATTAGCCTGTCGATTAGCAGTTATTTGTACAAAATGAGAGCCCTATATTCTGGAATATACCAATTTATTTCGACATAAATAACATTTGATCATAAAATTGGCATTTGATCATAAAATTATTAAAAACATAAAGATTTGATCAGAAAATATCACATAAACACTCCTGGTGTGCTTCCAAGGGACCTCGCCACATCATAAGGCATTCCCGCGGCCATCTGAAAGTGTTTTCATCAGATTTAAAGGAATTTTTCTTACTCACAAGATAAAATCAGATTTTCATAAATCGCTAGCGAAAATTTTGCACTTAAGCACTACCTAGATAAAATGTGAAAATTTTGCACACGAGCGCACATTTTGACTTTCTATACTTTTGAGATGTAAATATATTAATCGTTGCAAAAGTAAGTCTTATCTATCTTTTCGGTTCAGTCGTTCCTTCAAAAACAATTCTCCATGAATTTTTTTACATGTCCCGTTTTTGCTACAATTTAAACGTCTTGCCATGGCTAGGAGAAAAAAGGTGAATTTTGATATAAAACAAAATGGTGCCCAATGCCAGTGACCCGTTTGCGTTTGTGCATGGAGCGGATGTCGTCTCTGTACGCGCTCAGCCGCTGGTGGCGCTCGAGTAGCAGCTGCGCATGCTCCTCCTCCTGCGATCGCGCCCACACATTGTGCCTACGCACACTAGTTTTCACCGTGACTTCGTGTGAAAACTGAAATTTTTTCAAATGCAAATTAATAAACGCGGTTGAATGATTTTATTCAATTTTAATTGGAATTTAAATCAATGAAAGTTAAAATTTAAAATTTTGACTACTAAAACACAAAGCGTACAAACAGAGTAGGCTGGATGTCGGGTCGCCATGTCGCCGAGTCAGTTTTCACATCGGTCACGGTGAAAACTAGTGTGTGTAGGGCCAATAGATCATCTTTCGGATTTTTTTTGTGATTTTTACTGTATTTGCTTTTTTGGTGTTTATTACACTGTAGTCGGCAGACATGATATTATAACGGTTTGGTCCACTTATGTTTCGCTTCGCTGAGCGTCAATGAAATTCAACATCTTACTGAACAGCGAAGTGCGATACATCTTAAATACGGTAGAAAAACGGTGCACAGTGGGTCGTGAATATGTCAATATGTATAGTCGACGGACATCTCATTCTACAAAATTGGAAAGTTATATTTTGTTCAGGGACGTACGCAGGATTTTTGAGCGGGGGGGGCGGATTGTATACGGAGCCCGGTGAACGGGGGGGTGCGGCGCCCCCCCCCCCTAAAATTTTGCCCTATATTAAAGGAATAGAGCCATGGCGCTGGCGCCGTTTGTAGGCGCCAGCGCCATGGCAGTATTGGCGATGGCGCATACGTCTACCATATAGGTATCTATTTATACCTATATATGGTACAACGTCCGCTTTTGACACTGTTGGACACTTTTCTAGTGCAATTTGACGCCTGAAAAGACATATTAAAGAATGGGGTGGGGATTTGCGCGCTTGCGCGCAACAAATTTTTTTAAGTGCCTACAAGTTCGCCTCAGAATAGTGCCATTTCTGGCAAATTTTTCTGTCCGGCCCGGGAACGGGGGGGCGGCCGCCCCCCCGCCCCCCCCTGCGTACGTCCTTGATTTTGTTCTTGTAGAGCGAACGAGAAAGGAATTTAGTAAAAAAGAAAATATAAAGATAGTAAGAAGGAAAATAAAAATGTGCTGTTCTTTACGCACTCGTTTACTCCAATTTTTGTGCCGATAGGTGCTGCAAATTCTTTATTATACGTTTACCTACGTTTAATTTCATTCATATTTAGAAAAGTTACACGCTATCGATTCATTTTGACGAAAACTTGTTACGTTCAAAATTTTGAATTCAGAAAACGTTCCCGCTTTGTATTTATTCAGATCCAGACGACGCTTGGATGGCATCATGCCAAAAAACTCAACTACACTTTGATGGGGGTTTGAATTGTGCGGGCACAATTGAATAGTTTCATTCCGTATATGCGTAAGCACGAGTCACCAAAACAGAGTTCTACGGGTTGGATACAGCGTGCATGATATGACATCATGCAACTCATTGTATAGTATCATGTCTGCCGAGTATACCATTTCTCTCTTCAAACAATTTTGCGGCTTGGTGGCAAAAAATGCAATTTTTCCATCCTTGTAGTTTTACTGGCATTTAAGGAACAGTGTGTTCAGATCAAAATTTGTTGTCATTAAAAGGTGAATGTAAAAAGTTGCGGGTGGAACAATTTTTCTATAATAATTCCAAGCTTGTGTCATCGTTGGCTCACTGCCAGCGTGTGCACGTGGAAGCTGATTGTACTATGTAAACTGAAAATGTGGGCAAAGTATTTCTTTTTTAATTGATGTCAATGTTTTTTAATTAGGTTCAGAATTCTTACCTTGTCAAGGATAAGACGTGACTTAGTGTACACAAACGAGAAATTCTGAAAATGCGAACATTAGCGCTCAAAATGAATGGCACTTTCCAAATTTTCAGTTGCCAGAAAAAACTAGTTGACAGAGTGAGTTCGCGCGGGCACCATAAAACCCCAACACATTTCATTCACAATCTCAACCGACCGATCTGTGCCACTTGACCACGAACTGCCTCTTTCGTTTGTTCGTGCCAATGGGGCGCGAGTATTTGAGCAGGGCCACCAACCTTTCCTGTCTGCTCACGCTGTGCTCTAGCATCAGGATCACACGCGCCCACTGCGAATGATTGTAATCTTGGTGTATAGAATTGTTTTCAACTGATTAAGCTGCGTTCAGACTGCAAAATGTGCTGACAAATAAAAAAGTGAAAAACTTCCATAAATCCGGAATAATTTACCATATCTGCAAGAAAAAACAGTTAAGTATACTCACTAGTTAGGTGCACTCACATGCCGAATTTCAGATAAATCGGCCTTTTTGTTCCATAGTTATAAGCATTTGAAAAATTTGATCAAAAAAGCGAACCGACAACGTCAATTTTTTCAAATGCTTATAACTATGGAACAAAAAGGCCGATTTATCTGAAATTTGGCATGTGAGTGCACCTAACTAGTGAGTATACTTTACTGTTTTTTCTTGCAGATATGGAAATTTATTCCGGATTTATGGAAATGTTTCACTTTTTTATTTGTCGGCACATTTTGCAGTTTGAACGCAGCTTGAATCAAATTTGAACGACGTTTCAGTTTACTGGAATGGGTTGATTTTACTCTCTATCGACTCATTGACGAACACCCAATTTCAGTAAACTGAAATGTTGTTCAAATTTGATTAGGTTATTAGTTTACAATTTTTTTAGTTTACTGTTAGTAAACTAGTGTGCGCAGCGCCAACACTCATGCGATGTCATCATTTATTGCAATTTATTTGCAGTGGAAACGCCCTGAAAAATGTCATTTTTTAACAATTTTTTACTGTTTATTTGTCATTCTCCAGTGCATTTTACATGCCTTTAAACACTTTGCGGTGCGATCTTTGCTAGCATAATTTCGCGGGCACCCGTATTATAATACAATCTAACCTGTCTTTTCCACTCGTTGGACGTGCTGGTGATGCGGTCGTAGGTGCGGCCCATCATGGCGATCAACAAGTTGATGAGCAGAATCGACACCAGCAGCTCGAACACCACGAACAGCATCTGCGGGGCTCAGTGCACGCGGTATTTGCTCGAATAATTCCCCCGGGGTATTTTTTGGTCAGACTTTTTTGAAGGGGGAATTAATTTTCAAAAAAAATTGCAAGCATGTTTCTGTAAACTTATTTCACGTTAATCAGCAACATGCTTTATCAACCAAATAATATGTCATAAGTGTTCATGACGTTTAAACACGTTTATCATCATATGCATATGGGGATAATTTTTTGCCCCTCACTTGTACGACATGGGGGACTTATTCGAGAGGGGGAATTATTCAAGCAAACACGGTAAATAAAAATATAAATATACGGTCCTGGCAGGGACCCCTCATATAGGGAACTTACCTTCCCAGGCACGTGGAGACTGCACTCATGCATCTCAGAGTAGAAAAGTGTAAACTCTCCAATACTCATTATGAACATGCGTAGAAATGCATCCAAAGGGTTTGTTAGTAAATTCTGATTAATGACAAGGGTTTCATTGAAATTTGCTCCCGGCGTGGCTGTAGGCACAATTTCATTTTTGGAAACCCACGTGCAGCTTTGAAAAATTATGAAGAACGCTGTGATGGCAAATTTGTCAATTATCTTTCTGTGTTTTCAAATGTGAAATTTTTCAATTAAATTTGTTATTAGCTAACACTGTGAAAAGCCAATGACGAAAACCATGTAAATTAGGAAAAATCTGACCATATCACCAGCAATGATGTTGTAAATCATAAGCACAAATGGTCCAATAAACTTTATGCTCCTGTATGTAGGTGATTTGAGTGGTAGTGTTAAAGTTTTTGAATATATTTATCTGAAGATTCTAACTAAATTAACACTATTTTTGCAATTTAGCTTGAGTATAGTTGTTCTGGGCCTTTATGTACTTTTGAATGGACATTTTACATGAATTTTACAAACAGTAACACTGTCTGAAACATTGTCTCAATTATCTTTACAGGGTGTGTAACTAGCCCCAGAAGTCATAAAAAAGCAAAACCAAGCCAAGAAAAGTGCAATCCCAGGTTTTTATGGGTTTATGCTATTTATGATTAACAGTAAATACCCCCCCAAACCCCCCCCCCCCAAAACCCCCCAAAAAACCAACCTGCAAAAAAATAAAAAGTGCAACGTAGTGGCCACAGTTGCCACAGTAAACATGTAATGTTCCAAATGATACCAACACAACAGCCTCACAGGTATCATGCACAGAACCAGTGGAAAAGTGAGTATATATACCAAATGGGCGGGGAATGTTCTCAACGAACGCAAGTAGTTGTCTTTGCCGGCACGTTTGAGCAGAAGCGCCTGCTGTGCCAGCTGCAGGATCACTGATAAAACCATTAGAGCTTCGAAGCACCAGCGCGCCTGCGAGTGGGTCTTCGCTTGTTAACTGACCTCACACTTTTTGCAATAAAATCGACTATATCTCACCCGAATAAAACCCCCAAAAAACGTTTTTTCTCATAACATTTTTACAACAACCCTCTTACCATCGGTGTACTTGGCTCATACTTTTTCACAATATTTGACATTTTACATAACATGACATTTTACATGACTTTGACACTTTGCATAAAATTTTACAGGATCTGAGCATGAGAGTGGTCCCTGACCCCTTATGGTCAATGCATTATTTACCTCATCGTTCAGAATTCCCCTGAACAATACTCCATTTTCAGCTCGCCGCTGAGACAGATGACACGATTTATGTTGAAACCACCGTTGAATGCCATTCATCGAGTCATTGTGCTCACCTGCGAGTTGACAAAGCTTGTTGCTACCGTATTTGCTCGAATAATTCCCCTGGGGGCTTTTTTGAGGGGGAAACTATTCAAGGGGGTGATTTTTCAAACTTTTGGAGCATATTTCTATGAACTCATTTCACGAAATAAGCTTGATTAACGAAAAAACAAGCCATTTTTTATTGGACACAAATTTACCATATGCCTAAAGGGGGGAATTATTTGAAGAGGGTGGAGTTATTTTTCCTCACTCATCTAACAGGGGAATTATTCAAGCAAATACGGTATTACATACAGTTAGGGTGGCAGACGGTACGGGCTTGCGGTAAACTGTACCGTACGGTAAATTTTCTCTTGCAGTAAACGGTACGGTACGGTACGGTAATTTTTCCAAAAATGCGGTACGGTACGGTACGGTAAATTCTGCCACCCTACATACAGTACGGTGAGTAACTGGTCGGTTAAGTTTATATTTGGTAAATAAATGAGTCCGTTATTCCTTGCCACTCACCTAAAATCTGTGATGTAATCCCGTGTACTTTTGGAATATTTCCATCCTCGTGCGTTTGCCCCTCGAACTCACGCAAATAGAACGCGCAAAAAGTGATCACAAAATGCACCAAACATTGTATGAACTGCATGATGAGTCTGGGAAAGTGAGCTGACATTATCACAGCAAAAAATGGATCTGTGAAGCGTGTGGAAGCGGGCTGTATGCGCGTGAAGCGTGTGGAAGCGGGCTGTATGCGCGTGAAGCGGCGCGCTTCCACACACTTCCACCAACATCACGAAAATCTCGGTGAAGTGTCTTCCGCGCGCTTCACGCGCATTCAAACATGTGGAAGACACTTCACCGTGCTAGCGCTTTCACATGCTTCTACCATGCACACATTTGTGTAGGAGCGCCATATTAAGAGGCGTGACGTGCCTTCACGCAGATTTTCGTGATGCGTGTGGAAGCGCCGGCATGCTTGGTGAAGCGTCGGGAAGTGTCTGGCGTGAAGACACTTCCCGACGCTTCACCGCGCATCCACACACCCATTTTTTGCTGTGTATGCTCTACAGACTAGTTTATGGCTGAAATTTCGTAAATAAACTGATAGATTTATGTTGAACACATCTGACCACAGAGTATTGAGAACTTTGAGTATTGAGACCACAGAGTATTGATACCACAGTGAGCAACATCACTAACTGGTTTTTAGCAGTTGACTGCCACTTTTCTTGCAAAAGTTCTTCCATCAGCCCGCTGAGCAACTCCAAGTGCTCATCTCGATCCTGCATTTTGGTTTATGTTGGAACTTTGCCCCAATTTTTGCTCAAAATCATTTAATTTCATACCTTTTTGCCAATTTTCATACTCCAATTAACTCGATTTTCAATTATTTATTTCAGTTATTATAATAATATATGTATTACCCCCATTTTCATCTATATAGGTATCCCTTCAACTTAGCAATTAACCATCTCTCCGAACACCCGCTGGGGCCCCTTAAATCTACAAGACCCCTGCCCGGCACCCCCCTTTAAACCGACCTCATAGACAATAAGCGCGAGTGCAGAATTCTTGTCGAACTGCCCCGTCTCCTGATCAATAGAATCTACACCGGCCAGTGTGTAAGCGGCACATACGACGTCGCCATACGTCCAGAGCATCTGGCGGCCGGTGCGCAACACGTGCTCGAACATCTCCGCCCTGCCCAGTTTGGCCGCCAGCGCAAGGGGGGTTAGGCCTGCGAGCCAAGGGGGTCTCCAATGGGGGGTTGCCTCGAGGATCGCCCAGCTATTTGTCTACCCTGAGGCAAAGCGTCTGGCTGCTCTCTGTCCCCCTGAACTCCCGCCCCAACTCAATTAACCAGCTAGGAATCTATTTATCTGGAGGGATGTCTGTTAACTGTTGCCCCAAATTTTGCCCAAAATCACTCATTTTTCATAACTTTTTTTGCACATTTTCACACTCAAGATCACTAGTTCATGTACCTTGTTGCCTTATTTTTTCAGTGATCAAAATCTACTAGACCCAGTAACATGTGCAGGGACGTATCCAGGATTTTGGAGCGGGGGGGGCTGCTTGTTTACGGGGCCGTCGAACGGGGGGGGGGGGGCTCAGCCCCCCCCCTTAAATTTTTCCCCATATAGAGACGGAAAGGCGTTTTGGCGCTAGCGCCATACAAAGGCACCACGCCATGGCGCTATTGGCGTTGGCGCCAGCGCCAGGAACCGCTTTATATGTATGTAAATATGCATACATATACAGCGAAAGTCGCAAAAATGAGTTAATTTCCAAGGATATTGGTTTAGAGGGACCAATCCGCTGAAAATGCAAGTCATGGGGAAGAAATTGCGCGCTTGCGCTCAAAATTTTTATGAAACGTCGAAAAATATATATGAAAAGTTGCATTTTCTGGGACTTTTTAGGTCTCACCCCGGGAAGGGGGGGGGGCTGCAGCCCCCCCCCCCGCCCCCCCCCTGGATACGTCCTTGAACATGTGTAAAGTGTAAAGTAAATTTCATCCAAGCAAAATGTCATACAAATTTGTGAAATGTCTTGCAATTATGTCAAAGTTAACAATTATTTTTTTAAAGTTTAATTGACATTTCGCATGACATTTGAAACTCAACACAGTGCGGGACTGCCCCAGGTATCGCGTAGCATATTCAATATGGCACACAGCAGGGGCCTCCAAGATTTTGGCCCTCGCGGGGGCTGGATAGATAGCAAATCGCTCCTCCGGAGGGATAGATAGCTGAAAAAATTTTCTGGGGGGGGGGTGCTCGCGGGGGCAAAATATATAGGCTTTTTCAGTGCATAGTAGGCCGAAAGGGGAAAAAATCGCTAATAATCGGTTAAAAGTGGCCAAAAGTAGGTTTAAAATGGCTAAAACTGGCATATAACCATGCATATAGCCGGAGAGCACGATTTTGAAGGTGAAAAATTATAAAAAGGTGCGAAAATTGGTGATTTTTAGCGAAAATTGGGGCAAAATTTCTCAAAAACCACTCCAGATAGATACCTAGATAGCTGAGCGATTTGAAGGGGGTCTTTGGGGGTAGTAGCCAAAAATTTTGCCTCAGGATAGTTAGATAGCTGGCGGATTTGGCGGCCCTAGGAGACCCCTGGCACACAGTTCACGTGTGAATAGTACGGAACCTACCCGCCTGATTGGTGACATTGGGTCTGGCGCCGAGCTTGAGCACCAGGTCGTACATGCCGGGCTTGTCGTGGATGACGAGCATGTGCAGCACCGTGTTGCCGTTGGTGTCGCGCAGGTTCGGGTCCGCCTTGTACACGCGCAGCAGACGCACGCAGTCCTCCTGGCGCCCGTGAAACGGTGCACTTTGAATCCACTTGATGCACGCAGTTACGTACTCCACGGACACCACAGTATGCATCCGCACATACTTATGTCTTACGCGCAAACGCGTCAATGCTATGCTTATGCACGCACCTCTACAAAAAAGGAAATATACTCGGATGACATTACGCCGTACATTTTTCCGGAGGAAACACTCCATCATGACGTCATACCAGAAACAGTCAGCGTACGTGCAAATCTTCTTTTTTTGTGGGGGTCGGTTCATAAGTTTTCGGTTGGCCGTCTGCCAGCCGAAGACATAAATCATATCTATTTTTAGAGTATCATGTCTGCCGAGTATACCGTATTTCCTCGCTAACTAACTTGTAACTCACTCCGTTGCAATACCGTATTTCCTTGAATTACCCCCGTGGGGTTTATTTTTCATAGTGTCCATTTTGAGTGGAGTATTTCGAGGAAATACAGTATTTTAAAAAGTACAACCGAGTACAACCAGCATATGTTTTGTTCCTGAAATGTTGAGTTTTTCTCGAACAATTGTACTTAAGTTTTTTTTATTGCTGACGTCATGATCGAATGTTTCGTTCAGGAAACTGCATAGCATGCGGTCCGCGCAGCATATTTTATCGAGATTGTATTCTATCTTACTGAAATATTCTAGCAAAAATGTTTTTTATTTTTACCGTATATCCTCGAATATGTTCTCCCTCGAAACCCCCGCCCCCCTCGCCCCTCGCAAAACTCCCCAGTCCAAAAATATGCATGAAAAATTAACGCCCCTGGGGACTTATTCTAGCAGAAATGGGTGAAAAAAATTTCTTCAGGATTTGCCAACGCAACTGAACAATAATTTCAAACCGACCAGATCATTACAAGCTGCAAAACTGAGAGGCAATTCGCCCCAGTAAGTCCTGCCAGTGTACAGGGTCTTGGTGGATAACTCAACATATTCGTGTTCCAAGCTGTCCGTTCTGCTCGCTCGCTGGTCGTCGGCGCAGAAAAATGAGCCATAGCATCTGACCGGGGGGATTTATTGAGGTGTCGATAACTCCAAAATTTCAAAATTTGAGTTAAGCATTGAAATGTCATGTCATGTATGGAAAATGGTCAAAATTAAGCGGGACAGATGCTAGATAAAATTTCTCGACCAAACTAAATTTTGCCAATTTTTGTCTAGGGTTCAAACGAGACTGACTTTTCGGGATCGGGATAAGCTTTTTGAGTTTTCGGGTTCAGGATCGGGATTCTCGGGATCGGGATTTGTTTTTTTTTAGAGATTTCGGGATCGGGATTGGGGTTTCGTGATCGGGATCGGGACGGTGATTGGCAATTTTTCGGGATCGGGATTCGGATTTTGGAAAAGGTTCCAATATACATGTTTTTTCTATGATATTTTTCGCAAAACAAGCCTAAAACCACATATGGATGCTAGAAAAGTGGCATAAAGTGGGCATTGAATGGTTTTGTTCACATTTATTTGTGCAAAAATGGAATTTAATTATGTTGGCCAATTTTTCCGGGATCGGGATAGTATAATTTTTTTCGGGATCGGGATTGGAATTTGAAAATATTCGGGACCGGGATCGGGATTCGTTTTCTGAGATTTCGGGATTGGGACCGGGATTGGGGTTTCTGGATCGGGATCGGGACCGGGATTGGGGTTTCTGGATCGGGACCTCAAAATCCCGAAAATCATCGGGATGCGGGATCGGGATCGGGATCCGTTTGGACCCTATTTTTGACACATCATCCACTTTCGTTCAGGTTTGGACGGCTCATTTGTGAAACGCTCTATGCCATTCAATGATTCAAGAGTGCAGTGTTGCTCACCTAGAAAGACAGATCGCTGTACGATGAATGATACCATATTTTGATGAATAAAGCCACGTGAAAAATTGCACCAAATTCACCCAAAGTGGAAGCAATGTGATAAATATGATGAATAAATGTACGTAATGTTTTTTTATTCAGATGGGATATGGTAGATTTCATTCTGAGGTGTGCGCTCGGCGGACTAGACGCACCTGGCATTGGGATTGGCTCCCAGGGAAAGTAGAAATCGTACCATCTCTGGATCTTCATTCGCTATGGCCTGGTGTAGCGCTGTTTGACCTGCGTATTGACTAACTTAGTATTCGTTTCCCTGCGCTGATACTTCTGCTCGAATAAGTCCCCCATGTGAAAATTGTGTCCTCCTTCCGTGCTGATTTGTAATTAAACCACCTTTAATTGTATACGTCCTGCTACTAAATTTTAAAATAGTGTAGAAAAACTCCCACCCAAGCAAATTTATATTCCGTGATAACAAGATATTTATCACAAGTTACATATTAGAAGTTCATATGATTTATTCAATAAAAATCTGTTGTTCAAAACGTGGAAAACTGTATGTTTTTTGTCACACAGAGCAATCACAATGCACTTCACTATAACATTGTATAAATGCCGAAATAATATAAACTTGTAGGTATTTTTATCACCCACATTAACCCCCCCCTCCCCATAAGAGACTCACCATAATAATCCTCACCCACAAAAATATCGTTCACTAATTTGGGAAAAATTGTGCACAGTCGCTTAGCCAGCGTATTGTGCACATTGGATGCCTGGGCTCAATTCCGCAGGTGGTCAAGTGACAGCAAAAGTGCTAAGTGGGAAGTACAGTGTTAAGTTGTAACTTTGAACTATCGATGGCAACAGGGGTCTCCAAGATTTTGGCCTTCGCGGGGGCTGGATAGATAGCAAATCGCTCCTCCGCAGGGATAGATAGCTGAAAAAAATTTCTGGGGGGCTGGGGGGGGGCTCGCGGGGGCAAAATATATAGGCATTTTCAGTGCATAGAACATAGAAGGCCGAAAGGGGAAAAATCGGTAATAATCGGTTAAAAGTGGGCAAAAGTAGGTTTAAAATGGCTAAAAACAGGCATATAACCATGCATATAGCCGGAGAGCACAATTTTGAAGGTGAAAAACTATAAAAGGTGCGAAAATTGGCAATTTTGAGCGAAAATTGGGGCAAAATTTCTCGAAAACCACTCCAGATAGATAGATAGCTGAGCGATTTGGCCCCCCAAATCGCTGAGGTCTTTGGGTTTGGGGTTAGCAGCCAAAAAATTTGCCTCGGGATAGATGGATAGCTGAGCGGCCTCCGGGATAGATAGATAGCTGGCGGATTTTGGGGGGGGGGCAGCCCCCCCCCAGCCCCCCCTTAGGAGACCCCTGGATGGCAAACCCCCTGAAAAAGTGTTCAGATAATTAAATATTTTTTATACAATGACTTTTCTATTTTTTTTTGTCGAAAATAGCTTTACTTGCGAAAATACCTGCCAACCACTGAGCACTAGCCACTGGCACTTGTGCACCAGTGGAATGGGCACCTGGAGCAGACACACGTGCAGCAGGGTCTCTCCCAGGGCGCCGCGCCGGTCCAACTGCCACACGATCTCCCTGTACTTGGCGTCGCCCTTGCCGCCCTTGCCGCCGTCGAGGAACTTGAGTGCTTTCATCATGTCGCCTTGTTGCGTCACGCCTGAAGTGTCATTTTGACTGCTTTGGTCCAGTTTTTTTACTCTGCTGGGGGGCTTTATTTGTTCTCGCAGCTTGTGATGGAAAAGCGCCGTGGCGCTAGCGCCAAAGGATAGAGCACCGTGGCGCTGTTATTCTGTGGCGTTACCGCCATTGGCGCTTGGCGCATCAGCACTCATGAAAAGCGCCATGGCGCTTTTGGCGCTTGGCGCAGTGTTTGCGTGGCGCCAGGAACCTTTCGTTTTCTAAAGGCAAAATTTTTCCTGTTATAATTTCTGGCTGCAAAATGTGTTTCCGTTTCCGTTTTTCCGGCTCATTTCCCGTTTTTTTTGGCAATTTTTGTGTTTTTTTTCTGGCTCATTTTCCGTTTACTGGGAAACTTTCTGTTTTTCTGCCTTACCATCCATTTTCCGGCAATTTTATGTTTTTTTCTGCCTCATTTTCCATGTTTGGCTCACCTTTCTGTTTTCCAGTTCAGCCAAACTCTTAAACGTACATGCAGTTTTTGTCAGTTATGAATTTTTCTATTTTCAACAAAATTTCTGCAATTTTTTCTGTTTCTGTCAAAATTACTTTTATTTTTGTCCATTGCTACAATTTTTTTTTTATTTCTGCAATTTTCTTTTCTGTTTCTTTTTTTGACGCCTTAATCCGGATGCGAATGGTGTGGTGACTCCGCCTTTTTAGAAACATTTTTCTTTTTTGAGAAAGTGTGTGCATAAGTATCCTGCTTACGCGTGGTCAACTAAATACATAGACATGAGTACTTTTGGAAGCATACTTTGCGGTCCGCCGAGTATGTTTATCATCGAGTATATTTATCATCGCACCAGCGGTGCCCTCCATTTCACTGAGTATATTCGGCTCTGACTTTCCCTTGCCCTTTTTCCTGCGCAGGGCTCCGAGTAGGGCATTGCGCTCTTTGTTCCGCCGCTTGACCAGCTCGGCCACGGGCACCGGCTTGCCGCGGCCCTCGTTCACCATGAACACCTTCACCTGGGCGCACAGGTACTAATTGTAGGGTAGGCGTGCCCGTCGGCCCGACACGCCCGACAAATGCAAATGAATCCGTCAAATGATCCATGTCCACATAGATTTGATGGACTCAGTCGATAAAATTGAAGAAAAAAATTCATCGAAATGTTTTCCATATCATCCATTTTGTAAAAAAACAACAGTTCAAAATCGCAATCCATTGCGATTGGTCAAATTTTGAAAGATTTTGAACGCTTTTTTAAAATGAAGATCCGAAAAATGAAGATCCGAAAAACGCTTTGACAAATTCGAAAAATTCCCTTTCGAATTCCAAATTTGGAAAAAAGAATCGAAAGAATCGTGATGTGTAAATTTACCTTTGCGTCGATGAATCCATCCAGGATGGAGTAGTCGCCGGTGCGCATGGCGTGCTTCACCCACGGCAGCAACTCGCCCCCGCCCATCTGCGTGCAAACCAGAGGTCTTCAAATGGCGGGGGTTTAACTTTAAACCTATTTTGGTGATATTTTTTTGCATTTCCTGCCTCCTAGACCCTGAATTAGCCTTTGCTTGAATAATTCCTCCTTGAGAAATTTACCTTCCAAATAGTCTGGCGACTTTTTGATACAATTAAACTCGATTTATCGACTACTTTCTAGAATCAGAGTTGACTTATCAACTAGAAATCAGTGAATCTTTGTCAGAATTGGTGGACTTATTGAATACTTCTGGAATCACTTATGAACTTCCTTTGGGAGGTGTTTTCGCTGGGGTTCAATCCAATATAACATGAACTTTTTCAAGGTGTAGCATGAAAAAATGGAAAAAAGGCTAAAGTACGTAAGTGAAAATAGGTTCCGTAGATCTTTAAAGTATGCAGTGTGAAGCGAATCCATGTTATACTCCGGTTACTTTACACCCTGCACGCATGGTTCCCGCTGGAAGTGCGCCAATGATGGTTAACGCGTGCGAGTTTCATAAAAAGATGACAAAATTGATTGTTGGAGTAAT
>OZ038454.1:27867903-27898676 GCA_964036195.1 Sphaerolaimus hirsutus | reverse complement strand
GCCCGGTTTGGCCGCCGCCGCCTCTTTCTGCGCCCTGGCCATGCCGTCAACCGCCGCGCGCAGTTCTTCTTTCTGCTGCGCCAACTGCTGCTCCAGCGAGTTGTGCTGCTCGCGCAGTCGCCCTTCGGCGTTCAGGCTCCAGCGGAGCATCAGGAGCGCTTCTTGCGGGTGCAGGGTGAGCCGTTGCAGCGCTGCCGACAACATGTTGTTGGCACTGCGCAGGCCGATCGCGTCGTTCGTGTTACACTGCACCTTGCCGGTAGTTGGAGTCGGGAGGAGCGAGTGCGGGCCGGCGTTGCTTGGCGTTGTGTCTGCATGAATATTTTGTTTGGAGCGCTTATTTTGCCGTCGGAAGACTCGGGTGGGAAAAAACTCACGCGAGTCTGTTCCGTTGGCCGCAGCCGCCGCCATGCGGTCGGCTCTGGCACCCGCACCTGGCGCCTGGCGCCCGGCGTTTTGGCCGTTTGTGTCTGGTGTGTGAAATGTGTTTTGGCCCAGTGCCAAAAAATGTGACAAAGCACGCTTGGTACCCCGGGACTCACCGTTACTTTGGGCCCGGCGCGTGTGAATTGCATTCAGTGGGGTGGGGCCGGCGTTTGCGGCCGGCGCGTTCGCCCCGGCCATGACTTGCACCAAGCCGCCTGCTGCTGCCGCTGTTGTTCGGATTCCGGGGTCTGCGGGTGGTTTGGGGTTGCGATTTTGTTGGGGTTGCGGTAGGGGTTTGGGGGTGTTACGTTGGTCGGTTCGGAGGGGTTCTCGCACACAAAACTTTCAACATGTCGAATCTCACGGACCCATTCAATGTGCGCCCGCTTTGGTGCTGGTTCCCGCTCCGGGGACGCGTCCGGGCGGCTCCTCGACCGATCGTGTGCCCCTGCCGATGCCGCTTGCTGGCGCCTGCTGCTGTTTGTGCGCTGGCTGCCTGTTTTGTCATTTTTCTTTGAGTCCATGTTGTCGCTGCTGTTGTGGGCTGGGTCGTTGCTTGGGGGAGTGTGTCGTTAAGTCAGATTTGATTTTTTTATTTTTTTGGAAATTCCGTTGAGGTTAGGGTGTGAGTTGTACGCCGGAATAAGTGCGTCCATAGGGATTCGTTGTATTTGTGTCCCTGTGTCCACCAATGCAACGGATTTATCTGTGCCCACTACTTCGTAGGGGCCTGTGCGGAGTGGGTGTATTTTTCGTTCGACCGCCATACCCCACTTTGTTTCAACATACACTGTGCCCCCCAGTTTTATGCTTTTCCCCAGTTTTCTGTCGTGGAAACACTTGTACCGCTCCTGGGCGTGTCTCAAGTGTGTTTTGGCCTGCTGCCATAATTGCTGCAATCGCCCCTGTCAGCCTGCTTCTATGGGGACTTGTGTGGCCAGCGACTTTAGTGTTTTCTGCAGGCTCGTGTTTTTGCTAGGTGGCGTGTCGAGATTTTGATCCTGCTGTGGGGTAGTCACTGGTTCCGCGCTTTCCGCCAGTATCGATGGCATGTAGCCAAAAAGTAACTTGAATGGTGCGTGTGCGATGTCTCTGTTGTACGCGACATTCATTCTAAGTGCAATTTCTGGCAATGCTGCTGGCCAATCTTGTGAATTTGCATTTTGGTGTGCCCACTGGTGGGTTAATTGCTCCACGCTGCCAATTGCTTGTTCTCCTAATCCGTTTGACTGTGAATGGCACGGGGTTGTGTTGCGTAGGGATATACCCCACTTGCGCGCCATGTTTGACATGTCTTTGTTCACAAATTCTGTTCCGTTGTCACTAATTAGTTCTGAGGGCGGCCCAAACAGATGGATGACGTGTTTTTCTAGGGCTCTCACTATTGCTTCACCCATTATTTGGCGTATTGGTGCTAGTGCTACTGCTCTTGTCAAGTAGTCCACTGCTACCAACAGGTGTTTGTGTCCCTTGAACTCTGGCATCGGTGTTGTGTCTACTGCTACTTTCTGCCACGGCCTTGTGCCTGGTTCCACGGGGAAAAGAGGGCTTGATCCCTTGCTCTGGCCGTCTTTTGTGATTTTGCAGATGTGGCATTTTTTTACGAATTCTGCGGCGTCCTGGCGCATTCGTGGCCAGGCGGCCACCAAGCTTAATTGCTGTGTTGTGCGTTCGGCTCCTCCATGGGCGCCTAGCTGCCCTGTGTGGGCTCTTTGTAGGAGCCCTTCCCTCATGTGCTGGGGCGCCCACGGTTGGAAATTGTGCGGTCCTTTATATTGAATGACGTTCCCTGACAGCTTGTATTGTGCTTGACCCATGGTTCCATTGGATAGTTTTTTCTTCAAGGTTGCGTATTCCGGATCTTTGCTTTGCTCTTGTTCCCAATGTGCCATTGTTTGCGTGTACTGGGACATGTGCGGACACAGTTTGTCTAATGGGATGCGGATACTTTCACTGGCTCGTTGGAATGCGAGCGTGTCGTTGTCTTCAATGGGGTTTCTGCTTAGGGCATCTGCAATGACGTTGAGTTCTCCCGGACAGTACTCGATGGTGAGATCTTTTAGGGATAGTCTCATTGCCCACCGGTGCATCCATCTTTCGATTTTCCCGTGTGCAGGTTTAATTAACGCGTTTACCAGCGCCTTGTGGTCTGTCCGGAGGATGACTTTCTGTCCATCGATATAGTCCCCTAGCCTATCCAATGCCCATGTGCATGCATAGGCTTCTTTCTCTATTACTGACCAGTTTTTGTGTGTTGTTGGGAGTTTCTTCGATACGAAAGCCACAGGTCGCAATCGTTCTGGGTCTTTTGCGCACTTCTGCATTAGCACTGCTCCCAGCCCTACGTCGCACGCGTCTGTGTACAGGTAGTATTCCTTGGAGCGGTCCGGGTGTGCTAGGATGGGGGCCGTGCTTAGCTTCACCTTGAGCATTTTGTATCCGCATGTGGCGTCTGACGTCCATTGATCGTATGGGGGAATGGGGTCGCTTCCATTCGCTTTGTACTTCCCTTTGGCCATTTCATTCAGTGGCGCCGCTAGTCGGTGGAACCCTGGGATGTGCTGGCTAAAATAGCCTGCCTTTCCCAGGAATGTTTTTATCGCCTGCTTTGTGGTCGTGGTTGGCATGTCTAGTATTGCGGCAATGTTGCTGCGTTTTGGGGCAATGCCCTCTTTGCTTAACTCGAAACCCAAAAATTTCACTTTGTCACAAAAGAAGTGACATTTTTCTGGCTTCAGGCGGATCCCCGCCCATTTCAACCGGTTGAATAGTTGGTTTAGGTGTTGCATGTGTTCTGTGGGTTCATTGCTTGCCACTAGGCAATCGTCGATATACGCAAAGAATGCTGGCCGTTCTGGTTCTTGGTTCAGCCCCGTTAGTACGCAGTCCATCAGTCTCTGGAAACTTGCTCCCGCGTTTTTTAATCCCAGCGGCATGCGCGTGTAGCTGTATTGCCCGCGACTACATACAAACGATACCATGTCTCTTGTTTCTGGGTCTGAAATCGTGACGTTGTAATAGCCAAAACTGGCGTCCATTGTGGAAAAAATTTCCCTCCTGCTCATTTGTTGGAACATGTCGGATATTTGTGGGAGCGGGTAGGCGTCGCGTACTGTGACGTCGTTTAGTTTTCTGAAGTCCAGGCACAGGCGGTAGTCTGTCTTGCCTTCGGGGACGATCACTAGGGGGAACACCCATGGTGACGCCGATGGCACTATTAGTTTCTTTTTCAACATTTCTTCAATGGTCTGCCAGACAAATGCGCGTTTTGGGGGTGTTTTGAACCAGGCTGCGCATTTTATGGGTTTTGCTCCCGGGACTAATTCAATTTTGTGTTCTGTGACTTGGGTTTCCCCAATGTCATATTCATTCATGCTAAACAACCCCTCTTGGCAGGCTAGCATGTTTTTGAATTGGACCTCGAGGTTGCATGGTAATGCATCTTGGCTTTCTTTCGGCAGCCGTGGCCAAATTTCGTCGATTCGCGCCTGTTCCTCCTTGGTGAGCTCCTGCTCTTCTAGTGCTGTGTTTGTTGGGGGAGGTGGCTCGGGAAGTTCTTTCACTCCCTGGACTGCTTCTGTTGCAGGTTCTTCAAGGGTTAGGGATGACTTGTGGCAAATATTTCTGCCACCTTTGTGTGGGTGGGGATGTGGCAGTCTGCCCCGGTGGTGTTAGTGATGCACATCGGAAATCCAGCGGTTCTCAGCCATTCGTCATTTGTTTGTAATGCTGCAGTGCATGTTATGCCTGGCACCCATTCATTTAATTTCCCTTCTGCGTTTCTTGTGTATGGGTCCAATGCATATGCGACTGGCAACCCATTTTCTGTGCTTGTGGGTAGGTTGTGGTATTTGTCTACTGTTACTTGCAAATGATGTTGTTGCCCCGCAAAAATTGTTGTGTCGTGCAGGGTGTGTACGCCAGTCATGCACAGCGCAGTTTCGTCGTTGTCCGCTCTGAAGATTTCTTCTGCCCCTTTGAATTCTTGTGACAGTCTCTCCAGTTCTTAGTGGGCTGTCTGGATTATTTGTAACGGCCCCCAAATGGCAAATGTAGCACAAATTTAGAAGTTCTATTTTACCTCTGATATTTTAATTGCCAATCTTCCACGAAATAACAATGATTTTCTATTTACTACCTTCTGTAATGTAAAATTTTTTAAAAACAAATACACAAATACAAATACAAATAACACATTTATTGATGAGTTTTAACTTTTTTACTAAAAGATACTCACTTAGTTCATTTTATGTGGAAAAATTATTTGTCATGGAAAATTCATCAAAATTCGATATGGATTAAATAAGCAAATCAACCTCCAATATCAAATAAGCAGATAACACACAAACTAGTGAATTTAAACGTCACAATGATCAAACTGGTATGAAAATGAGTGATTTTGAGTGAAAATTGGGCAACATTTTTCCAAAAAACCCCTCAAAAATACGTTTTTTCAAGGGATAAATACCTAAATAAATACTTTATGTTTACGTATACTTTGAAAAAAGTCTGGTACTTTTAACAACTCTTCAGTAACCTCGCACTCAAAAATGCAATCAATGTAAAAAAATGACAAATATATTCTCATGTCGGCAATGAAAATACCTCAATGCCGAAATATGTAAATACCTAAATATGTCATGTCAAACAATGAATTCTATAAATGTATCCCCTATATTGAAATGATGTTTATGAGTTGACAATGAAAAATGTATCTAAAAGTATATGCACCACATTCTCTCTAGCACAAAGCACCGTCGAACCCTGCGGCGACTGCGGAAGGCACAATTTTTGTGCACACACTAACACATATACGGTGTAAATACACCACCACCCGAAAATCCATCAACTCGGTATAAATACACTTCAAAATTTACAAATAAATCAGGCCTGTATACAAATAAAAAATAAACCCGGCACGCTTCATCAAACCCGTAAACCCGACGGAAAAAATCAACGCGGCCAAAACAAACTGCCCTGCTTCTCTACTGTTTCTTCTTTCCACCCTTAGTCAGCCAAGTGCAGAGATCGGTAGTGGGGACTTTGCGGGGCGGCGTTTTTTCTCCACTGCTGGCGCCCAGCGGCGTGGCTGCCTGCGGAATCCTGCTGGGCCTGGGGATTTGCTGCGGCTGTAGCGGGGATAATAGTGGGGGGAGGTGGGAAAATACGAAGTAGGGGGGTAACCCGGGTTGCCTAACCTCTGGCGACTCGGGTGGCAGTAAATCATCTTCTGCTTTGCTCAAAACTGGGCTTTGGGTGGGTGGGGGGGGGGGGGGTGGCGGGGGTGGTTTGAGCGGCGTGGGAGGTTTTTTTTCGGGGTGGGCGGGGTTTGGACCTTCTTTAGCTGCCCGGCCAACTTTGCGCTTTGGTTTGGCCCGGTTTGGCCGCCGCCGCCTCTTTCTGCGCCCTGGCCATGCCGTCAACCGCCGCGCGCAGTTCTTCTTTCTGCTGCGCCAACTGCTGCTCCAGCGAGTTGTGCTGCTCGCGCAGTCGCCCTTCGGCGTTCAGGCTCCAGCGGAGCATCAGGAGCGCTTCTTGCGGGTGCAGGGTGAGCCGTTGCAGCGCTGCCGACAACATGTTGTTGGCACTGCGCAGGCCGATCGCGTCGTTCGTGTTACACTGCACCTTGCCGGTAGTTGGAGTCGGGAGGAGCGAGTGCGGGCCGGCGTTGCTTGGCGTTGTGTCTGCATGAATATTTTGTTTGGAGCGCTTATTTTGCCGTCGGAAGACTCGGGTGGGAAAAAACTCACGCGAGTCTGTTCCGTTGGCCGCAGCCGCCGCCATGCGGTCGGCTCTGGCACCCGCACCTGGCGCCTGGCGCCCGGCGTTTTGGCCGTTTGTGTCTGGTGTGTGAAATGTGTTTTGGCCCAGTGCCAAAAAATGTGACAAAGCACGCTTGGTACCCCGGGACTCACCGTTACTTTGGGCCCGGCGCGTGTGAATTGCATTCAGTGGGGTGGGGCCGGCGTTTGCGGCCGGCGCGTTCGCCCCGGCCATGACTTGCACCAAGCCGCCTGCTGCTGCCGCTGTTGTTCGGATTCCGGGGTCTGCGGGTGGTTTGGGGTTGCGATTTTGTTGGGGTTGCGGTAGGGGTTTGGGGGTGTTACGTTGGTCGGTTCGGAGGGGTTCTCGCACACAAAACTTTCAACATGTCGAATCTCACGGACCCATTCAATGTGCGCCCGCTTTGGTGCTGGTTCCCGCTCCGGGGACGCGTCCGGGCGGCTCCTCGACCGATCGTGTGCCCCTGCCGATGCCGCTTGCTGGCGCCTGCTGCTGTTTGTGCGCTGGCTGCCTGTTTTGTCATTTTTCTTTGAGTCCATGTTGTCGCTGCTGTTGTGGGCTGGGTCGTTGCTTGGGGGAGTGTGTCGTTAAGTCAGATTTGATTTTTTTATTTTTTTGGAAATTCCGTTGAGGTTAGGGTGTGAGTTGTACGCCGGAATAAGTGCGTCCATAGGGATTCGTTGTATTTGTGTCCCTGTGTCCACCAATGCAACGGATTTATCTGTGCCCACTACTTCGTAGGGGCCTGTGCGGAGTGGGTGTATTTTTCGTTCGACCGCCATACCCCACTTTGTTTCAACATACACTGTGTCCCCCAGTTTTATGCTTTTCCCCAGTTTTCTGTCGTGGAAACACTTGTACCGCTCCTGGGCGTGTCTCAAGTGTGTTTTGGCCTGCTGCCATAATTGCTGCAATCGCCCCTGTCAGCCTGCTTCTATGGGGACTTGTGTGGCCAGCGACTTTAGTGTTTTCTGCAGGCTCGTGTTTTTGCTAGGTGGCGTGTCGAGATTTTGATCCTGCTGTGGGGTAGTCACTGGTTCCGCGCTTTCCGCCAGTATCGATGGCATGTAGCCAAAAAGTAACTTGAATGGTGCGTGTGCGATGTCTCTGTTGTACGCGACATTCATTCTAAGTGCAATTTCTGGCAATGCTGCTGGCCAATCTTGTGAATTTGCATTTTGGTGTGCCCACTGGCGGGTTAATTGCTCCACGCTGCCAATTGCTTGTTCTCCTAATCCGTTTGACTGTGAATGGCACGGGGTTGTGTTGCGTAGGGATATACCCCACTTGCGCGCCATGTTTGACATGTCTTTGTTCACAAATTCTGTTCCGTTGTCACTAATTAGTTCTGAGGGCGGCCCAAACAGATGGATGACGTGTTTTTCTAGGGCTCTCACTATTGCTTCACCCATTATTTGGCGTATTGGTGCTAGTGCTACTGCTCTTGTCAAGTAGTCCACTGCTACCAACAGGTGTTTGTGTCCCTTGAACTCTGGCATCGGTGTTGTGTCTACTGCTACTTTCTGCCACGGCCTTGTGCCTGGTTCCACGGGGAAAAGAGGGCTTGATCCCTTGCTCTGGCCGTCTTTTGTGATTTTGCAGATGTGGCATTTTTTTACGAATTCTGCGGCGTCCTGGCGCATTCGTGGCCAGGCGGCCACCAAGCTTAATTGCTGTGTTGTGCGTTCGGCTCCTCCATGGGCGCCTAGCTGCCCTGTGTGGGCTCTTTGTAGGAGCCCTTCCCTCATGTGCTGGGGCGCCCACGGTTGGAAATTGTGCGGTCCTTTATATTGAATGACGTTCCCTGACAGCTTGTATTGTGCTTGACCCATGGTTCCATTGGATAGTTTTTTCTTCAAGGTTGCGTATTCCGGATCTTTGCTTTGCTCTTGTTCCCAATGTGCCATTGTTTGCGTGTACTGGGACATGTGCGGACACAGTTTGTCTAATGGGATGCGGATACTTTCACTGGCTCGTTGGAATGCGAGCGTGTCGTTGTCTTCAATGGGGTTTCTGCTTAGGGCATCTGCAATGACGTTGAGTTCTCCCGGACAGTACTCGATGGTGAGATCTTTTAGGGATAGTCTCATTGCCCACCGGTGCATCCATCTTTCGATTTTCCCGTGTGCAGGTTTAATTAACGCGTTTACCAGCGCCTTGTGGTCTGTCCGGAGGATGACTTTCTGTCCATCGATATAGTCCCCTAGCCTATCCAATGCCCATGTGCATGCATAGGCTTCTTTCTCTATTACTGACCAGTTTTTGTGTGTTGTTGGGAGTTTCTTCGATACGAAAGCCACAGGTCGCAATCGTTCTGGGTCTTTTGCGCACTTCTGCATTAGCACTGCTCCCAGCCCTACGTCGCACGCGTCTGTGTACAGGTAGTATTCCTTGGAGCGGTCCGGGTGTGCTAGGATGGGGGCCGTGCTTAGCTTCACCTTGAGCATTTTGTATCCGCATGTGGCGTCTGACGTCCATTGATCGTATGGGGGAATGGGGTCGCTTCCATTCGCTTTGTACTTCCCTTTGGCCATTTCATTCAGTGGCGCCGCTAGTCGGTGGAACCCTGGGATGTGCTGGCTAAAATAGCCTGCCTTTCCCAGGAATGTTTTTATCGCCTGCTTTGTGGTCGTGGTTGGCATGTCTAGTATTGCGGCAATGTTGCTGCGTTTTGGGGCAATGCCCTCTTTGCTTAACTCGAAACCCAAAAATTTCACTTTGTCACAAAAGAAGTGACATTTTTCTGGCTTCAGGCGGATCCCCGCCCATTTCAACCGGTTGAATAGTTGGTTTAGGTGTTGCATGTGTTCTGTGGGTTCATTGCTTGCCACTAGGCAATCGTCGATATACGCAAAGAATGCTGGCCGTTCTGGTTCTTGGTTCAGCCCCGTTAGTACGCAGTCCATCAGTCTCTGGAAACTTGCTCCCGCGTTTTTTAATCCCAGCGGCATGCGCGTGTAGCTGTATTGCCCGCGACTACATACAAACGATACCATGTCTCTTGTTTCTGGGTCTGAAATCGTGACGTTGTAATAGCCAAAACTGGCGTCCATTGTGGAAAAAATTTCCCTCCTGCTCATTTGTTGGAACATGTCGGATATTTGTGGGAGCGGGTAGGCGTCGCGTACTGTGACGTCGTTTAGTTTTCTGAAGTCCAGGCACAGGCGGTAGTCTGTCTTGCCTTCGGGGACGATCACTAGGGGGAACGCCCACGGTGACGCCGATGGCTCTATTAGTTTCTTTTTCAACATTTCTTCAATGGTCTGCCAGACAAATGCGCGTTTTGGGGGTGTTTTGAACCAGGCTGCGCATTTTATGGGTTTTGCTCCCGGGACTAATTCAATTTTGTGTTCTGTGACTTGGGTTTCCCCAATGTCATATTCATTCATGCTAAACAACCCCTCTTGGCGGGCTAGCATGTTTTTGAATTGGACCTCGAGGTTGCATGGTAATGCATCTTGGCTTTCTTTCGGCAGCCGTGGCCAAATTTCGTCGATTCGCGCCTGTTCCTCCTTGGTGAGCTCCTGCTCTTCTAGTGCTGTGTTTGTTGGGGGAGGTGGCTCGGGAAGTTCTTTCACTCCCTGGACTGCTTCTGTTGCAGGTTCTTCAAGGGTTAGGGATGACTTGTGGCAAATATTTCTGCCACCTTTGTGTGGGTGGGGATGTGGCAGTCTGCCCCGGTGGTGTTAGTGATGCACATCGGAAATCCAGCGGTTCTCAGCCATTCGTCATTTGTTTGTAATGCTGCAGTGCATGTTATGCCTGGCACCCATTCATTTAATTTCCCTTCTGCGTTTCTTGTGTATGGGTCCAATGCATATGCGACTGGCAACCCATTTTCTGTGCTTGTGGGTAGGTTGTGGTATTTGTCTACTGTTACTTGCAAATGATGTTGTTGCCCCGCAAAAATTGTTGTGTCGTGCAGGGTGTGTACGCCAGTCATGCACAGCGCAGTTTCGTCGTTGTCCGCTCTGAAGATTTCTTCTGCCCCTTTGAATTCTTGTGACAGTCTCTCCAGTTCTTTGTGGGCTGTCTGGATTATTTGTAACGGCCCCCAAATGGCTGCTCGCCCGATTAGGAGTTGGTCAGTTTGGGGCAGGAATTCCATGAGTTTTACCACTGCTGGCAGTGTGTCCACGTGTGTTACTCCATCTGGAGTTTCATGCTCGATTTTCATGTCATAAATCCTTAGCCATTCGCCCCGTATGATGTTTCCGGATGTTCGGATGTGGCTACCCGTGTAGGGTCTGAACTTGTTTCGTTCCATTTCCCGGTTCATTTTTGCTTTGGCCCACACTCGTTCCAGTGTGGAATCCTCAACAAACAACCCAATGTTGCATCCGGTGTCTATGTGTCCCTTGATGTCTATGCCGTTGAATTTGATTGTGGCCATTGGGCCGGGTGCCTGTGTGGATTTTATACATGTGTCTTCTTGTGCACTTGTAAACCCAACGGAAAAAATCAACGCGGCCAAAACAAACTGCCCTGCTTCTCTACTGTTTCTTCTTTCCACCCTTAGTCAGCCAAGTGCGGAGATCGGTAGTGGGGACTTTGCGGGGCGGCGTTTTTTCTCCGCTGCTGGCGCCCAGCGGCGTGGCTGCCCACGGAATCCTGCTGGGCCCGGGGATTTGCTGCGGCTGGGGATAATAGTGGGGGGAGGCAGGAAAATACGAAGTAGGGGGTAACCCGCCGGGCGCAACATGAGGTAAAAACTTTGGTTGAATAGTATTCTGCACAGGGCCATTTTGTGCAAACGTAGTGGGCTTAAGATGATGTACATAGAATTGATGTACTTTCGTTCAAAACATCACGGTATACCTACACTAGAATGCCACCTCCAATAGAACAGCAGGGTTTGGCACGTTTCTTGCACTCACAAAAACAATAGAAAGCATAGCATTTGTAGCATTTGCACTTATTGCAAAATAGCATTTGTGTGAGTATTTAGCAAACAAGGTTATGGTGCTACATTTGCACAAAACGGTCAAATTGATCAGTAGCTGTGATTCACATCATTGTGTAATTTGCTGCACACTCTGTTTTCTAATAAATAGAATGGCAAGCCTCCAACAGAACGGCACCTCGAATAGAACGGCAGGTATTGGCTCATTTTTGCACTTACGAAAACAATAGAACGGCAGGCACGATTGTGCCTCCTTTACCGATGAGTGCAAACGAGATTCAATCCCGCTAGTGATTTGAACGAAATTCGATCCCGCTAGTGATTCGAATGAGATTCGATCGCGCATGCCAGTTTTTTGTTTGCAATTGCCTGCATTTTCAATCGCTGTGTCCCTGAATTTCTGTTCGCAATTTGCATGTATTTTTGATCGCGGTGCCCCTGAATTTTTGTTTGCAGTTCCATGACAGTTGTTCCATGACAGGTTTTTGTTTGTGAGTATTTTCTTCAAGTCAGAAAGAAACCGCAATCATCTAGAATATTTATATTAGTTTTTGAATTTCCATCATGACAATTTCATGCAAGAGTTTGCATTTTTTTGTTGTGTGGGGAATCTGAAGTAATATATAGATAATCCGAGGATGAAAATGTAATCTCCAGGTTATTCTGATCATTTTAAGTGTTTGTTGATCAAAATCGGCTGACAAATGGCCGAGAAATGGCGTTTTAAAGTTCCATGCATTTTTCTTCATGAGGTCATTTATACGAATGGTAGGCGGATGTTTAAAGAGCTATAACTTTTGATTGGATAGAGATATCGATCTCATTCGTTCGGTATGGTGTTTCTCGCGATCGAGTGTATATGAAAGCATTCTCGAAAACCTGAAATAAACTATTAAAAAAAAATAGCATGTCCAAAAAAATAACTTTGCCCGAAATTTTGCAACGGAAATTGGGCCGAATCGGTATATGGAGAATTGTATATCACCGATTTGACCACAGCAAGGAACTCTCCAAACATTTGTGATTGTTTCAAAAGTTTAATGACTAAAATCGGTTCACAAAGAGTCGAGATATTGATGTTCAAATTTGCATGTTCTGGGCGTCACCCAAAAATTTCGCAAATGACCATCTTTTTATAGACCCACTCTATCTCTGGTCTGGGGCATCGTAGCGAAATTTCCTCGGACTTGTAACTAGCCCCGACCTGAAACAATATTATATTAAAAAATCAACAATTTTCACCGAGCGGTTCCCGAGATATAAACACGTGCCAGCAGGCCGACCCCCCCCCCCCCCCCCCGACGAAATGCTACCCTCGATTTCAGCTATGGTCACACCACCCCAAACCGCCCAGCTATCTATCTATCCCGGACGCAATTTTTTTAGGTTACATTCCCTTGAACACCCCCACACCCGCAAATTGCCTAGCTATCTAGCTATCTGGAGCGCTTTTGAGCAATTTTACCCTTATTTTCACCAAAATTCCCTAATTTTCCTACTTCTTATAGATTTTCACCTTCAAAATAACTAGGTCATGTGTTTTATTACCCATTTTCAACATGCCAGGTATAATTAAATGTGTTCCGGGTCAACATGCGGGATGGGTTACGATGCGGAAAAGTGCACTACATAGTGCACCCTATCTAGATACCCTGAATAATATTCTAGAAATTTTATCATTTTCAATCAACAATTAGCATTCAAAAAAATCACCAATTGTTTGGAAAATATATATAAATATATCACCCCAAACTTGGAAAAAATATAAATATATATAAATCACTCAAGGCCTTCAGAAAATATAATTAAATCACTGAAAAAATAACTCTAAGCTCAAAAAAAATCACAAAAAATCACTTGCGGTTTATTTCAATTACAAGCAAAATTGTGGGCTATTGCGGGATAATTTACCATTTGCAAGCACAAAAATGTACTCTAACATCCCACAATCTATTTATTATTGTTTCACAAGCAGTATTCATTTCATACAATATTGACAAGTGAAAATATCACGCAAATATCACAACAGAAAAATTCAACCTACAACCTCAATGACGAGGGTGTAGCCGCCGTAATGAAAACCCGACCGTAATGAAAGCCTGGTCGTAATGTATGCCTACCCGGCCCTAATGAAAGCATAGCCGTAATGTTGGGATGCTACATTACGGCCGGGCAACATTACGACCAGTTTTACATTACGACCGGGTCCTAGACCAGGGGAGGACGGGAGTAGATTTCGTGTGACGTCGATTTGTGTACATCACCCCTCTCCCCACAGACAGCTGAATGTGCGCTTCCCGACATGCTTTCATCTGCACCGCCCAGCGCACGACGACAAATGATAGCATGATTTTTGTTTTGAGCTAAGTCCGGTGACCGTTTGCAGGGGCCGTTTTCCTCATTTCCATCAGTTTATAAATATATTTGTAAATTTATAAATTTATAATTCAGTTTATAAATTTGTGTCGATTATTTATGAATGTATATGTGGGCAAATTGAAATTAATTGACTTAGATCATTTTTTATCCAATTGATGTTGGCGCGCGCATCGTCTTTACGCATGCACACACACACACAATTATTCGCAATTATTTTTAAACTGATGGAAATGAGGAAAATGTCCCCTGCAAACGGTCACCGGACTTAGCTCAAAATGAAAAATCATGCTATCATTTGTCATAGTGCGCTGGGCGGTGCAGATGAAAGCATGTTGGGAAGCGCACATTCGGCTGTCTGCGGGGGGGGGGGGGTGTACACGAATCGACGTCACACGAAATCTACTCCCCTCCCCCCCCTCCTCTAGGACCCGGTTGTAATGTAAAACCGGCCGTAATGTTGCCCGGCCATAATGTAGCATCCCCTACATTACGGCCAGGCTTTCATTATGGCCGGGTAGGCATACATTACGGCCAGGCTTTCATTACGGCCGGGTTTTCATTACGGCGAGGCCCCCGTCCTCAATGACAACTTCAAAAACATTTTGCACTGCAAACATGTTGCACTGAACCTATAGTGCCTGGTTGTGGCAGTGATGTTTGACTAAATAGGTGCTTAGTACTTGCAGCAGTGCCAGGTATGCCGAGGAAGTTTAGTGCAAATTCACTTACCATATTTCCTTGAAATACCCCCAGGGGGTTTATTTTTTCAGAGTGAGAATTTTGAGGGGGTTAAACCAGGGGGGTTATAAATTCATTGTGTCCATTTTGAGGGGGGGGGGGTATTTAGAGGAAATGCAGTAGTTCATGCAATCATCTAGTGTTTTCAAGAGCTACTTTTTCAACAGTGGTGAGCTGTGAAAACTCAGGGCACACGGCTACATGTTTGGCAAAATTTTGGTGACATTTTGGTGACACCATGGTGACAGGTTTCCACAGTTGTCCCCCATATTTGATAACTGGCAACATTGGTGGATGTCACCAAGTGTTGCCAGTTTTCAAAAGTGGTGAAGTGAGTTTTCAATTACTGTAGATCATTTTTGATGACATCAAGCAGGTATTTTTGATTCAATGTTATGTTTTATTTCAGAAAAGTATGTTATAAGATAGAGTGATGCTTTATACACTAAAACGTGACAATACAATTCATAGCAGGATGACATAAGAAGTTACTAAAACAGTTTATATCATTGTCACACACATAATGAAGTGATGGTGATATCACCATTTGTCATCATTTGAGTTTTCACATTAGGTAAACACAGTGGCAAACTAGTGACTTGCCAAAACAACCCCACTGAAATTCACGCTATTTGTGAAAACGGAACATATACAGCATTCTATTGTGGAAAACTGGATGGTGACATGTCACCATTTTTGGCCATTTCAGTTTTCAAAAAAGTCATGGTGAAAACTAGTGTGAGTATGCACAATATTTACCTGCTTCAAACACTATTTTAACTCAATAATGCTCTACATGAGCAGATGAGAGATTTTCAGGAGAAAATTCTCTTGCAAAATTCAAAATTCTCTTGCACAAATTACATGTTTTAGTCATGAAGCGCGATACTTGCACCACAATGTATCTAGTATGAGTGATTTTTTCAGTGATTTTTTTTTGAATTTGAAAAATATATATAAATATATCACTCAGAATTTGAAAAAAATATAAATATATATAAATCACGGGTTATTTATATTTATTGTGATTTTTGAAAATATAAATCACGGGTTATTTTTCGAATGCTATCAACAATAAACATTTCATCAATCGTCACAATTTTGTCTCGATACTTCACTGAGAACTTGAATGCTTTGAGTTGGTAGGAATGTAAAATCCATGAAGTCAAAGTAATGAAAACACTAGAATTGTAGCACCTGAGATCAAATAAAAGCGCCAAAGTCACTGTGCTGGAATTTTCAGCAGGTTTATGTGGTTTTGTTTTCCTTTACCCAACAAACCCTATCACTTTCCCAACAACCAGATAATTCACAACATTCCTTGTCACTTTTCTCCTTGTAAAAATTTCACCGCGTTATAATTTCAAGCACAGTGAATTGGGCTGCTGAAACGGTGTCGATGTGGAAGTAGGCCTACTAGTCATCTAAACCCACTAGTCATGTAGACATGCCAGTTATCTATTACTACCCGCTAATAATCTATACTGTGGCACACTGTGGCCTGCACTATTGTATGTAGGTACTCTACTAATTGTGTAAACCTGCTGCTGCTAATCCACTGTGTCATGCTAATCCCCGCTAGTCATCTACACCCCAATGATAGGCATAGATGACTAGCAGGTAGAAATAGAAATATACTGGCGTGTCTATATGACAGACTGGTATAGATGACTACAGGGTCATCAAAGTGTGCATTTGGCAGCGAGCCAATCAGCACCTATTCTCGTCATCATCTTCATCAGAGTCGGGCGGGTTCCTGTCGGGTCTGAGTCTGTGCGGCAGGGCGGCGGGCGGCTGGCTGTGGCTGGGCGGCCTGACCCCGTACAGGGCGGCCGTCTGCCCGATGGCCGCGCGCAGAGACATCTGGATCGCGCTGCGCATCTGCTTCTTGCGCGCGCGCCGCCGCTCGCACGTCAGCAGTTCCCTGAACGCCCGCCGGAATTCCCGCGAGAATCTGATCGAGTTTTTTGTTTAAATTTGGGATTTTTGATCGGTACTATTTTGCATTGACAATAGCAGACAGTTATAACTCAGTCATTGTTTTTAAGGTGCGTTCTCCATTACACAGATCACAAACAGTTTTTTTGTATTGAAAAGATTCTCTTTACACTCGCTTTGGGTGGGGTTCTAAAGAGGGAGGGGTATTTTTCATAAGATTGCTCGGACCTGTGGTATTTCAGGGGGGGGGGGGGGTATTTCGAGGAAATACTGTATAAAGATAGACATTTAGATGATCACTCACCTTCCATAAATGAACGGATTAGCACTGGAATTGAGGTGTCCCAGCCACGTGAGTGCAGTGAACACCCCATCAGTGTGGGGCACGCACTGGTAGCCCACGGCCACGGGGCACAGCGCCACCAGAATGTTCACTGTGAAAAATGGCAGCCAGGTGCCAGTCCCAGACCCTGTAAAATGTCAAATGTCAAGCGAGGTGTCTAAAGTCATGTAAAATGCTGTGCAGAATGGCAACTCGGTTGCTATTTTGCAGGGCATTTCACATGACTTTCGACACTTTGCATGACATTTGACATTTTACAGGGTCTGAAACTGGCACCAGCAAACTATGAAACAGCCGACTACAATGCCCAACGTTCTCGCCGCTCGCTGCTCTTTCAGATATTTATATAGTTCTTTTGATTTCGATTTCACCTTCGACGTGGTTTTGTCGTTTTCGCCCGACGCCGGCGCGATTATATGCACGCTGGGCATTCCCTTGCCGTCGGCGATGGAGATTTGCGTGTCGTTACATGAATTTTGGTTGGATATGAGCGCGCCGGTGGAGTTGTTTTTTAGGATCGATTTGAGCGCCGGCGGCGCGCGTTGGCGCCATTTGCTTGAACGGCGGCGTGCCGCACCTGATTTGTGTGTTTTTCGTGTGGGTTGATGAGAAATGAGAGTTGTTAAAAATACCAAACTTTTTGCCAAAGTTTATGTAAAGTACTTTTTATCCAGCCCTGAGTACAGCAAATGTAAAGTAAAATAATTAGTTTTACTCTGCGTGAGTACAATACTTTTTTTGTGGAACGTGTAAAAACTAAAAATGAATTTTTCTATCATGTCCCCAGGTAAATGCAAAAATGAATGAGTACTTTTTTTCTGTAAAATTTAAAAGTGGATAAATTTTGATCAACGATTTCTGCTGCCATTTCCCCAGACACTCCTATTTGTTATCTATTTGCAACGGCGCGAGACCACTGCAGGAACGTACCATCGGCGGGCGTGCAGCCGGGCTCGCTGGCCTGCCTGGTGCCCATGAGCGGCGTGGCCGTGCAGCTGGTGGCCGCCGACGTGTCCGTGCTGCGCGCGCCGCCGCACCCGAGCAGCCCTCTGGCCGCGCCGCCCGGCTGCGGGTGGTCCACGGACCTCTCCAGCACGGCGACGAAGTGTGGCGGCACCTTGCCGCCGCATTGGGCCGCCGCTGCCGCGCTGCACGAGTCGTGCCGCTGCGACGCCGGCGTGCACTGCGTCGTCTGGCAGTTGGGCACTTTGTTGGTGGGCGCGTCGATCACTTGGCCCGACGACATGCGCTGCTGCCCGCCGCACATCGGCGCCGCCCGCGTCGCCAATGTGTTCTGGAATGGGCCGGGGGCATAGGGGATTTTGAGGGTAGCATTTTAGGGGGGGGCGTCGGCCCCCGAGCACGTGCTAATAACTAAGGAACGGCACGGTGGAAAATGCTGAAATTTTGATATATTATGGTTTCAGGTTGGGGCTAATTACAAGTCCGAGGAAATTTCGCTACGACTCCCCTGACTGGAGATAGGGTGGGTCTATAAAAACGTACTTTTTGCGAAAATTTTTGGGTGTCGCCCAGAACATGCAAATTTTGCACCTGAATAACTCGCCCATTTCTCAACCAATTTTTATCGTTTGACTTTTAAAAGGATCATAAATGTTTGGAAAGTTCATATTTTGGGTCAAATCAGTGACATTTAATTTTTTTTATATCGATTTGGCCCAATTTCGGAATGCAAAATTTCCTGCAAAAAATTCTGTTCGAGCATGCTATCTTATACTCCTGATCGAAAGAAACTCAAAAATAAAAAAATGAGATCGATAGCTCGTCCCAATCAAAAGTTATAGCACTTCAAACTTTCGCCTCCCATCCACACAAATCACCACTTGAAGAACAATGCATGCAACTTCAAAACTCCATATCTGGATGATTTCTTGGCCGATTTTCGTCAATGAGCACCTCAAATGATTGGAATAACCTGAACATTTCATTTTTGTTGTCTATTTATGTATATATTCAATCAGATTTCCCGTACAACAAAATAATGTGAATTCTTCTGTGTAATTATCAGGATAAAAATACATATAGATAAATAGACAACGAAAATGACATTTTCAGGTTATTCCAATCATTTTAAGTGCTTATTGACGAAAATCGGCCAAGAAATGGTCCAGATATAGAGTTTTGAAGTTCTTCATGTGGTTATTTGTGTGGATGAGAGGCGAAAGTTTGAAGTGCCATAACTTTTGATTGGAAAGAGCTATCGATCTCATTTTTTTGTTTTTGAGTTTCTCTCGATCAGGAGTATCAGATAGCATGTCTAAAACAAAAATTTTGCGCGAAATTTTACACCCGGAAATTCGGCCAAATCGATATATACACAATTGAATTTCACCGATTTGGACTCAGAAATGAACTCTACAAACATTTGTGAGCTTTATGAAAGTTAAACGACCAAAATCGGTTGACAAATCACCGAGTTATTGCGGTGCAAAGTCAACATGTTCTGAGCGACACCAAAAAATTTCGCAAAAACCACCTTTTTATCGACCCACCCTATCTCCAGTCAGGGGGGTCGTAGCGCAATTTCCTCGGACTTGTAATTAGCCCCAACCTGAAGCCATAATATATCAAAATTTCAACATTTTCCACCAAGCCGTTCCTGAGTTATTAGCACGTGCTCGGGGGCCGACCCCCCCCCCCCCCCCCCCTAAAATGCTACCCTCAAAATCCCCTATGGCCGGGGGGCGTGGTTTCGTAATGACCATAATCGAATTTGGTCTTCATACAAAAAACCTGATGTATTTATATTTTGTCATTCATTTGCATTGCATTCGATGCACGTATTTATGTTGAACTCTAAGTCGAAAAGTCCAAAATTGTATTTGTCAAAAATTCTAATGAAAGTTTCAAGATTTTTCATTGCAAGTGTTTGCTTGGCTTTGCAGTGGGCGAAGCTTTTTTATAATATTTTGTCAGACAGTTACTTGAATCTTTCATCAAAATACACAAAACTTTGGTATTCAGAGAAATGAACTTATCGACTTCTCGCCTGCGACAAAGTATTTCCCATGTCACACAAATCCGCCTTATCAGCAGTTTCCAAGCGCACCCACCCAATAACCTACCAAACTGGCCCTCCTGCCGCGCGGCGCGTTGGCGACGTCGGGGCAGGCGGCGCTGACGATGGTGTGCACGCTGGCGGCGACCATGGCGCCGTGGTGCTGCTTGGGCGACTTGTTGCCGCCGTAGTGCACCCGCAGCGTGGTCGAGCTCGTGTCGTTCGTGCCCGGGCTCTTCGCCCCTTGGCTCGCCTTGCAGTTCAGCTGCGGGGGGGGGGGGGTGTTTTGTTGTTGACTTCCGTCTGCAGAAACTGCAATGTCTGCAGAAACAGCTTGAAGTTCACGCAGAATATTCGAAAATGTGATGAATGAGTAGAAAATTCCAAATCTATTCCAAAAGATGAAAACTAATCTAGAAGTCAACTAAGACAGACGTATTTGGGCGCATACTTTGCAGTCAGCGGAGTATACTTGAAATCACCCACTGCTCATGCACACGGACCTGCTTGTGTCCGCTCTTCAGTCCGGCCGAGTGCGCGGTGGCGATCTTGAACACCTTCCAGTAGGCGAACAGGATGATGGACAGGGGCACGTAGAAGCTGATGGTGGAGCTGATGCACACGTAGAACACGTTGTCCGTGAACAGGCACTTGGACGCGTCCGCGTACAGGTGCGGCGACCCGTAGCGCCACACCGCGATCGCCGGGAACGCCAGGCACACGCACAGCAGCCACACGCCTGCGGCAATGCAGGCTTTTTATATTGTATATAAAACGGTACATTGTGACATAAAACGGCATATTGTGACATAAAAACGTAGATAGCTACACAAACTAGTCTATGTGAAGCTGCAATGCAAATTAGCAGTAACATACATCATGTTCATTGCATACATGACGTACATCATTCCGAAGGGGGGGGATTTCGAGGGGGGGTTATTATTTCCCCAGCCCATTTTGAGGGGGGGGGGGGTAATTCTAGGGGGGTCAATACGGTATACTCCTGTGACATTACGCCTTGCACAGGTGGTTCACGCTGGAAGCGTGCCAATGATCGTTAACGCTAGTAATTTTCATTAAAAGTTTGAAAAATTCATTGCCGTTGTGACCTTATATTTACGTGAACCTATTCGCAACTATGAAATTTCATCTTTTTTCACAAAAGTCGCATGATTTAATTATCATTGGCACGCTTCCAACATGATACATAAATCAGTGCGAGTGCAGACCATCAAGTCGTACCGAGCACACCCTATGAACCAACCAAAAATGGCCCAAAGTATGCGGCCGGTGGTGACTTTATCGGGGTACTGCATGGGGTCCCTGTTTGCGATGTACCTGTCCAGTGATATCACGCACAAGTTCCAGATGCTTGCTGACGATGCGAGCACATCGACCGCGTGCCAAACGTCGCAGAACGCTAAGCCTGTGCATTGGGGGGGGGGGGGGTATTTGGGGAGTTTCATTCTAAAAATGCATATACCCTAAATCCTCGAATAAGACCCCAGGGGAGTTATTTTTTCGTCAGACGTTTCGGAGGGGGGAGTTATTCAAGGGGGGGAGTTATTCTAGGGGGGAGTGATTATTACCTCAGGAAACCTGGACTTTATTCATTGTATGGATGCAGTATGTAAACTCGTGTAATTCAGGTATTTCACTGTCCAACAACAACAAAACAATGTGTATACACTGCATACACATTATGTATCTGCTGTCGCTACTATACTTTTATAGTTTTATATTGAATCATTTTCATCAGAAGTAATAGTTTTTTGAGAGGGGGGAGTTATTCAAGGGGGGAGTGATTTTTACTCACCCCGCCAGCAGGGGGGACTTATTCAAGGGGGGAGTTATTCAAAGGGGGAGTTATTTTTTACTCACCCCGCCAGCAGGGGGGACTTATTCAAGGGGGAGAGTTATTCGAGGGGGGGGTCTTATTCGAGGATTTGCGGTATCCAAGTTTTTCGATTTTTCAAAATCGTATTTTAAAGTTTGACGCTGGCCCGACGGCGCTATGTTTGGGGGACTACGCTTGCCCCGCACTTTTCAGATAGATCCGACATTTCTCTACATATTTTGTAATCACAAATTTTGTTGGCCGGGAAATATTTAGGGAGTTATGTGAGATTTTGTAAGTCACCCAAAATTGGGAACAAATCTGAACATTTGAAATTAAATGTTAAATAACTTCTTAACGGTGCATCGTAGGATAAAACGAATAACATCACTGCAAAGCCCGTGTCTAAAAGTACCTCTACCTAAATTTTCAGATCAATATATGTACGCATATTTGATTTATAGTGCAAAATAGATTTGGAAATTCACGTATGCATTTTTGGAAATGAAACTTTTTTTTGTATGGGAATTTCGGCCAGCTCTTTGCGGCCGCGCCGAAGCACGCGTGCATTTTTGGAAATGAAACTATTTTTTGGATATGTGCATATTTATGAAATGAAACTCCGGTGGTCCGACATGGATATGTGCACTTACGAAATGAAAGTCCTGTTTTTCATAGGGGATCTGAGATGGATATGTGCACTTTCTATGTGAAAATTGTGATTTTTCTGAAAAACGGTACCACTGTATCTCGGGAACTAAATGGACGCTGGATTTTTTTCTAAAATGTGAAAAACTATACGTGGAGGTCATATCCACGCTTAACTCGATTTTTCTGGATTTGGCGCTTGTGAACTTTTAGAACGGAACTCCCCATTTCAGGAGATAAAAGCTGGGGTAGTGACGGGGGCACTTCCGGGGTTACCTACATTGGCACTGTGCCAACAATAAGCAACTTGTGCAAGTCGAACAGTTTTGAGAAACTGCGTTGTGAATTGTGATTATGCGATGTTTTTTTTTCGTTTTTTTTTTCAGCAGCTGTGAAAACGTATTTGCTTTACTCGAATAAACGTACCTATACCTATTCGAGTATCGAGTTAATGCATTTACTTTTCCCCGCCAAAATTACCTTCATTTTTCGCCAATCTGGGTATAAAGGCACTACATAATCTAATTTTACATGGCATTTGACAGATTTGTCTGGCATTTTAAATCGCGCTTTACACGTTGCGAGCTGGGCGCAGAAAAATTACCCACTGCCACTACCTTCGTTTCACCTGATCCCGAATGCCAGATAACACACCAGACCACATTTCCTAAATTGAGTATATTTTAACATTGTGATTAAATGTCAAGCAACAGTTAGCATGATGAAATCAGCACTAATTCGGCTGCCGCGCGACACTAATTATTTTCCCCCAATACCGAAAAGAGTAATTACTAATTTTACTAATCACTCACATGCTTTAATCGTCGCCCGAGTCTGGTTGCGACTATAAAAGCATGGTGCAAAAACAAAAAACATAAAGTCACTTCCTTATTCGACACCATCACAATCAAACTAGCCGAGCCATGCATAAATACTCCACTTTGGTCATGGTCACGTTGGCCGTGTTCCTGTTGCTGATCGGAAATAGCGCAATCGTCGAAGCCAAGCCACTCTTCAGAGCATTCCATCGCCACGGTTAGTATTTTACCGGAATTTTTGGCACGATTTTGAGCTGTCTTTTGTTTGAGCTGGCACTGGCAAAAAGAGTGCCAAATCGAATATCGTATCGAGAGCTTTTCATGTGCTTCATCGTGAGCTTAATGAATTTTTGTATCATTACGTCGTCGAAACTTGAAAAATAAAAACATTAGCGCCTTGTAACGTTGGCAAGACTTCAGAAGTTTACGCACAACTGAAGCGCGGCAAAGTTATCGAGTCTATAGATGAAGGCATAGCGTATTTCATACTTTCAAACTGCAATCTCCCCTCGCAGGCGGGCACAGTTGGTTCGGCAGGGGCATGCCGGGGGCGATGACGCACAACATCTACCACCAGAACAGGGTGCGCCAGCCCCACGGCCCCCCGCACGGACACATTGGTACGCTCATTAGATCATGCATTGTGCGTTCAGATTTCAACACAGTGTTTTTAACATGAAAATGAATAAAATGAACACTAATATTTATGTGTTCTGGCACTGTTCCAACGTAATTTCTACTTGCCGTTCTTTTGGAGGTATACCGTTCTATGAGAAAAACTACGGTATGTGCGACATAAATAACATTAACGGCATGGGCGCACTTCCCTGAACCTTATACCCCGAATGTCATAACTGAATTGAACGCCACATCAAAATTTCAGCTTTGAAAAATTGGTGATTTGGTTATTTGGTAATTGGATTAAAAATATTCAGGACGCCGCGGATGAGTGACGAAAGTTGCACCGAGCAAACCGACTTCCCAGTTTGACCGACTGCTACTTGATTGATTTTATATATGATTGATTCATTAGGCCCACACACACTATTTAAGTGTCCCGATGTAAAATTAAGTAACTATGCTCTATATTTTACAAAGGAATGTTGAAAGCACATAATAATAGTGTGTGTGAACCCTTAACTCCTATTTACGTTTTTACAAAACGCACATTTAGTTTTTATAATTATAACTTTATCGAACTTTATAACCCCTCAATTCATATTGAATTGGGGTAATTGTCGCAATATATATATATATATATTAACAATAAAACATAATTAAACAGTGGTGTCTTTGTCTGATTAAGCCAGAAATAATACTGAAACAAAAATCAAAGAGAAGCCATACAGTACACATACTCGAGTACCGAGTAAATACGGATACCTACACTGAAACGGGTCGGGCCAGGCCTCCTACGCACAAATGCCTGGTACGCACAAACGCCCGGTACGCACAAAATTGTGCTCGCCACGCACATCTGCCCGGTACTTACATGGCTGATGATCTTTGCGTACCGGACAGATGGTCACTAATGTTATTGCACAGCTTTTTTCACTTCACTGATATCTGAAAATCACTTGGATGGATGAATTTTTTCATTTTTTTAACGGACATCGCATGATTTTATAATCATTGGCACGCTTCCAACACGAGACATAAATCAATGCGACGGCAGAGTATCGTGTCCGCCTAGTATACTTATTTTCAGCAAGACCGGATTATTGTGTTCCGGGTCAACATGCGGGATGGGTTTACATGCGGAATAGTGCAGGCCCCACTGAAACTACTTTCAAAACGCATACTTTTTCAGAGTACTCGAATAACGTAGAGTAATTTCTGTGAGTACAGATAGATTATTTTTGCCATTCGAGGCTGAAAAACTTTGATGCTAAACATTGATAATGCTCCTTTCTACATTTTCCAGAAAGAAAAGTTAGAGTTATTGAGGGGAAGTTTTTAAAGGGTGTAGTTATTTTTTCCGCAGTATTACACTTTGTTTTTGTTTTTATTTCATACACCGCACAACATTTGCATTCTATGAATAGGTTCAGGCTGATAAAGTGTATTTATTGAACGAATCACACCCGCTTGAATAAATCTTCACAGAGGGGGAGATTTATTCAAGTGGGGGTGTGATTCGATGATATACGGTATTTGTGAAGCGTCTACTTCCAAGTTTATAACACCAAAAAGTTGTCCAATGAGTTAGTTCACTGTCTAAATCCAAAGTTTGATAATTAAGTGTACAATTTTCTGTCTGATTGCAACCGAAATACCTAAATTCAACTGATCATCAGCAGAGTCCACCCAGTGGGGGAGTTATTCGAGGGGGGCATTCGAGTCAACGCAAAATTTTTTTCCGCGGGTGTAAAAACAGCAAGTTAAAAATGCCCACTAACTATAAAAGAGCCAATGGTGATTGGCGACCTCTAAAACTGAATTAATGGGCATGACGACGAGCCCCACGAGCAAGTCGGCGGCCGCCAGCGACACGATCATGAATCCAGTGGGCGTCTGCAACTTCCGTCTGGGGGCACTCCCAGACCCTGTAAAAAGCCCTGTCAAATGTCAATTGTCAAGCAAAGTGTCAAAAGTCATGGAAAATGCCCTGCAAAATGGCAACTCGGTTGCCATTTTGCAGGGCATTTTCCATGACTTTTGACACTTTGCATGACATTTGACATTTGACAGGGCTTTTTGCAGGGTGTGGGATTGGCACCTGGTCGCCACGGCGGTGACCACCAGCGCGTTGCCGGCAACTGTGATGACGCAGCACACGGCCATGGCCATCGCCAGCACCGGGTGCCTGCCAGAGTTGTTCAAATGTATTTACGCAAATACATTTGTAGTATAATGTAATGTATTTACTCAGTACTCAAGTATATGTATCATTCAAGTAAACAAACCTACCGTATTTCCTCGAAATCCCCCCCGGGGGGTGATTGTTTCATAGTGCTCCCGAGAGGGGGGGGGGGTTAAACGAGGGGGGGTATTCCGAGGGGGGGGGAGGGGTTATTATTTCACAGGAATTTTTTTGAAATCCTAGTACAAAATCGTGGTTTGTGATGTGCGCTGGGGTAGAAAAATGCATCAATAACTGACATGTATCAACTCCTGTAGAACACAAACTGCAGTATTTGTCATGTACGTTCTCGTTACACTCAATCTGGGGACTATTTCAAGGGGGGGGGTGATTGTTTCATAGTGGTCTCGAGAGGGGGGGGGGTCAAACGAGGGGGGTATTTCGAGGAAATACGGTATACCTATATGCTTTCACAACTATGCAAATGTCAACAATTTGTCAAATTTCATGCAATACGTCAAATCTTTCTTATTTATTTTTATTGACTTTTTAGTAGACTAATTTAATCAACCCTCATTGTTTTATTTTGTCTGACATATGACACTTCATTTTGCACTTCACAGTGTGCGGGACTGCCCCCAGATCAACCCACCTAAACTGCACAGAGTCGCCGCTCAGAGAAGAATTCAACCCATCCATTGAAATGCTGACATTGCTGAATAATTCCATAGATCCTGCTAATTGATTTGTCCCAGTGGTGGCAGCCATGGCAGCAGTGGTAAAATTTGAATAGGTGCCAATATTGTGCCTAGACTGCATCAAATTCGAATGGCTGTCCATAATTACAGTGGTAACTATACTTGACACCGACTGCATGCCGTTTCGCCCACGCTCACGTATAAATAGTTATTTTTGTAATTCAGTTTAGTTTCTGTAACTAATTAACAAGTTACGTCTAGTTGACAGTTCTTTGCGTGCACTTCACTTGGCTTTTTAGTTAGCGGCCATGCGTCTAAATATTAAAATGTGCCTGGTCTGGTGCTCAGCTGAGTAGAAAAAGTCTGCAGTTTTAGACCGGAGCTAATTGAAACGGAACAAGGGTGCGGCCCGGAATAATGGAAATATGCTGCGAGGTTTGAGTGGGCCGCATTAGTTGAGAATGTCGCGCTGCATTTCCTGATTTCTGTGGAAAATTGCAAATCGTGCTTTTAGGTGAAGTTCGAATCGCGTTTTTATAGTTGACACATATTTTTATGTGCCTACACTTGACATCTTAATATAGGTATTAGGTATATTTACGTATTAATATTAGGTATATTTGCTATAGGGACATTTGCGAAAACACATGTAATTGTGTGTCCATTAGCTGCGTCTGGGGACTATTTGATCTGGTTGGTGTAAACGGCCAGTTCAGTGAAGACCTGTTGATTTAATCAACCTGTTGAAGTTGAAGTTGATTGAACTTCAGTTGAAGTTGATTGAAGACCTGTTGATTTGAAGACCTTTAATGATGATCACATCACATGTCTTCAAATGAAGTGGGAAAAATTGCATATGGTGAGTAGTAGAATGCATTTCATTAGTCATGTTTGTTGAAGTGTCACCGTGTATCCAAATTTAAAGTTCGCTTCAAGAAAATGATCACGTATGCTCCCGCTTAACAACTATCTTGTATGGGATTGATAACTGATGAAAATATCCCTTAGCAAAATATATCTGAAAGCCAAATATATCTGATACTGCAAAACCTGACTGAAGGTCCGGATATAATCGCGCTAGTGTGTTATATTTGCGTAGACTTGCCAATTGTTAAAAGTATTGCTTTATACCTATTTCCGGGTAGCACAAATCGTCGAACCTTTTTGAAATTTTCATGGTTGCAACTAGTGATGGACAAGCGCCAGGAAAAATGGTGCCAGGCGCCAATGGCGCCATGGCTCCATTCAAAAAATTGTCGCCGGGCGCCAAAGGGCAACAGAGAAAATGGCGCCAGGCACCAAAATGGCGCCAACAATAAAAGTCACTATTTCAGCCTGTAGAAGCATCACAGAGGCGTTTATAGAAGAGCCAAGATGTGCTGTAACATTTTTCTGATGGTGACTCAAGCCATAAAACTCACCTTATCGTGAATATTACCTACCGTATTTCGTCAAAATACCCCCCTTCAATTAACCCCTACCCCTCGAAATACCCCCAGGTGCTTTCGAAGCTGGGGGAAAAAAGAACCCCCTCAAAATACCCCCATCTGGAAATATGTACATCATGTATGCAATGTACATGATGTAAATATAAATATATTGCTCGCAGTTTGCATCGCAACTTTACGTATACTAGTTTGTGTAGCGATGCACGTTGTAATTTCCAAATATACCCTATTTGGTCACACTGATTGCCGGTTTTGGGTATAAAAAAGCGTACCCTTTACAAGTCCTTAGTACTTAGTGTCAATACAGAAGGGGGTCCAAGTTGAGTTTGAGAAGAGAGTTTATTTTTTTAGGGCGATGGAAGAACACTAGTGGCAGAGTAGAAGCAAGGGACAATTTTCGTCACAAGTCGAAATATTGGTGAAAAAACAACAATTTCAGCTACTTATAAGGCAAATGAAACTACCATAATTGACATTAATAAAAGACTAAAAAAGGCATAATGTCAGGAATGCACGGAATCACTTCCAAATCACATAAGCTCTGATGTAAGCACTTAATAGAATCGTAAGGTACAAAAACTTATAAAAGCGTAACTAATTAGGCTAATAAAACATGCAGTAATAATTAGGAACGGCTAGTAGTAACAATTAAAAGCTTCATGTGACATGGAACTTAGCATACTAATTAATAACTTACTCGAGAGACAATTAACTACTTCCATAATTACCTACAAATCCCTACTTAATCTAATATAATCTGAAACAAGTAACAGCGCAGTGCAGCTAACAGAATGCTCACGGGCGCAAAATGCTTATCACCCTCAACGTCGCAACCCACAATTGTGACTATCCGGTCGGCTCGCGCCCGTGAGAAAGGTTTCAGCCCGATGGCCTTGCCCTTCCGAGCGTGATGGGATATTTATACTGGGGCGGCGGAAAATGTATTTTTTTTGGACTGCGACTTGTCACTTGGGGTGTTATCAGAAGCTGTTCCTACCACCCACCGATACTAGATGATGCACGACAATCTAGTCAACATGGGGAGAAACTCGGAACAGTATTTGTTTGTTATATTTTTTGTGAAGTTCATTGTTCCTGGCTTCCGGTCGCCACCTACCTATCAGTCGCAGTCTCCGCCTCTGCCCAAAGATAAGTAAAGGGTGGAATGTGCATTCGGCCGCCCAGAAAGTCACAACAGTGCGCCGACGACTTCAAAGGCATCCACACGTGCCGCAGCATTTTAAAGTGAAAAATGTGAAATTCCCCTCTCACCTTGTGCCACATGGAATGTAGTTTACATTTGGGCTAGGAATAACTTAGCTAAATTTACTTAAGTTGAATTGGCGCACATTGATATAACAATTTAGTGGGGAATAAGGAAATTAAATTGTGCAGAGCACTACAACCACTAAAAACATGGTAAACTTGGTCTGCCAGTGCAACGGCGTTGATCTTGCAGTGATGTGCTATATCGGGGCGTAGCACAGCAGGGGAAACTGCTGCGCAGTGCCATGCCAGCCCCGTAGACTACGAAAAGTCGCCAAAAATACCTGAGGGGATTTATTCAAGTTTTAGCTTACAAAATACATTGTAGTTTACGTTCCGTGAATTATTATTGCATTTGGTTGTCTAAAATTTGTGGGGTGGTGTCTTTCCCATCGTAAAAACGCTCTTACACGTTCTTGTGTAATCAAATTTGTGGCGACATGTATTTGTCGCTTCAGTTTCCATTTATCGTTCTGCTGTAACTCCAGCTTAATGAGAGTGATTTAGTGGGAAAATAAAGCATGCAATGCTTGGTGTTCTATTCAGATGGCATATGGTCGATTTGTCATCTATACTATCTACACTAGACAAAGCACAGGTACAGTTATTGATAGGGACTGTCAGAAAATTGACAAATGAAAGACATTGTTCGCCAGATGGGAGGTATGTACCTCAGAGGAATTGTATGTCACTGTCAAGCAGCGAAAAAATAACCTCAATGTAATTAACAGAACAATACTTACGGGCAGTCTATTTCTTTGCAACGCCACGGAATGGTCTGAAATATTGTGCTAAAAATTGTACCTTTGTTTTTCAAGTGATGTTCAAACATTTGCATTTACTTTTGATCCGAATAGAATTCACATAAATTGCCAAAATGACAATAAAATACATTAAAACTCAGCACTTGATAGTAAATACTAATGTAAATTACGTAGCCAATAGTAAATACTAATGTAAATTACGTATACATTGCCCGCCACTTCGTTTCAGCTTGGATCTTCTATTGAAGGCTGTTTTTTAAAAAAGAAATATGCTGCACAGTAGCCACAAAGGGCACTCTAAATAATACATGAACATGGTTTCATTGCATTAGCTGACTAGGACCAATTTCAAATGAAGTGCGAATTGCATGACATTTTACTAAATTGATATGAAATTATGAAAGTATCAGCAAAAAGCTGCATGAAACACTCGTACACTGTACTGTATCAGTCAAGTTATCATAAATACTAACAAACTGATATCATGTGGTGCCATGGAGTGGATTCTTTGTGAGGATACAAAAGAAACGTAAAAACGGTACTTATATTCATCGCAATAAAACGACAGGTTGCAATGCGTTCCATGGACAATGGCAGTCCCTAGTGAATACCGCCTGAGATTCCCTGGGATGGCAGATTTCAGGGAGGGCCTGTGGACTATCACATGTAGTGATGAAAAAGCGCCAACACTTTGGCGTCAAGCACCGACGATGCCACCCACAGCAACATGGCGCCAAGCGCCAAAAGCGTCACGGCGTTTTTACGTCACTAGTAACGATGGCACACCCACTCGAAAAAAGTATTTAAATTTTTAAGTGTTTTTTTTTAAATGACTTTTCGAATTTCGAATTTTTTCCAAAAATAGTTTTCGAATTTTCGAATTTAGTTTTCGAATTTTCGAATCTTTTTGATGACTTTTCGAATTTTCGGATATTTTTACTACTTTTCGAAATTTTTTCAG
>OZ038454.1:27766703-27867703 GCA_964036195.1 Sphaerolaimus hirsutus | reverse complement strand
ACTGGCGACGTATTTTTCCCGCACTGATCGAATAATCGAATAGATGAATAATTCAAGTTGGAGAGGGGGAGAATTTTAGATAAATATGGCACATTCATCTGGCACTTGCACCATATCTTTGTAATGATGCCATATGCTAAATATACGCGGTAGTGGTGTAAAAGCGTCATGTCGCTGGCGCCTGCTTCTAGCGCCAAAGGAAAAAACGCCATGGGGCTTATGGCGCTTGGCGTCATTTTGCTATGGCTCTATTGGCGCTTGCCATTATGTCCAAGAAAAGCGCTATGACACTTTTGGCGCTTGGCGCTATGTTTTGGTGACGCCAAGAACAAAATCACGAAAGACACGTCATGACGCTTCACCACGCATCCCCAACACACGCCCATGGAGTATAGAGGCAATTAGCACGTTTCTGTTTAAGGCCTATTACAAATCATTGGGGAGGTCGTCATTTGTGGATGTTTATAATTCATGATGAACAACACTCATTCATTCATAAGTATTTAGAACATGAGACATCAACTTCACAAGTCAGATGAAATTTTAATTAGCCTGTGCGTAACGTTGTTGTGGGTGGGTGGATACTAGCGAGTGTAAACACGGGATGGTACCGTATATTCCCGAAAAGCACCCACCCAGGGTTTCGCCAGTGAAGTTTGAAGGGGTTTATCCTAAGGGGGCAACTCAAGGGTGTAAAACGTCATTAATGCTGCGATTACTAGGGTGTCAAATTTCCGTTTTCCGTTTTCCGTTTCCGTTTTCCGCAGGCAAATTTTTTCCGTTTTCCGTTCCGTTTTCCGGCTGCTGAAATTTTTTTTCCGTTTTCCGTTCCGTTTTCCGGCAACTTTTTTTCTGTTTCCGTTTTTCCGGCTCATTTTCCGTTTTCCGGCTAAATTTTCAGTTTTTCCGCTTTTTTTCCGTTTTCCGCCTCAATTTCCAGTTTTTCTGCTTTTTTCCCATTTTCCGCCTCAATTTTCCATTTTTCCGCCTCATTTTACCTTTTTCTGGCTCAACTTTCGGTTTTCTGATCAGCCAAACTCTTAAAAATTCATGCAGATTGTCAATGATGTAAAAAAATTCTGTTTCCAGCAAAATTACTGCAAATTTTTTCCACTTCCGGCAAAATTTCAGCAAATTTTATCTGTTTTCCGGCAAAATTTCAGCAAGTTTTTTCCATTTCCGTGCAAATTTGATTTTTCCGTTTCCGTTTTCCGCCATGTGCAAATTTTTTTCCGTTTTCCGTTCCGTTTTCCGGCCGCTGAAAATTTTTTTCCGTTTCCGTTTCCGTTTTCCGTAAAAAAAAATTTTTGACACCCTAGCGATTACAGCTCGACGTAAAATTTGACCCAGCGTAAAATTGATTTTTGGGCGTAAAATAAATTACAGGTGAATGGATAAAGATACGATGTTGTAATTTGAGCCAAAGAAAGCGCATATGCAGATGTTTCTTGTGTTGAAAGCTTATCAGTTTATTTTAATTGTACCAGACGTTATAAATTTTGGCACAAATTTTATTTATTTTGCGCCGTAAGTAGCGGAAAATTACAGCGCAAAAGAATAAAAAAATTGTGCCAAAATTCATAACTTCTGGTACAATTAAAATAAACTGATAAGCTTTCGACACAAGAAACATCTGCATATGCGCTTTTTCAGTGTAACCCCCAATGCACAACCATCGGGCTGTATCCTGCCCGGCGCAATACTTGGTTGCAGAAAAATAGCAAATTTGAAATATCCGCGCTACAAACAAAACCTGCACATTAATGGAATGTCTACTTGCTTTGAAGACACACAATGTTGCGATCGCGAACACACATTGTGATTCCGCGGCACATGGGTAAGAGGGCTTTCACATGGTATTTTTTTGTGACAAAAATTTCTGTATTTCAACACTTTTTTGGGATGAAAATGAAGTGCTTTATATGCGCGACGCATCAATCACTCATGACATGATTAGCCTCACTGCCTAGGACAGACATCAAACTTCATAAATTGCATAATCATGCACACTAGGTAGATCACGCTTATTTTGCTATCGGGTTTGTTGGAAATAAGTAAACACCTTCCCGGACAAGTTCACCACCCATTTTTTTATTTCACTTCGAATGCAATATCTCCGTTCATGTGGGTGTTATAAAGCTGAAACTTTGTATATATAAAGTTGTAAGACCCCTCTACTCCCCAACAATGGGGGAGGGGCGGCGACTCACTACAGGGTGGGTCGCCCTATATGCTACATTTTTTTGGCGTTTTTGGTGTCCCAATCAAGTTCACCACCCACTTGATTGGCTACACTACGAGAGACATATCTCCAGCTGTGATGGCGGTATAAAGCTGAAATTTGGGGGATGTCTTGCCAACAACCCCCCTCACAATACACCAGTGGGGCGGCTGCCGACGACCCACTGGTGTATTGTGAGGGGGTTGTTGGCAAGACATTGCCCAAATTTCAGCTTTAGACCGCCATCACAGCTGGAGATATGGCTCTTGTACACAGCAAAAAATGGGTGTGTGATGCGCGGTGAAGTGTCCTGAAGTGACTTCACGCAGACGCGCAATGTCGGCGTGAAGACACATCACTGCATTCCAGATGCTTCACGGCACTTCACGAACCATGCAAAGTATGCTGCAAAGGTTCGTGAAGTGCACTTCACGAATTTCGGTCTTCGTGAAGCTAGGTGAAGTGAGTGGAAGACACTTCACCAAAAACTTCGTGAAGTGTGTGGAAGTGAGTGGAAGTGTCTTCACAGAGCTCACTTCCACACACTTCACGAACCCATTTTTTGCTGTGGTAGTGTAGCCAATCAAGTGGGTGGTGAACTTGATTGGGACACCAAAAATGCCAAAAAAAAGTTGCATATAGGGCCACCCACCCTGTAGTGAGTCGCCGCACCTCCCCCATTGTTGGGGAGTAGAGGGGTCTTACAACTTATTATGGTTTCGGTGTCAACTCGATTTTAGTTCAATATAGGTCGCACGACAACTTTCAAGTGCACATGCGACAATTTCGAAAATGAGTCAATATTGCCATGTGCATTTTAACATCTAAATCTAAGGTATATACAAAGTTTCCGCTTTATAACACAACCATAGACGGAGATATTGCTTTCGAAGTGAAATAAAAAAATGGGTGGTGAACTTGTCCGGGAAGGTGTTTAGTTGTTCTATGCAACATCATTAATGAGGCTGCATAGAACAAATTCCACCGACAACTCGATTCAACAAGAAAAAGGTGTCTAGTGTGCATGACTGCGTAATCTATCATCACAAAAATACTGTGTAAAAGACTTCTTCAAACTCAGGGGTAGTCCCAGTCTCTCTCTGTAAAGTACCGTAAAGTTTCAAATGTCATGCAAAGTGTCTTAAGTGATGAAAAATGCCATGGAAAAGTGCAAACCGCAAACGTACATTTAACATTCTACAGGGCATTTTACAGAAACTGAGGGTGGCATCAGGGGGTAGTGAAGTGTAGGCAATTGAAGAACACCATTGGTGCCAAAAGTCTTGGTGCCATTGTAAATGTAATCGAAGACTCCCATTAGGTATCTCTGGTAATTATTACTATCTAATCCGGAGTAATCTTATTAAGACGGGTAGTGAAGTGAAAGGCACCGGGAAATATGGCAGCACACCGAACCGGCACATGTGCCAGTCTTAGAAAGGGCACCTCGACATCATGGGTGGGGCTCCGGCAAAAAAAGCACCGCACTGCACCGGCACCTTTGCTTTTCTAAAAAATGTCACCGGCACCGGCAGGGCACCCACCGAAAATTGATAGGGCACCGCACAAGCGCCGGTGCCCCGTTGCTCTTAGTTGCCATAGTTGTTAAAACGTATTTACGTTTACTCGATAAATACGTATACTCGCGTTCTGCGTAAATACGTTTATGTTTCCTCCCGAAAAAATACCTGTACTCACATACTCGCGTACTTTTTGAAAGTACGCGAGTACAGAAAACGTATTTTAAGGGGCATAAAATGTCATTTTGTCAGATAGAATGTGACAAACATAGGAAATTTTCCAAAGAAAAACTTATCAGGAGTAGTGATGTAAAGGCACCGGGGCACCGGTGCCCCGGTGCTGGGCACCGAAGGGCACCAGCACCGGTGCTGGTGCGGTGCCATTGCAATCTTCAGGGGTGCCATGCCGGTGCCGGTGCCATTTTTTTCAGAATAGCACCGGTGCCGGTGCGGTGCGGTGCCACTTTTTTGCCGGTGCCAAAGGTGCTAGCACCAGGGCCAAGTAAAAAGCACCGGGAAAGGCACCGGCCAAGGCTTCATCTGCTGTGCAATTTTGTCCATAGTATGTGCTTTATCATATTTCAAAAAACAGCGATATATTTACCCAACCGTTTTTGCCTATTTTGTAAACCTCCCATCAAATAAATATACCTACTGTGAAATCCATTATACCCGATACGTGATCTGATGAACAAATCTAAAATTTTGTTGAATTTTTAATCATTTTTATATTTTATTTATATCTTACTTGTTTGTTCAAAATTTGTTGTCAGTTTATGACAGAGATAGTTCCATTCTCTGTACAGCAACGACTCCGATCAGTAGACAATAGTGGCTGTGGACATTGCATTGAATTAAATATTTTATCTTTCATTTGTAATCATTGTAATTGCTTCATAAAAGTGATTGCCACATCATTCTGATCATTTTAAGTGCTCAACCATTAAAATCGGTTGAAAATTCATGGAAATATGCACTTCCAAAGGTGAGACCACTGAGGAACTGCCCGATATTTACTTCAGAAATTCCAGCCCGGTGCGGTGCCTTTCGGTGCTAGCACCGGCAACCCGCCGGTGCCCTTCGGTGCCGGTGCCATTTTTTCCAAAAGGCACCGGTGCCGGTGCGGTGCGGTGCCATTTTCTGGCCGGTGCCCCAGGGTGCCAGGTGCCCTTTTCATGCGTTGGCGAAGGTGCCGGTGCGGTGCGGTGCCATTTTTCCCGGTGCCTTTAACATCACTAATCAGGAGAGAAAAACACACATCTTTGATGTATTGCAGAGTACAAATTGATAAAATCACCAATTTTTACGCTGTTTTTGTGAGAAAAATACTCACTTTTACGTTTTCTGTTAGAAAAATATCCATTTTTTACGTTTTCCTTGAAAAAACATTCATTTTTCACATTCTCTGGCAAAAAGTATTTTACTCACCTTTTACGCAGTGTAAAAGTAAAAATAAAATACTTCACGTTTTCTGTACGCATGTGTGAGCAAAATAAAAATACTTTACGTCTACGTTTACTTTAAAAAAAGCTCAGTACTTTTAACAACTCTGCTTATATCACTAGTCACGAATCCTTAACACTTGGCACATTTTATTTTTAATACGGAGAAAAGCTTTTTAATACTTTTGCATTTCTCGTCAAACTCACGAGTAAACACGAGGCACCGCAAGTAATGTTTGGCGCAATGTTAATCGGAAGTTTCCGTTCGATCGGCCGCGATAGTGTCACATGGCTGGTGCAGCCGCTCCAGATGGTAAGCGATTTTTATCGTAACATTTTTTTTGAATTGTTGGGTTTTTGAGGTAACGAATATTCGTGTTCACGTAAAATACTCGGTAATGATAATAACTGACTTTGCTGAAGAAAGCTGTTGAATTTGACAGGATTGCCGCTGCACACACTAGTTTACTAACGGAAAACTAAGTATATGATTAACTCATTTTTCAGCTTCTGAGCGCATCTGAGTTTACCGGAATGTGTTATTTTTGATCTCCGTTAACTGTAGTTGACGAACAGCTCATTTCGGTAAACTCAGATGCGCTCAGAAGCTGAAAAATGAGTTTACCTAATTCTTAGTTTACCGTTAGTTAACTAGTGTGTGCTGCGCCATTATCAAAAGCACCGCGATGCAGTATCATTGTAAAAAAATGCGACAATGGAATTTACCCAGGGCAGGGAGACGCTGATAAATTCACTGCAACTCAATAAGTTCCGAAAAATGAAAATTTGAACATGAATGAAACTCAAAAGTGAAAAATGAATACCTAATTCAGAACTCGCATTCGAAAAAAACACCCTAAAAACGTCAACATTATTATCAAACATTAGTCAACTCAATTTATGTGCTCACAAATCAGCTTTGAACGCATCTGGGTTTACCAGAATGAAGTGTCTGTAAATAGTTGACGAAGATAAAACATTTTGTGGTCAACTTCAAAATTGATCTACGAGTTCACTTCAGTCAGTCAATTGCCATCGGGGCGGCGCGGCCGAAGAAATGAATCCAAGCGTATCGTCGGTTTATCTGCTCGCGGCGGCGCGTCAGCGCGGCAAAACGTTCGATGGATGTGGCCGCGTGGGACATGGCAGCTGGCTAAGGCGCCGCCGCGCAACAATCATTGGCTGGGCTGCAGCCCTACTATATGCTGCTGACCTGACGATGGCAAACGAACATTCGAAAACGTTATTGAATTTTAGATTTTTTGGGCTTTACAAATTTTTGTTTTACACCTAGAAAGAAACACGTAAAAATTGAATTTTTCCGGCATTTTAGGCTGAAATTGCGGATAAAATGCAGAAACAGTTTAAAACGACAATTTCACATGGATAAATGCATACGCGTCTGCGGCAACAGCTTGCAAGGCCGCAAAACATAAAAATGTATTCAAAATGAAGCGGAAAAACTCCTTAAGTATTACAAAAAAAAAATTTAAAACTATTTTTGGAAAAAAGAGAACGAAATACTAATCCAAAAAGTCGTGACAGAAAAAACCCTCAAATATCCAAACACTTTTTCCATCAGTTTGCCATCGCTATCCGCGTCACACCGCTATACATTTAACACTTGTTTGTGACGCTTGTCGCCGCGGCGCCTATCAGCCCCAAGCTGGGTTATCACGGATGAGTGCGTCCAGCTATCATCGAACGTGCCTTTACTTGCCCATTCATGGATATTAGAAGGATCCCCGCGTGAAGTTCCCCCACCACTCTATATGTGTTTACATTTACAGCCTACCGTATACTGCGAAATAGCCCAACGGGTATATTAGATGGCCAACAAACTTTAAGGGGTCTTTTGTTAGAGTTGCGTTTAGCATTGAAAAAAATCATCGATTTTTGGAAAATATAATTAAATATAATCTCAGAAAATCTCTCAAGAATAAAATATAATTAAATCTCCCTCATAAAACCTAGAAAAAATATATATAAATATAAATATTAGAATTTGTGAGATTTTTTGATATTTTTAAAAATCTCAGAAAATCTCTCGAAAAGAAAATATAATTAAATCTCTCTGGAAAATCGTGGAGAAAATATTAATATCAGAAAATCTTATATTTTCTGAGAATTTTTAAATATAAATCTCGCAGAGATTTTTTCAATGCTAGTGGCGTTGTAGCGCACCCTGCATCGCACGTGATTTACATATTATATTCAATACAATTTCAACGGGGCATTTCGAGGGGGTTATTATTTCCTTCTGTCATTCGGAGCTGCGGTTTTTTCGGTGGGGTGCTAAATTGCAAAGAGTGCAAAATTGCACTTACCTCAGGCGGGAATCGAACCCGCACCTCTCGTGTACAGAACACGAGTGCCCTAACCACTAGACTACACAGGCGGCTGGGCTCTTCACTATTATGGGCTGACATGCTGCGTTGGCAATGCCCTTAATGCTGCGATTACAGCTCGGGCGTAAAATTGACCAGGCGTAAAATTAATCACAGATGAATGGACAAAGATACGACATTGTTATTTAGTCAAAGAAAGCTTAGATGCAGGCGTTTCTTGTGTCCAAAGCTCATGAGTTTATTTTAATCGTACTGGGAGTTATGAATTTTAGCACAATTTTTTCAATTATGCGCTGTAAGTTGCATAAAATTAGGGCGTAAAATTAAAAAAATTTGCGATATAATTCATAACTTCTAGTACAATAAAATTAAACTGATGAGCTTTGGACACAAGCAACATCTGCATGTGCGCTTTCTTTGACTTAAATTACAACGCCATATCGTTATCCATTCACCTGTAATTAATTTTACACCCGGTCAATTTTACGCCCGAGCTGTAATCGCAGCATAACACCTCGCGGCGTTGCGGAGATGTCATCCCTGACATCGTGTTGATGTAGGGGTAAGCATCGGATCGCAGTCCATGCTGTTTATAGACCAGTGTTTGGACGACACTCGTGTGATGGTCAGGCATCGTCGCATGATCCACAGTCGCGGCACCAGTTTGGAGTGACTTAGGTGGGGGTCCCTCAAACCCCGGGTCCCCGGAACACTTCTGGTAGTTTATTGTAACTCCTGACTGAACTGAACGAACACACACAAACAGCCACTTATAAAGGTTGGCTGAAACATGAAGATTACTGGTTCAGCAATGCACCCAAATACATACTACTCAACTGTAAATTCACATTCAATTCAAGGCAATACGGTTTTTAAAATTACGCAGTGGGTGGCCGGCAAATGAAGTGACAATTTCCATGTAAACATAACTAAGATGATAAAGTTTAGTTTAGATTTAGGTATAGTAATGGAAAAGCGCCAGAAAAAAGGGCGCAAGCTCCAATGGCGCCATCACGCCATTTCGAAACCGGGCGCCAGGCGCCAAGGGTGCCACATAAAAAGGGCGCCATGGCGCCATTCGGAAAATGATAGCCAGGCGCCAAGGGCGCCACAGAAGGAGGGCGCAATGGCGCCATTTGAAAATATGGCGCTACAGAAAAAAGTGCGAAGCGCAAATGGCGTTATGGCGCGGCTCCCTTTGGCGCCCTCAATCCATCATAAGATAGGCACCCAAATATCCGGGTTCCCTTGTTTCATGAAAATGTATGTACCTATTGACGTTTTTGCAACAGTGATATTTTTGCACGAAGAAAGCTGAGAAGAAGTAAGTATACACAACGGACAGCGAAGTACGCGCCCAAAATTACTGATGTTATAGTCGAAAACGCGCGAGAAGGATACCTACTTATGCACGAACTTTCACAAAAAAAGAAAATATTTTTTTAAGGCGGAACTAGAAGAAACAAATGTAGAGAGTAAATGTCAGTTCTGAAATCATGTTTTTCGTTTGACAAGAAACAATTTTCATTTTATTAATGATGACGTCATGCTGGAGTGTTTTGTTCGGAAAAATGCATAGCTTGCGGTCCATGAATATCAATATTAATCAATGAATTATGAATCAATTTAGTTAGATTGTATCATATGTAGGAATCAATGAAAAGTATGAATCATGAATCAATTCGGAGTATGAATCAATGAATAGTTAGATTGTATCATATGTAAAAATGTAAAATCATCAGTTAAGATAAAACAATGGAGAATGTACATTACTAAACTCATAGCCATCAGACAGTTGTAAATATGCTAATGCAATTGCAACTGTGCGGCCCGCGCTTTTTACAGTCTTACTCGGTGATACAATATTTATACAATCGAGAGAGAATGCCAAAGGCAGAAGTATTTTGGAAGTATACTCGGCGTACATGATACTCTGCCCTCGCACTGATTTATGTCTCGTGTTGGAAGTGTGCCAATGATTATTAAATCATGCGATTTCCGTAAAAATCTGAGAGAAAAAAAATCATCGATGTGAATGTGTTAATGAATAACATTATAACAACAATCAACTTTGTCATCTTTTTATGAAACTCGGACGCGTTAACCATCGTTGGCACACTTCCAGCGGGAACCACGCGTGCAGGGTGCAAAGTAACCGGAGTATATGCGTCCAAAATTACTCATGATTCAATGGATAATTCGAGCAGCTTACTTCCAGAAAAAAAGGGCGGGGCCATGCAAGCAAGAGTAACGAATGTTTTTTTTCTCCAAAAACGCTTTTGGAACAATTTTGATTTTATTAACGATGGCGTCATGGTGGTGTGTTTCCTTTCTTCAAAAAATTCATATCGTGTGGTCCGTGGAGTATTACTGTATTTTCTCGAAATACCCCCCCTCGAAATACCCCCGCCCCTCGTTTGACCCCCCCCCCCTCTCGAGACCACTATGGAACAATCACCCCCCCCCCTCGAAATACCCCCCCCCCCAAATTGAGTGTAAAGACATGACAAATACTGCAGTTTGTGTTCTGCGTAGTGCAGAACACACGTTAAAACAATGTCGGAATCACGTTAGAACAGTGTTTATATTTACCATCTACGTACTAATATTAGTCTACAGCAGGGTTGGTTTAAAAAAAATTCATTTTAGTAAAATTGTATAAAAATTGTATAAAAATTTTGTTTTATTTTAATTTTATTCTTGTTTCATTTTATTTTATTTTATTTTATTCCCAAAAGTCATTAATAAAATAAAATGACACTATTTTACAAAAATTTTACAAAAATTTTACAAAAATTTTACAAAAAATCGAAATCATGCATGCAAGACCAGAAAAATGTTACAATTAGACCTATACATGAAAAACCGTGACAAATTTACCCCTTACTTTTCAAAATGGTTGTTTACCCTGTATTGTTAGTTGGCTGCAAGTGTTTAGTTACAATTATTGATAAAAATGGTGAGCATTTTCAGTAGAAGGACTACTGGAGTGTACTGGGCACATTTGTGAAATGTCATGCAAAGTGTCAATTGTCATGACAAATGTAAAGTAAAGTGTCAATTCTCATGCAAAACGTCAAGTGTCATGTCAAATTTCAATTGCCATTACAATTGCCATGCAAAGTGAAAATTGTGTATCCAAATGTTGTGTTTTTGTATCCATAGTATGTTTGGTATTTAAATCTAATGTTCACATAAGATTTGGATTCAACAACAACATAATTTGGATACAAAACGTAAGATTTGGATACAATTTGCTTGACGATCAATAGTTTAATTTTTATATGCCATGGCAATTTACACTTTACTTTACATTTGTCATGATGATTGACACTTTGCATGTCATTTTACATGACATTTGACACTTTACAAAGCTTGGAACTGCCCCCAGATCGATGAATAAACAGGTAGAAACTCAAGCAATGAGATAAAATTTTACAAAAAAAAACATGAATTTTTATACAATTTTACAAAAATATGAATTTTTATACAATTTTACAAAAATACAAATTTTTATACAATTTTACAAAAATACAAATTTTTATACAATTTTACAAAATTTTTACAAAAATTCGAATTTTTATACAATTTTTATTTTTATTCTTAAATTTTCCATTTTATTTTATTTTATTTTATTCTTAAATTTTCCATTTTATTTTTATTTTATTTTTATTTTTTTCTGAGATTTTGCCAACCCTGGTGCCAATCCCAAGCCCTGTAAAGTGTAAAGTAAAGTGTCAAATGTAAAGTCAAATGCAAAGTAAAGTGTCAATTGTCATGCAAAGTTCAGTAATAAAATATTTTTTTTTTGTTTTGATTGACACTTGACTCTGCATTTGACTTTACATTTGACACTTTACTTTACACTTTACAGGGCTTGGGACTGCCCCATGGTCTACAGGAGTCTTTGCATGTCAGTTATTGATGCATTTTTCTACCCCAGCGTACATCACAAACAACGATTTTGTACTAGGATTTCAAAAAAGTTCTTGTGAAATAATAACCCCCCCCTGGAAATACCCCCCCCCTCGTTTAACCCCCCCCCCTCTCGGGAGCACTATGAAACAAACACCCCCGGGGGGTATTTCGAGGAAATACGGTATATGCAAGTCCGCCACAGTATCATTTTTGAACTCACAACGCTTTTAAAATTCAGTCACAAATCCTGACATTTTTTGGTCAAAAATTCGAACGCGGGCATTTGAAATATTGTTCCTAATAAATCACAATCCTGTTTCGAGAACCCATCGCCATACTTCTGTCTGAATGTATAGAAATAATACATTGTTATAGAAAAATTTAAAGCGATCAAGGAAAAGCTCTAAACATTCATAAAAAAATTAAAAAACATCCCGCCTTTTGTCTCCCATCGATATTTTTGGGGCGTGACTCTTGTCCGAAAAGGCGCAAAATACCAGCAAAAAAGCACCTTACGTACCAAAATATATATGTACACAATGGCGCTGCGCACACTAGTTCACTAAACGGAAGTAAACTGAATTTGGGTGCTCATAAATCAGCTTTGAACCCATTTGAGTTTACCACAATGACATATCTGTCAACTACAGTTGACGAAGATTCAAAAAAAATCATTCTGGCAAACTCAAATGCGTTCTAGACCGATTTCTGAGCACCCAATTTCAGTTGACTTCTGTGAGTATAGCAGCGTGCGCGGCAACAATCAGCCGCTTGAACGCCCGCCACAGCGACGCACTGTCGCTGTATCACTAGGCCGCTGCCGCATCAAGGTTGGTAGTGGGTATTTATGTTTACTCTCTGAATTACGCGTAAAACTGCGTACTGAGTAAATACTCATGGGTACCCCGAACTTACCTTTCGAATACTTTTTCATGAGTAGGTACTGTGTACTTGAAGTATTCAAGAAAATGACGACTGTTTTGCATTTTGTACACTGAAAAAATCTTCTTTTGTTGAAATTTGAAATTTCTACCCAATTTCATACGCAGATCCCATAAAGTACCCAGAAAATACTCGAAAAAACACGCTTCCATTTTACGCTACCACGACGAAAAATACTTTCATGCAATTTTACCCAGGTAGGGTGAAAGAAAAGTATTTTACCCAGGTATTTTTTGAGCATGGGTAAAAATCAAAGTATCTACCAATACGCGTACTTTTGAAAACGTTTGGTACATATAACAGCGCTGGGCTGCACATGCCGCCCCCAATTGCAGTTTGCCACTATTGGACGACAATAGTGTTTGCGCCGCGTCGCCAATTGGTGCATGCATATTGCTCATACATACTGTAGACAGCGGAATACAGGACCAGGGGGTCTTTGGGACGCTAGTGGGGGTCCATTGGCGGGGAAATAATTCAAGGAGAGGGGTCATTCAACGGGGGTACTTAAAGGGGGGTTATTCAAGGAATGGGTCATTCACTGGGGGAACCATAAAGGGGAGGGGGTATTCGAGGTAATACGGTATGTAGGGTCCCCGGAAACCGGTATGTAGTTGCAGAGTGTGCGGAAGGTTGTCTGTCGCCGCAGCTGACTGCTGTTATTCAGCCACAATAGACCCAATTGGCATCAGATCTAGACACATTTGTCTGTGTATTAGATACATTCATAAATACAAACACAACACAACAATCTGAATCTACAGGGTGCTGCAATTTAGACCGACAATTTAGATGTCGAAAAACTTGACACTGGGTTGTCGGATGAAAGTCAAATTTTATGTGAACATAACCAACTAAGTAGGAAAAGTTCCCACAAAATATGGTTGCGATCGCTTCACTGGTTCAAGAGTTATTCAAGCAAACAACAATATGCATAGCTTTACAACCAATTAAGCGCCTGCCGATTTCCCCATTGGAAAGGCGGATTAGTGGACTCGCACTTCAAAAGTCGATCCCGTTTGAACCCTATCATGAGGTGGTAAAAATGACAATTACTACGTGAAAAACTTGTGACCGGGCGGAGCTATCGTAGGTTGCCGAGAAATACCGATTTTAAGTATATCTTAAGAACCACTGGAGCTTTTTGAATAATTTTTGGACACGGTGTAGATATCGGTTAGTGCTTTCAACATCTCAATTTGGGGATAGGTAACTCTAAGCGTTCTCGAGTATTTGTAATTTGTCGACAGTGAATTTGTCGCTTCAGCTCTTATTTTATTTGTCGCTCTGCTGTAAGTATAATAATTTTGGACGCATAGTTTGCGGTCTGCCGAATATACTTTCTGGCGCTGCGAAACAGCGGAAGTCAAATGCAAGTGTTTTCAACTAAAATGACAAGTTGTAGGCTGGAAGCTACCATTCCAGAAATGGTAATTTTTGGAAAATATAATTAAATATAAGCCCATAAAATATCTCGAAATCAGATATGACTAAATCTCTCTCGAAAAAAACCCCGGAAAATATAAATAAATATAACTTCAATATTTTTGAGAGATGTTCTCTGACAATTTCAAAAAAATTCGCACAAACAAAATATACCAAGGTTATTTTATCCTTCTGGAAAATTATAGGGAAAAGATAGATATGTATAGGTAAAAATGATAAATGTTCTGTGATAAAAAAATAAACCACCCCGAGATTTTTGAAATGTTAGCTGTAGCTGACGTGTAAGATTGGAAGTGGAGCTGACAATGTAACATTGGAGTTTGGACATTCAATTCAAACAGAAATTACAGGTGGAGCGTTAAAGAGTGAAAAATCTATTTAAATATAACGAAAATTATACAATGTTTAGTAAACAACTATGTAGATGGTAGGGTGTCAACTTGAAATTTCCTTACAGAATTTAATATGGGGTACAATTACACATTTGGGGTAACACATTTGAGTTTACCAAAAAATATATTTTCGATCTCCGTCAACACTCAACAGACTCCTTCTTTCCGTCAACTCAAATTAGCCCAAATCCGATTGAACAGTTTCTGAAATTATAACCGTAAACTAGTGTGGCATTAAAATGCTGCTGATAATTAAAGATTTTTGTATGCGATTTGCACGTATAAATATACTTATCGTATTTCTTCTAATAGAACGCCTTTCTGTTTTTTTCCTCGTCAACTTTTACATGCCGTTTTATTGGAGGTGCCGTTCTATTGTTTTCGTGAGTACAAAAACGTACCGAAACTTGCCGTTCTACTGGAGGTGCCCTTCTATTTTATGTATGCCATTCTATTAGACGAAATACGGTATATCACCATTCATAAATACCCACAAACCCATAGCCAACCATGCACTCTATTTACATTAGGCAACGTTGCTGAAAAAAAACCTACATTTAACATATGAAAATCACATATATTCTACCTAGGCAATGTGCAGTTGACATTAGGAAGTACAAGCTGCAGTTGACACAAGCTCAGTCAAACAGGCAAAGTGAGAAAATATCACAAACGGTTTCTTTCAGTCCGTTAATGTGCCAGAGAAGTGGGGAAAAGCCAAGTCGAGTGGTAGCACTTGAACTCGACTCGACTCGACTCGACTCGTGAGTCCGTGACTCGTTATTTGTCACTCGAGTCAAGTGATGGAAAAGTGCCAAGAAACATGGCACTGTGTCAGGGCGTATTTAAGTGTGCCATGATCAGGGTTGATTTTATAAAAATCATTTGTATACAAATTGTATAAAAATGTTTTTTATTTTATTTTATTATTGTTTCATTTTATTTTATTTTATTCCAAAATAATAATAAAATAATAAAATGGACCATTTTACAAAAATTTTACAGAAATTTTACAAAAAATCAGAATCTTGCATGCAAGGTCAGAAAAATGTGTAAATTAGACCTAAACATGAAAAACGTGTGACAAATTTATTCATTACTCTGCAAAAGTTGCATGGAGTATGTATTGTTAGCTAGTTGCAAGTGTTAAATTACAAGTATCGATAAAAATGGTTTGCATTTTCAGTAGAAGGATTACTGGAGTGTGCTGGGCGCATTTGTAAAACATCATGCAAAGTGTCAATTGTCATGACAAATGTAGTAAAGAGTCCATTGGCATCTCAAATGTCAAGCAAAGTATAATTGTCATGACAAATGTCGTGCAGAGTGTAAATTGTGTATCTGAATCTTATGTTTTGGTATCCAAACCTTATATTTTGGTATCCAAATTTTATGTTTTTGTATCCAAATGTTCACATAAGATTTGGTTACAAAACCACCAAAATTTGGATACAAAAGATAAGATTTGGATACAATTTGTTTTACAGTTTCCACTTTTATTTATATTTGTCATGACAATTGACACTTTACTTAACATTTTCATGAAAATTGACACTTTCCATTCCATTTCATGTGACATTTTGACACTTTACATGGCTTGGGACTGCCCCAGCTCCGCGAATGAACAGGTTGAACTATAAAAAACAGAAAAAAATTTTTACAAAAAATATGAATTTTTATACAATTTTTACAAAAATATGAATTTGTATACAATTTTACAAAATTTTTTACAAAAATTCGAATTTTTATACAATTTTTATTTTTATTTTTAAATTTTCCATTTAATTTTATTTTATTTTATTCTTCAATTTTCCATTTTATTTTTATTTTATTTTTATTTTTTTCTGAGATTTTGCCAACCCTGGCCATGATGCCATTTCACTGAGAGTGAGGCCTCTACTTCTTTGTAATAGTCGATAAATCCACAAAGTTGATTTCCAGAAAGTTCATTTTCAATTTCATTTCCAATTCCCTGCATGCATGTCCAATCGATGGGCTTACTTATTGAGTTCACTATCTATCGCAGAGTTCCAAATTTTGACAATAAATTGTAATATTATGATCATATGCTCTCAAACTATATGAGAGCAGTGGCATTTCCACAAAATGAATTTGGAAAGGAACAAAGAAGTATATAGGAAGAAGTCGACAGGTGGACATGTCAACAGTAAACAAGTTGACTTATCGACTTCTTGCCCACAACAAAAATTTTCTTACTGGTTCCAAGAAATTTCCCTAAAGCCGTAATTACAGCTCAGCGGCGTTTGACGTGAAATGATGACGTCGTAAAATTGATCACATCAAAATAGACATAGGTACAACGTTGAAATTTCAGAATTTGATAGTTCTGAGTTTGTGTAATGTCCTAAAAAATTAAGAAAATAATTATTATTTTATAAGTTATTAATTAAAGTCAAAATTTACACATTCTACGTCAACATTTCCTGTCAAACATTTTACGTCACCAAAAAATTTTGACGTTGAATTAATAACTACTTAAATAATGATTATTTGATAAAAAATTTTTTGGACATTACACACAATGACTAGAACTATCTAATTCTGAAATTTCAATGCTGTACCTTTGTCTATTTTGATGTAATCAATTTTACGACGTCATCATTTCACGTCAAACGCCGCGGAGTGTAATTCCGGCTTAATGCTGCGATTACAGCTCGGGTGTAAAATTGACCGGGCGTAAAATTAATTACAGGTTATGGATAAAGTAAATTGGATATGACATTGTAATTTCAGTCAAAGAAAGCACACATGCAGATGTTGCTTGTGTCCAAAGCTCATCAGTTTATTTTAATTGTACTAGAAGTTATGAATTTTGGCGCAAATTTTTTTAATTTTACGCCCTAATTTTGCGCAACCTACAGCCCATAATTGAAAAAATTGTGCTAAAATTCATAACTCCCAGTACAAGTGAAAAAAACTCATGAGCTTAGGACACAAGAAACGTCTGCATCTAAGCTTTCTTTGACTGAAATAACAATGTCGTATCTTTATCCATTCATCTGTAATTTATTTTACGCCCAAAAATCAATTTTACACCCGTCAATTTTACGCCCGAGCTGTAATCGCAGCATTATGGACAATTTATCGACCTTTAGATTTCAGAGCAGCGAGAGCACCGCATAAAACAGCTCCACTCCTTTCAAATTTGCTGACTCGCTGACAAATTTTCAACTCGCCCGACTCGATCAAAAAAACTTTGAAAACAGTGACTCGACATCAGTTATCGAGTGTGAACGAGCCGACCTTACATCCATCCCCGTGTGGCCGGGGGGGGGGGGGGGGTCGTCGTGAGACGCGGGGCGGATAACGATCATCAGCCATAATCGGTTCATGATAACCCATCCTGTGGCGCGTCGGCTCGAAGCTGCAGCTAACAAGCCGCGCTCGCAGCAATTAGGTTCATTTCGATACACACCCACCCGTGAAATGCATGCAACATTCCGTTGGCGCACCCAGGCGTATTGCGTATAGGGAAACACCTGCAGTTTGCCAACTGCACGGGTTTGCACGGAGATTTATCATATTCCTACTCAATAATAAACACAAAATTACAATTTTACACTTATAATCATCGGTTTAAGTAAATTATATTTTGGCACATAGGTATTTAATTACCGTATTTCCTCGAAATACACCCTGGTGGGTTATTGCTTCAGAGTGAGAATTTCGAGGGGGGGGGGGTAAACGAGGGGGGTATTTCGAGGGAGGTTATTATTTCGCCAGAAATTTTTTGAACTCCCAGTATTCATTTTTTGTTTGTAACGTAGGCAGTCGTCGCACGAAAAATGCAACGATAAGGACCATGTATAAGAGTCTATAGACTTACATAAGTATGCATTTATACGGTATAAAACAGGTTCTAACGTAACACAGTCATTGTTTTAACGGCTGTTCTGCATGTCGTAGTTTTTGTCGTTTACGTTCCCTTTTCCTACACCCAATTTGTGTGGGTATTTCGAGGGGGGATGGCTAATAAATTCATAGTGGCCATTTTGAGATGGGTTTTTCGAGGGGGCTAACAAATTCATAGTGGCCATTTTGAGGGGGTATTTCAAGGGGGGAGGGGTTATTTCGAGGGGGGGTGAGTATTTCAAGGGGTTATTTCGAGGAAATACGGTAATAAGGAATTTTTTCATTTCGGTAACATTGTGTAGAAGAGAGCACGTGATCAGCTCAGTATAAATATCTGCCTAGGTATTTAGCTATATGTAGCTAGTAGCTACACAGTACACAGCGTATAAATATCAGGTACGTGTTTGACGCAGAAAAATTCCATCCACGTGGGGTAGGTTAAATATATCTGATAATCTGTAATCTATTTATGGCCGCTTAATTTACAATCCGACTTATACTTTTATCCTATGCGAAAGCAATGGTATCGTCATTTCCCAAAGACCATTGCATAGGGGTCCAGGGACTGTTCAGTTTGGAAACCCCATAAACACACCAAAATACCTAACCAGAAAAACCTCCCATTAAAAATCGAACTCCAATATGCAACTATTGGTCTGACGGAAATGTTTTTTCTGTTTCCGCATTGTTGTGCCTACACCAGAGTTGCGAAAGCGTATTTACGCTTACCCGAAATACCCGGGTAAATGGGTATTTATATTTACGCTTACGCTTACGCTTTCATAAAATACCCATACGCTTGATTACGCTTTCCCAGCCGAAATACCCGGGTACTAAAAGCGTAAAAAACGTTTCACACGGTCCAGTTTTACGCTTTTGAAAAAGCGTAAAACCACAAAAAAGAAAGTGAACGAGAAGCGAACGAGGAGGCGTACTAAAAAATGACTGCGTGCGTGCAATAACGCACTGAACATAGCGGCACATGTAAAAAATATCTTGAAACACAAATGTCTGGTGAAATTTGTGCTGTCCAGCGTAGCTTTATATTAGGAATATTGGGGCCAATTTAGGATTATGACTACGATTTTTTCACCGTTGACAGGACTTAGTCTGAGTTAGCAGGTGAAGCATTTTCTGGGGGGGGGGTGGTTGAGTGTCTGGGGTTTCTGGGAATCGATAGGTACTGAGCCTCAGGTGGATCGATAGCTGAGCAACGTCTGGGATAAAAAGTTGGGTTTGGGCATTTTATTTGGGCAACCCACAATCCCCCTACTAAACTGCTCAACAGCAAGACCACTTCATAATATTTTTTTACGCTTACGCTTTTTTTTACGCTTTCCTAGGTATTTAAAAAATACCTTACGCTTACAGTATCCACACTCAAAATTTGGAAAGTGTATTTACGCTTACGCTTACGCTTTCCAAAAATACCGGTATTTTAACAACTCTGGCCTACACACACACACACTAGTTTTCACCGTCACTTCTGTGAAAACTAATTTTTTCTCAAATGCAAATAAATCATCACGGCGGAATGATTTTATTTAATAAAAATTTTAATGAATGAAAGTTTAAATTTGAAAATTTGAAAGCTAAAACATACCGTATTTCCACGAATTACACCCGGGGGGTTTATTTGTTCAGAGTGGAAATTTTGAGGGGGGTTAAACGAGGGGAGAGGGGTATTTCGAGGGGGTATTATTTCGCCAGAAATTTTTCGAAATCCCATTACTAAATTGTTGTTTGAAACGTACATAGACACAGACGTCGAAAAATGCAACAAAAACCGCCATTTATAACACTCTATAGACTTAAATATATATGTATTTTGTGTACGTAGACGGTATAAACCCGGTTCTAACATAACACAGACATTGTTTTAACATGTGTTCTGCGTTTCCTGGATCACAAACCGCATTACATTCTCTGTACAGTAAATTTGGGGAGGGGGTATTTCGAGAGGGGGGGGGGTAAAAATTCATAGTGTCCATTTTGAGGGGGGTATTTCGGGGAAATACGGTAGCATACAATAAAAGTAGGCTGAATGTTGCCATGTCACCATTTCAGTTTTCACCCAAGTCACTGTTAAAACTAATGTGTATAAGGCCACTGGTAGTGATGTAAAGGCACCGGGGCACCGGTGCCCCGGTGCTGGGCACCGAAGGGCACCAGCACCGGTGCTGGTGCGGTGCCACTGCAATCTTCAGGGGTGCCATGCCGGTGCCGGTGCCATTTTTTTCAGAATAGCACCGGTGCCGGTGCGGTGCGGTGCCATTTTTTTGCCGGTGCCAAAGGTGCTAGCACCGGGCCAAAGTAAAAGGCACCGGGAAAGGCACCGGCCAAGGCTTCATGTGCTGTGCAATTTTGTCCATAGTATGTGCTTATTCATATTTCAAAAAACAGCGATATATTTACCCAACCGTTTTTGCCTTTTTTGTAAACCTCCCATCAAATAAATATACCTACTGTGAAATCCATTATACCCGATACGTGATCTGATGAACGAATCTAAAATTTTGTTGAATTTTAAATCATTTTTATATTTTATATTTATCTTACTTGTTTGTTCAAAATTTGTTGTCAGTTTATGACAGAGATAGTTCCATTCTCTGTACAGCAACGATTCCGATCAGTAGACAATAGTGGCTATGGACATTGCAGTGAATTAAATATTTTATCTTTCATTTGTAATCATTGTAATTGCTTCATAAAAGTGATTGCCACATCATTCTGATCATTTTAAGTGCTCAACCATCAAAATCGGTTGAAAATTCATGGAAATATGCGCTTCCAAAAGTGAGACCACTGAGAAACTGCCCGATATTCACTTCAGAAATTCCAGCCCGGTGCGGTGCCTTTCGGTGCTAGCACCGGCAACCCGCCGGTGCCCTTCGGTGCCGGTGCCCTATTTTCCAAAAGGCACCGGTGCCGGTGCGGTGCGGTGCCATTTTCTGGCCGGTGCCCCAGGGTGCCAGGTGCCCTTTTCATGCGTTGGCAAAGGTGCCGGTGCGGTGCGGTGCCATTTTTCCCGGTGCCTTTAACATCACTAGCCACTGGATCGTCCTGTATCGTGTGCTTTCAGTCGGCGTATATGAGCAGGAATTACAGGCAGAATAAGAATTCGAAAATAAAAGATTACCGCGAAATTGATTAGAATAAGTGGATGATGCATGGATGCCTTTATGTTTCCAAATGATTTTGCATCGAAATTTCATTGAAAAATCAAAGACTCCGGAAACGATGGACTGCGCATGTTGAGTTTTCTACATTTTTGAGAGGAAATTTTTATACTGAATCCACTTTTACGTGATCAATTTCACTGTAAAATCTTACCATTGAAAAATTCCAGCTTTCCAGCTAAATGCTCACTGATCATCCTGTACGCTCCAATGCAAGACAAACCGGAAGCGGAAAGAACTTTCCCGGCAAACCAATATATTTATGTAATTATGTACCCTTTGAAACAGGAACATAGGCGGCGCAAGGTCCCAATTTGTGCTTGTGACATTCACAATCACATTGGCCAAAATTTGACCTTGTGCACTTTTTACTAGGTAAACATAGGTATTTCTGCTTGTGACACCGAAAATTCCGCTTGTGACATTCACAAGCGCACAAGCACTTACGCCGCCTATGAACCAGAGTTGTTAGAATTACTGAACTTTTTTAAAAGTATATGTAAACGTAAGGTATTTTTTTTTTACTCACCACAAATTATAGAAAACGTAAATTACTTTTTTTTTACTCGTACGTACGCGTAAATGTGGGTACTTATTTGTGAGTGTAGAAACAACTACTTTTCTTCATAGAATGTGTAAAAGTGGGCACTTTTTCATATGTGTACATCACAATGTATGTTTTTCTATAAGCAAATGACAGATTATATAGTTTTCAAGGTCTCTTTTTTCTAGGAGATAAAAATCATCGTTCTCCCGACTCGTTTACCACATCCATTGTCTCCACAACCATTTCGACTTGGTTGCGAATTTTGAAATTTTTAAAGGCACTACCCCCACATATCTATAATATTCAATGGAACCACTTCTGTAAATACATAGCAGTATAGTTATTTTATAAATATGTCCCACATTGAACTTTCATAAATACATTTTCCGTACGCGTACGCTTTGAAAGTGTACGCGTACAAGTGCGTACGGTATTTTTTTGAAAAGTATATGTAAATGTATTTACCGCGTACTCGCGTACGCGTATTTTTCGAGTAAACGTACGTACCTTTTAACAACTCTGCTTTGAACAGGAAACACATTTTTATATTAAATTGATCCCGTCAAATTACACCACTGTCAGTGACTGTGTGAGTAAACATTGTGCAAATTTCTGACGTCACTTTATTCACCATCATAAGGTAAACATATCTGAAAAGCATGCGAGCCTAACGGTTACATTATATGAAAAGTACATGTAGGTAATCACGATATCTAGTGGCGCTAGTGGTACTATTTATATGTACCGTATATCCTCGAATAAGACCCCCCTCGAAAAACTCCTCCCCCTTGAATAACTCCCCCCTCAAAAACACTGACGAAAAAATAACTCCCCCCTCGAATAAATCCACCCCTCTTGAATATGTCCCCCCTCTGAGTGAAAAATATGCCATAAAATTAACAAAAATGATCGATGAAAAGACAAAAGAATGTTAACATATGACAGCGACAGCAGATACATCACATGTACGCAGTGTATGAACACCTTATTGTTGTTGTTGAACTGTTAAATACATGGATTACATGAGTTGACAGAATGCATTCATACGATGAATTCAGTCCAAGTTTGTGAGGAAAAAATAACTCCCTCCCTTGAATAACTCCTCCCCCTTGAATAAGTCACCCCTCAAAAACTCTGACGAAAAAATAACTCCCCTGGGGTCTTATTCGAGGATATACGGTATGTTATATGCACTCGACTGAAGAAAATCAACAGAAAGCCACCACTGCAAAGAAAAAGCCACTTCTGAAGAACGCCCTACGATGAAAAAGCCACCCTTGAAACCAGCCATACAAAGAAAAAGCCACTTTTGAAGACATTCCAACCTGAGATTCAATGCGGATAATTCGAGGAAATACGGTAAATGAAGAATTCATAGTCAAGTACAACCACTAGTACTCGTCCCTGAAATAGTTTTTATCTTTTTAATAATATTAATTTTAATGATGTTGACGTCATGATTCATGACTTATGAATCACGACTCCATAGTGTTAAAACGTACCGTATTACCTCGAAATACCCCCAGGGGGTTTATTATTTCGCCAGCAAAATTTGAGGGGGGGATAATTCGAGGGGGGGTCTATTCGAGGGGGGGGGGGGTCTATTATTTCGCCAGAAATTTTCGGAAATTCCCCATACGCAGACGTAGAAAAATCGAACAATCACATAGATTTATATGTGTGTATAGGCATGTATTACTGTATATACACAAAAACCGTTCCCTAACGTCACTTAATCATCAGTTTTAACGTGTGTTCTGCATAGTACAGATCACAAACTGCGGTATTTGTCATGTACGTTCACGTTACACTCAATTTTAAGAGGGTATTTCGAGGGGGGGGGGTTAATTATTTCCTCAGCCGAAATTTAGGGGGGTATTTCGAGGAGGGGGGGTTAATTCAAGGGGGGGGGGATAATTCGAGGTAATACGGTATTTACTTTTACTCGATAAATACGTACCGTATTTCCTCGAAATACCCCCCCCTCGTTCTACCCCCCCCCCCCCCCTCTCGAGTACAGAGTAAATACGTTTACGTTTCCTGCGAAATAAGTTCTGGTACTCGCTTTCACGTATACTTTTTCAAAGTACTCGAGTACAGAAAACGTATTTTAGATCGTCTTTTATATTGGTTTTTAAAGGCATAGAAGGGAAAAAAGGAGAAAATGTGCGGAAAATGTGGGAAACTAGTCGAAAATGGGTATAGTACCAAATATACAGTCAAAAAGTGCGTAAAACAGACAAAAAGTTATGAAAATGAGTGATTTTGAGCGACAATTCTCGAAAATTTTGGCAACATTTTTCAAAAATACTCACGTTTACGTTTTCTGCTGGGAAAAGTACGTTTACTCACGTTTACTCATGAGTAAAAGTAAAAAAAATTACTTTACGTTTTCTGTACTCAAGGGGTAAGTAAAAAAATACTTTACGTTTACGTATACTTTGAAAAAAGTTCGGTACTTTTAACAACTCTGCACGACTCATTATGGGATCTTCTGTTCAAAAAAATGGATGGCGTGTGGTCCGCGGAGTGTATTTCACCGTATACTGTACCAACAAGATTTTACTAGCAACAGGTAACGAAAGTTCTGAATGTCAGTATTGATATTTACTCTTTTCTCCGGCAAACCGACGCGAAAGCCGAAACGTCTCATAAACAAAGGAATTAAGAATGCAAACACTTTATACGACCTAAACATAATTTTGCACCGCATTTGAAATGCATGTAAAATAACGCCACACAGACGCAGATCATGAAGGATGCACGTTAAACGCCAAGAAAAATTCAAAAGAGAAAATAATAAGAAAGATGGCGCCAGCGCCAAGCGCGGAGGACGAGGAGTTATGCCGATTCAAAGATATTGCGCCAGCAACGACGCAGGAAATCAACGCTACCAGCAAGTATCAATCAATTACCAGTAAATAGCACCGAACGCACAGTGCTAATTGGCGCATATATACACTACCGTGACGCCAATTGTTTTGCCGCCATTTTAAAAGCCACACACCAGGAAAAATGGCGCTGTGCGGAAAAAATGTTATGGCGCCGCGCGAGCTTACGCCGCAATGACCACACTACCTAGTGAAGTGATGTAGAAACGCAACGGCGTTGGCGCAGGCACCAGGGCGCTTTTGGCACTTGACGCCATTTTCCGGTGGAACTATTGGCGATTGGCGCCGTGCCAATGAAAAGCAGTAAAGTGTCATGAATCCGTGTATTCAGCTGTTTTTTGGCTATACAAATCCAGAGATGTTTCACATGCACTGCTTTTCCCTATCACATCACTTTACCACTTGCTTGTCTCTGGTGTGCACTGCACTGGACCCAAAATGGTGCCGTTTGTTAAGTTTAAGGGAATGTGTCCAAAGACTTTTGCAGAATGTGCAGTGATCCACTCGGGGATCACGCTGCTCTGTTTCCCGCGGCACGCACAGCGCTTACACTTAGCACAAGCAGCGCAGTAATTAAAGCAATTGTTAATTGGCAACTAAGGGAATACAGTTAGTATAAATACTCAAGGGGGTCCAAGTTGAGTTGAGAAGAGAGTTTATTTTTTGGGTGATAGAAGAACACTAAAGCAGCAAAGTCGAAGCAAAATCAATTTTTGAAGTTGAAGTAGTGTCTAATAACAACAATTTAGCTACTTATAAGGCGTAGTCAAGTACCATAATTGAAATGAATAAAAAGACACGTGATCATAAAAAAGTTATAATATCATAAAAGGCACATGATCATTTTCGAATCAACTAAGCACTTAATATCTTTAACATCTTCAATATCTTTAATAAGACTTCAAGGTGCTTATCACCTTCAACGATGCGACACATTATTGTGACTATCCGGTCAGCTCACACCCATGAGAAAGGTTTCAGCCCTATGGCCTCGCCCTTCTGAGCGTGATGGAATATTTGTGCTGGGGCGGTGGGAAATGTATTTTTTGGACTGCGACTTGTCACTTGGGGCATGATCAGAAGCTGTTTCTACCACCCACTGATATTAGATGACACTACCGACAATCTAGTCAACATGGGGAAAAACTCGGAACAGTATATATTTTGATACGTTTCTGTGAGATTCATTGTTCCTGGCTTCCGGTTGCCACCTACCTATCAGTTGCAGTCTCCGCCTCTGCCCAAAGATAAGTAAAAGTGGAATGTGCATTTGGCCACCCAGAAAGTCACAACACTGTGCCGACAACTGCAAAAGCGTCCGCATGCCGCGCTGCGGCATTTTAGAGTGAAAATGTGATATTCCCCTCTCACCTTGTGCCATGTGGAATGTAGTTTACATAAGGGCTAAAAATGACTTAGCTAATCTTTAATTAAAATAGAACATATTAATACAAGATTTAATTGGATGTAGGGAAACAAAAAATGTGCAGAGCACTACAACCGCAAAAACATGGGAAACTCGGTCTGCCAGTGTAGCGGTGTCGGTCTTGTTGTGCAGTGCTCTATCGGGGCACAACGCAGCTCACTGGACAGCTGTGCATTGCCATGCAGGCCCCGTAGACTACCAAAAATTGCCAAAATACCCGAGGGGGTTTATTTGAAGTATTAGTTCACAAAATACCTTGCAGTTTACGTTACGTGAATTGTTATTGCATTTGGTTGTCTAAAAATTTGTGGGGTGGCATTTTCACATCATAAAAAGTGCTATTACAAAAGTTCTTTGCAATTGTAAGTTGGCGCAGGTACACGATGACTTCAGAATAATTTTGTGGCATTGAAAACAATGTGATAGAATGATACGTAAGTGCTTATCCCAATATGTGGAAAAGCGGCGATAAAGAGTAGTGGCTACTGGGGAGAGGAGCGAAACCTCACAAGAGGTATGGCTCCTGATCTCGTGCTCTACATACATACATTTTCCAAAAATTGATGATTTTTTTCAATGCTATTTGTGATACGCTTTTTGATTTTTCAACGAAGCACTAAATAAGTATAAAAATGGTCAATGGTAAAACTGTTAAATTACACTGTACTGTATTGCTAAGTACTGAATAGGGCGATGGACAATAAAGTAACTCTTAGAGATTGTTCAAGTAAACTTAGTAAATACTACATTTAATTTCCTTAAAATCCACGGCAACATTCCAGTGTGCGAGACTTGCTTGTGCACCTAAATATTTATGTCCATGGAAACCTTAATAGGTATACTCGGCAGACCGCACGCTATGCATTTTTCTGAAGGAAACACTTCATCATGACGTCATCGTTTTTAAAATAAAAATTGTTCCAGCAAAAAAAGATAAAGATCTCAGGAAATAACATTCGCTTCTTGTACGCGACTCCGCATTTTTCCTTTTAAAATATTTTTCTTTTTTTTGTGAAAGTGCATACATAAGTACCCTGCGCGCGCGTTATCGACCAAGACATAACTATCTTTGGGCGCATACTTTGCGGTCAGCCGAGTATATTCATTTTTGCCGCAAGGCTTTTGAGCATTGGATAAAATATAAATAATTGTGCTAAAAAATATTAGGACTCACTAAGTACAATATCTGTCCTAAAAGTATATGATGTTTATAAAGCATCGATGAAACAAGTTAGCAGAACGTTGAACATACTAAATAGATATACCAGAGGTAAATACCTACCTAGGTAGATGTTTTCCATAAAATACATGTTTTTGGGAATTAAATAATTAAATAATTATTCAAATTATTCAAAAGTTAATTAAATAATTATTCAAATTGTTCATGCGAACTGAGGTAGTCTGCAATTTGTATCATATGCATTTCTCCAAGCAACCATGCGGAAAATCAACATACAGTATATTCTCGAAAAAGACCCCCTCGAAATTCTGCCGTATTTAAGCGCTGTGAGGAAAAATCACCCCTTCGAATAACTTCCCTTCAAACATAGTTACGGATGCAGGAAGTTATAAAATCATAAATTTAGAACACTAAATTTGCTTCAAACAGGCAAACGTGTGAGTTAGCAAAAGTATAAAATTCAGTTCCATAGGTTGAATGATAGTTTTATAGATACCGTATTTCCACGTAATACCCCCTCCGTTGAATTGACCCTCTTCGAAATAAAGTACCCCCCTCGAAATACCCCTGTCTTGAATGCACAGTTGGTAATGCGTTTTTAAATTTAGGTACTCAAAAAGTACGCATACTCGAGTACCGTGTAAATACGCATAGGCATACTTTGGAAAAAAGTATCTGTACTCGCCCGTGCGCTTGTTTTTTGGTGTACTCGACTACATTAGAGTAATTTTTGCGAGTACAGAAAGGGTATTTTTTACATTCGAGACCCCTGCTTTTCATAAAGAATACTTATACCGTATTTCCTCGAAATACCCCCCCCCCTCGAAATACCCCCCCCCCTCGTTTGACCCCCCCCCCCTATCGAGACCACTATGAAACAATCACCCCCCCTCGAAATACCCCCCCCCCAAATTGAGTGTAAAGGGAACGTACATGACAATAACTGTAGTTTGTGTTCTGTGTATAGCATTCAAAAAATAACCCATGATTTATATTTTCAAAAATCACAATAAATATAAATAACCCGTGATTTATATATATTTATATTTTTTTCAAATTCTGAGTGATATATTTATATATATTTTTGAAATTTGAAAATAAAATCACTGAGAAAATCACTCAGATATATTGTGCTTTATAACTACACAAAAAATAGGTATGTAAGCACACATAGTACAAAAAATTGCTGAAAATAGGCAAAAACACACGAACTAGTGATTTTGAAAGTGAAAATCTATAAAGGGGTATGAAAATTAGTGATTTTGGACAAAAATTTGGGTAAAATTTTGCAAAAATCACTCCAGATAGGGGTTAACCCCTACCAATGCCTCCATTGGAGACCCCACGGCAGTTGTTGTAAATGTGCCTGGTCTTGACACCATAGTTGTTAAAATGTATATACGTTTTCTCAAAAAGTACATATACTCAAGTACTCACTGAATACATTAATCTATACTTTAAAAAAGTACCTGTATTTGCCTTTACATATACTCTTTGAAAGTAATCGAGTACAGAAAACATATTTCAGATAGGCCATGTTATTGGCTTTTTCAAGGCATAGATGGGAAAAAGGGAGAAAAAAGTGAGAAATAGGAAAAAGATAGCTGAAAATAGCTGAAAATAGGCACATAACCCATGAACTAGTGTTTTTGAAGGTTAAAATGGTATGAAAGGTATGAAAATTAGTTATTTTGAGTGAAAATTATGGCAAAATTCCTAAATAAATGCTCACTTTTACATTTTCTGGGGAAAAAGTATTTTTCTGATGTTTACCCATGAGTAAAAGTAAAAATTTTATTTTCCATTTTCATACTATGGGGGTGAGTAAAAAACTATGGGGGTGATTTTGCACTAAACTTGCTCAGCTATTGTTTTGAATGAATAGTGCTTGTGAAATGATAATTAATGGATTAGAGTACATTTTTTGTGCTTGCAAATAGTAAATAAAACCCATAATATCAACTGGAATTGAAAAAAGCATGAGTGATTTTTTGAGATTTTTTTGAGCTTAGAGTTATTTTTTCAGTAATTTAATTATATTTTCCGAAGACCTAGAGTGATTTATATATATTTATATTTTTTCCAAACTTGGAGTAATATATTTATATATATTTTCCAAAAAATAAGTGATTTTTTCGAATGCTATCTGTGTACTGCAGAACACACGTTAAAACAATGTTGGTGTCACGGTAGAACAGTGTACATGCCACCTACATACTAATATTAGTCTACAGAACCTTATAAATGGCTGTTTTTGTTGCATTTTTCGACGTCTGCGTACGTTTCAGACGTCAATTTAGTACTTGGTTTTCAAAAAATTTCTTGTGAAATAATAACCCCCCCTCGTTTAACCCCCCCCCCTCTCGGGACCACTATGAAACAATCACCCCCCGGGGGGTATTTCGAGGAAATACGGTAAATAGAAAAAAATACCTTTTTGTTGTCCAGGGTAAACATTCATAAAGCTTTTTCCAAAAAGAAAAGGTAATTTTCTCACTTTTATGCCTTCCTGGACAAAAAATACTCGCATTTACACTTTATAGGAAACAAGTATTTTACTTCCATTTACTCACGAGTAAAAGTAGATATTTTTCACGAGTAAAAGTAGATATTTTTTACTCTACGCTTTCTGTACTCGGGGGTGAGTAAAAACAAAATAGTTTTCGCATACGCAAACTAGGAAAAAAGTTAGGTACTTTTATCAACTCTGCTTGAATGACATATGTCATGTATGCAAAGAACATGTAATCATTGGGGACGTTGGATTAAAACTAGTTAGTGTAGCAATGGTCCATCGGGGGTTTCCCCCATGGGGGGTTATTATATCGCCAGCCAAATTTGAGGGGTGTTAATCCGGGGGGGGGGGGCTTATTCGAGGGGGAGGGGCTTATTCGAGGGGGGTTATTATTTCGTCAGAAATTTTGGTAAGTATCGTAGTAAATCAATAGTAGGCATTTACTTACCCAAAATAGGTAATAAATGTGTCCAAACAGGATATATTTATTTGGACAAAAAGACGTATACCTATATTTAGCTACACAAACTAGTTTATGTGTAACTGCAATGCAATTTAGCAGTAATAAATACATCATGAACGTTGCATACATGATGTACATCATTCAGGAGGGGGAGGGGTATTTCGAGGGTTTATTTTTCCCCCAGCCCATTTTGAGGGGGATAAATTCGAGGGGGTTTAATTCAAGGGGGGATAATCCGAAGAAATAAAGAAATACGCTTTTCGTTATACAATGCTTAACGAAAATTTCAGGCGAAAATAAATCCCCACGCATTAACCACCCCCCTCAAAATTTGCTGCCGAAATTGATAAACCCCCCAGTGGTTATTTCGACTTCGAGGACTATACGGCAGTGTTGTAGTAAGCAGACATAAGTCAAAAATTAAATAGCCTGTGATCAACTAACCATTAAATCGCCTGTGATTAATTACCCTATAACGTCAAAAACTTCGCTGAAAAAACTCTCCTGGGATTTATTCAAGAATATATGGTATGACACATGCGTGACTTGTTTGCTTAATTGTGGTTAGTGAAGGCTGCCGGGTGAGAAAATTGAGTGAAGTCTAGGTAAATATCAATGGGAACTAATTTGAGTAGAAATCTACTTCCATGTAAAATATCACGAACAGCTCATAGAGAATCACGGAAAACCGTGACCCGTAAATACGTTCACATAGATATGATTTTATTGTAGCAAAATGGAACAACACAATATACAGAAATCACATATAAAAGTACATAGAAAGAATAAAAGTTGAAATCGAACAACCATATCAAAACATAGTACGTGATAAACTACAAACTACCTAATCTAAAGTTTATCGATAACCGGGTTAAAGATAGCGCAAAGTAATGCAAGGCTGGAAACGTTGAGGAAACCACAATTTATTCCCTGGAAACCACATATGTGGGTGGTCTATAAATTGGGAAAGCTTAGTTGTTAAAAGGTATTGACGTAATTTTTCCATTTCCATTTTTCCAGCTCATTTTCCATTTCCCAGCCCAATTTTCTGTCTTTCCATTTTTTTACATTTTCCATCTCGATTTCCTGTTTTTTTTCCACCTTATTCCATTTTCCGGTTTAATTTATTATTTTTCCACCTTTTTTTCTTTTTTCTGGCTCAATATTCTGTTTTCTGTTCCAGCCAAACTGGTAAAAATACATGCAGGTTTTTTAATTTGCTTTTTTTTCCAGCTAATCTCCTATTTTTCAGGCAAAATTTCTGCCATTTTTTTTTATTTCTAGCAAAATTGCTGCAATTTTTTCCATTTCCAGCCAAAATTTTGCAATTTTTTTGCCATTTCTAACAAATTTTGTATTCCATTTTCCGTTTTCCCACATTTCATTGTCCCATTTTCCATTTCGTGGCAAGTGCAAATATTTTTCCGTTTCCGTCTCTGGCAAGTGCAAAATATTTCTTATTCCGTTTCCGTTTTCCGGGAAGTGCAAATTATTTTCTGTTTCCGTAAGTTTGCGTCCTTCCTTAGAATTATAAGTAAAATGAGGAATTATTCAAGCAAATACGGTATTTACCTTAAAAATCGGCCATAAAAAAGAACACGAACAGCACCCTGCAAAAAACACCCTCAATCGAGCCTCTGTTTCTGGGTCATCTCATAGTAGGCGCCCCGATTGGCGATGAGCTCAGCGTGCGTGCCGGCCTCGAGGATCTTGCCGCGTCTGATGACGGCGATCGCGTCGCAGTGCTGCACCGTGGACAGGCGGTGCGCGATCACGATGCACGTGCGGCCAGCCGCCGCCCGGTCCAGCGCTTCTTGCACCACCTGCGGGGGGTGGCGATGCGATCAAACACTTTTAGTGGGGGTTTATTCAAGCGTAGATGCTATTTACCCCCCCCCCCTCCCTGTGCCTGAATGAGGGAAGTGTTTTGTTTTGGCGCAGAGTTTGTGCATTGACAGCTGAGTCATTCGAGGGGAGGGCGAGCGGTTTTACGTTGCAGATGGGCATTGGCATTAGCATTAGCATTCCAAAGCTACCGTATATACTCGAAGAATTGCCTCGCCTTGAAAAATTCCCGCCTTGAATAATGCCCCCTTGAATAGTTCCCCCCCTATAGTTCCCCCCTATCTCCCCTTTAGGCATATGATAAAGTTTTTCATCCAATTTGAGCAAAAAATTGCACGTCATTAAGTGAATAAAGCATATTTCATGTAATCAGTAAATACAAACATGCTTAACATTTTTGATGAAATAATAATTCCCCCTTGGATAATTCTCCCCCACTCCTCGAATACCCCCCCCCCCTCAAAAAAGCCTGACAAAAAATAATTCCTCCGGGGTCATTATTCGAGTATATACGGTAACGGTTTTACAGAAAATATTTTTCAATTAAATCTCAGAAAGTTTCTCAAAAAATAAAATATCGTCTATCAATATCAAAAGTAGATCTCTCTGAAAAACGTAGAGAAGATAGAAAAAAATTTTTTTATAAATTTTCTTACATTAAATCAATCTAGAAATCTCCCGAGGTTTTTGGAACGTTTATCAGATTCATTTTTGAATTTACGGTCTCTTAAGTGTCAAAAAGCGTTTCAGTTGTCCAATGACAACTTTAATAGCCCCCTGAGATTTCGACTGGAACTTTTTGCGCATTCACATATTGATCACTGGGTAGTGGCCATTTGTCAACTCGCATTATTCACGTCAACTAAAACCACTTATCACACCTTTTCCGACTCTGTGTCGAGCGCGCTGGTGGCCTCGTCGAGGAGCAGCACCTTGGGGTTCCTGACGAGCGCGCGGGCGATGGCGATCCGCTGCTTCTGCCCCCCAGACAACTGCGCCCCGCGCTCGCCCACGCGTGTTTCGTAGCCCTGAGCAATTGTGTGGTAGATGTCCACTGGCCTATGCGTAACGATAGCGAACTACTGGAAAAAGTGTTATTTTTCAAAAATGACCTTTCGAATTTTGTATGTTTTCTAGAACTAATTTTCATTTTTTCGATTTTTTCACTAAATTATTGCATTTTCAAATGTTTCTTCTGAAACTTGACGCATTATCTATCGATCATTGCGTGCAATAACCGACAAAACCCCAACTCACCATAGGCAATGACGTAATAAACTGGTGTATATTAGCGAGCCTGGCCGCCTCCTGGATGCGTTCCTTGGACACTTGGCACCGATCCAAGCCATACGTTATATTGTTCTCGATGGAACAGTCAAACAGGATCGGTTCCTGGCTGACCAGGGCGAGGCTGGCGCGCAAGTGACGCACGTTGAGCATGCGCACGTCGTAACCGTCCATGCGCTGGGGTTGGGGAGTTAGGATCGGATGCTGTGCACACTAGTTTTCGACTGACATTTTGAATGTGTGTGTTTACTACCAGAGTTTTTTATTTCCATAAACTGTAGTTGAGGGATCGGAGGGGGGTAACCAGCTACCCAAATCCGCTAGGATACCCAAATCGCCCAGCTATCTGTTTACGCTGGAGCTGGAGGCATAATTTGGCAAAATTGGCTACTTTCCACTGCATCCCCACTAGCAGGGTTGGCAAAATCTCAGAAAAAATAAAAATAAAATAAAAATAAAATGGAACATTCAGGAATAAAATAAAATAAAATAAAATGGAAAATTTAAGAATAAACATAAAAATTGTATAAAAATTCGAAGTTTGGTATAATTTTTGTAAAATTGTATAAAAATTTGTATTTTTGTAAAATTGTATAAAAATTCTTTTTTTTTGTAAAATTTTATCTCGTTGCTTGAGTTTCTACCTGTTTATTCATGGATATGGGAGCAGTCCCAAGTGTAAAGTGTCAAATGTCATGTAAAATGTCATGCAAAGTGTCAATTGTCATGACAAATGTAAGGTAAAGTGTAAATTGTCATGACATGTAAAAAATGAAGTATCAATTGTCAAGCAAATTGTATCCAAATCTTATGTTTGATATCTAAATCTTATGTCTTGTATCCAAATTATGTTGTTGTTGAATCCAAATCTTATGTGAACATTTGGATACAAAAACATAAGATTTGGATACAATACATACTATGGATACAAAACACAAGATTTGGATACACAATTTACACTTTGCATGACTATTGACATGACACTTGACATTTTGCATGACAATTGACACTTGACTTTACATTTGTCATGACAATTGACAAATTGCATCACATTTTATAAATGTGCCCAGCACACTCCATTAGTCCTTCTACTGAAAATGCATACCATTCTTATCAATAATTGTAACTTTACACTTGCAGCTAGCTAACAATACATACTGCATGCAACTTTTGAAAAGTAAGGGAAAAATTTTCACAGGTTTTTCATGTATAGGTCTAATTATAACATTTTTCTGGCCTTGCATGCATGATTCTGATTTTTTGTAAAAATTTTGTACAATTTTTGTAAAAATTTTGTAAAATGTGTCATTTTATTTTATTAATGACTTTTGGGAATAAAATAAAATAAAATGAAACAAGAATAAAATTAAAATAAAATAAAATTTTTATACAATTTTACTAAAATGAATTTTTATAAAACCAACCCTGCCCACTAAGAAATCACACAGCTATCTAACTACCCAGAGTGATATTTGGGAAGTTGTGGTTTTGGTGGAAAAATTTCAGCTATCTATCCCTCAGGATTAGTGATCGAATGGCGCCATGGCTCTGGCGCCATTTGAAGGCGCCAAAGGGCGCCGCGCCATGGCGCCCTTGGCGCTTGGCGCCCACATTCTGAAAGGCGCCATGGCGCCGTTGGCGCTTGGCGCCCTTTTTCTGTGGCGCCTTTGGCGCCTGGCGCCCTGCTTTAAAAGGGTGCCAAAAAGGCGCCAGCAGGGTTTCAAGGTGAGTGTTGTATAAATGGAAAAAAGATGAAAAACGCATCCATGGGTGATCTAAATTCGCCAGAAAAATGGACGAAGTGGCGTGAGTAGGTGGAAATCTTTTGTGCAACGGTTCATCAGATGTGTCTGACAGATCAGAAGATGATAATTGAGGCGTCCAATTCTAAAAGTCGACAAGTCCAAATATGAAAATTTCGAGTTAGGCCCGGAAACGTCATCTGGGGCTACTTCCGCACATTTTTCATCATTTCCATAATTTTTTTGACCTCGCATGCCCATATGTCATAGTGCCAAATTCGACATTTTTGGGGAAAAATGCAAAAAATTCGGGCGAGAAGTCGACAAGTCCACTTAGTTTTGGGCTAAAAGTCGACAAGTCCATCCTGCGCATCCTTTTTTTATGGGAAAAAAACGCAAGAAATGTGATAAGTCCACTATGGGCACCGATTTCTAAAAGTCGAGAAGCGCATAAATTTCCCATAAGGCAAAAATTTCCCATAGGGAGGCGCAACGCGGGCGGGAACAAAAATGTTCTCGCGTGCAAGAGGGCGACAAGTCCAATTCCCTCCCAAAAACAGTTTTGCTCTGACCGAATGGAATTTTATGGACACCCCATTTTTCACATATACGTTGAGATTTGGGGCTGAAAATTTGACACTTTATTGTCAACATATGGAACTTAATGAAAAGCATGAGAGAGCCGAATTGGACACGCACCACGGGCCTGGAATTGGGTTTGAAACTTAAAATGCGATTTACTCAAAATCACATTTTGTGGACTTGTCGACTTTTAGAATTAGACGCCTCAATTGTGGACCGTTGAACTTGGACCGTTGACAAAATCATAAATCAACGGATTCAAATCGTTGCAATTCCATTTTTTGTCTATTTCAAGGAAACATTGATTGGTAAAGTCTATTTGAAGTGAATGGATTGTTGTCAAATGACAATATTGATTGTGTTTGAATTTGTCATGTGGATTTTACTTAATTTTTTTTTGTTGCTAGTGTCGTTTTTGTTCATTACATCCTGGAGAACCCAAATTACCGTATTACCTCTAATACAAGGTATACCTTATATTGTTTTCGTCAGATTTTTCGGGCCAAAAGTTATGCCTTATATTAGAGGGTACCTTATATTAGAGGGTACCTTCAATTATTTTCACGATTTAAAAAAATTTTTACGAACAGTGAACAACGATACAATTCATTTTTTTTCAAATTGGAATGTACAAAATAGGTGGTACAGTATCACTAAAAAATGGCAGAAGTCGACGAATAGTTATCGCAGTGCCCTTCGGCACCATTTTCATCATTTCGCCATGTTTGGCGACCCTTGTTATGATTTTGCGCGTTTTGGCACGCTGCCAGCTGTGCCTTATATTAGAGGTATGCCTTATATTAGAGGGTACCTTATATTTATTTTGTCGCGTTCAAAATAGCCAAAAGTTATACCTTATATTAGAGGGTACCTTATATTAGAGGGATGCCTTATATTGGAGGTAATACGGTAAGTGGTGAATGCGTGTACTAGGGTGCTGTAGAAACACTTTTAGCACACGCTGGGTGTTGTATGCACTTATTTATCCTGGCGCCCTGTTTTTCAAATGGCGCCATGGCGCCCTTGGCGCTTGGCGCCCTCTTTCCGTGGCGCCCTTGGCGCCTGGCGCCCGCTTTGCAAATGGCGCCATAGCGCCCTTGGCGCCTGGCGCCCGCTTTGCAAATGGCGCCATAGCGCCCTTGGCGCCTGGCGCCCTTTTTCTGTGGCGCCCTCGGCGCTTGGCGCCCACTTTCTGAATGGCGCCATGGCGCCCTTGGCGCCTGGCGCCCTTTTTTTCTGGCGGTTTTCCATCACTACTCAGGATCAGGTGTGATTTGCATCCAACCCCTGGGAGGGTAAAAAATCCAGCATACCCGTAACATCAACAACTAAACAACCCACACAAACCCCCAGCCAACTCACAATAACCCCCTGCAATGGATCATAGAACCTCTCCAACAAGGCCACAGCGGTGCTCTTGCCGCAGCCACTGGGCCCCACCAGCGCCAGGGACTGTCCCGGAGCGACGCGCAGAGACAGCCCCCTGCAGACGCGTTCGCGTGGACGAGAGGGGTACACGAACTCGACGCTGCTGAATTCTACTAGGCCGCTCACGTCCTGGGGGGGGGGTTGTTGGAGGCAAGGGGGAGTTGACATGTGCTGCATGTTTGCGAGTCTTATAGGGGCCCATATAGGTATACTAGTTGACATTGCAAATAAATGTCAACTAAATTTCAAAATACAAAAATTTGTGGATGCCTGAATTTTTTCTCCAGAAATCTCCCCTCCCCAGAAATTTTTTTTTTTGACAAACCGGCGTGGCCCCGCCATTTTCAAAGCTGTCAATCGATGGCTCAATATCACACATTTTGAACATTAAACCAGCTGCACATTTTGCCTTGAAATATTCTGGGAAGAATGAGGTGGCAATGCCCAACATTCGAGTGGAGAAATTCACTCCAAAGTAGACCCTGCGAGAGAATTTGGATTATTGCAAATTTTGCGATATTGACAATATTAACCAGTTAAAAATAAAGGTAAACGCTCAACTCCCGATACATAATTTGGATACTGGAGATCCCATATTGTATCTGACAATTGATTAGAACTGTAATGGCGCTGCACACACTAGTTTACTGCCAGAAAAATTTGCTCAACTCATGTATCAAATTTGAATGGCCTTTGAGTTTTAGTGTCACATTTATGGCATTTTGGGCATGCCTGCCTTCCTAATTTAATCTAGGCCCAGTGTTTTATTTCAAGACTTCAAAATCCTACCCTCAAAAATCAAGCATAAACACCAATGCACCCTAACCAGACCTAAAAACATTCACAGGATCCATGTCTCCAATACTGACCAAATAGACACCATAGGGGAAAGCAATTGAATATATCCAACAGTACATTGCTGATGCAAAGGCATAGCAAAGGGATTGTACATGTGCCTGTTTGATCGCCTGTTTGTATGGCTTCTCTAAATGGGAGCAGAACATGTCATAGAATTCTTGCTCTCTAGTCAGGTATTGTACCGTTTGGATGTTCTCTATGGCCTCTACAGCTACCTGGGAGATAAAATTTAATATTAGCTGGTTAGACACAATCAGGTGCAGAAATAATTTAATGAACACCACACTTCAACAAAATGATGTCATTTTACATCATAGTCATTCTTATTTCATAAATGATGATGTCATGTTGAAGTGTTTCATTCAAAAAGTGTATGGCTCCATCTATGGAGTTTTCTATATTTCTCACATTTTTCATTTCCACAAACACTGCATTTCTTCTAATAGAAGGGCGGCTTCCAAGGGCGAAAAAGTTAAATTGAAGGTTACCCTTCTATAAGAAGAATTACTATAGTTGGTTTACATATTGAGTTTGTGCAGGCATCGGGTGGGCGCGCCAGCTTGATCCCTCGCTGCCGAGGGAGGGCGCAAGCGACCCACCCATAATATGGTCGGACACACCAAAATGCGGAAATCGCAAAATTGAAATCGCAATAACTACGGCAAAACAAATTATTCCATTGAATAGCCCGTGTCGAAAAGTACCCCCATGCAAATTCTCAGATCAAATGGTCGAGTTGGGAGGAAGTTATTGCACATTTTCTTTTCTAGACAGTGTTGTTGTCGTTGTTCTTGTTGTTCTTGTTGTTCTTGTTGTTCTTGTTGTTCTTGTTCTTCTTGTTCTCCCGACAATCTTCAAACTGCAATAACTTCCTTGAAACACGACCGATTTTCATGGTTGATGGCTCATATGAAAGAGCATATGATGCCATTTCTTATTTTCGGGAATTTTTTTCACAGGCTCCGCCCACTTTGGGATGGTATCTGTTTGAAATTTTCAAACCTCAATAAATTTAAAATTTGAATACAAATGCGGCAATAAAAAAAATTTGTTGATGTGTGCCATGACTAGAGCTTTCAAATGAGCCAATTTTTGGCGATTTTGGTTGAGATTTACAAAAGTTATTCAAGTTTGCTTGTTTTGTGTAAAATGCGCACACATGCCTGAAGTACTGCTTGATGTGATATTGAGCATGTGACCTTGGAGTCAGTGATTACTTTCAGTCATAAAGTTGTAGTGGTTAATGTCAAGTCGAATGTCAAGTGAAAAATCAAGTCAAATGTCAAGTTGTCTGTCAACTCATAAATGACAAGCGGTAATACAAAGTCAGAAATAGGCGATTGAGGCGCCTATTTCGTTCCGAATTGAGGCATCTAGTTCTAGCATCTATTTTTTCAAATTTGTTCAATTTTTTTAAATTTTTTATTAATTTTTTTAATTAATTTTTTTAATTTTTTCAAAAAAAATTACATTTTTTAAATTAAAATTTTTTAAATTAAAATTTTAAGTTTTTTAAAAGTTTTTTTTAAATTTATTTATTTATTTTTTTTATTTTTTTATTTTGTTACAAATAAAAAAAATTGATTAAATTTTTTTTTGAAGTTTAAAAAAATTGAGGCAATTGAGGCACCTAGTTCTGAATTGAGGCATCTAATTCTAGCATCTATTTTTTCAAATTTGTTCAATTTTTTCAAAAAAAATTATTAAATTTTTATTTTTTATTTATTTTTTTTTCAAATTTTTTTTCTATTTTTTTAAAGTTTTTTTTATTTTTATATTTTTTCATTTTTTTTATTTTTACTTTTTTTAAATTAATAAAAAAAATTTAAAAAAATTATAAATTATTTATAAAAAAAACTTTGAATAAATTTGAATGAAACATTTGAAGAAAAAAATTTGAAAAAAAATAATTAAAAAATAAAATAAAAAATTTTGAAAAATTATTTTGAAATAAAAAAATAAAAATATACATAAGATGGCGCCACTTTGGAGTCTATGGCACCACTCCATAAAAATGGTGCCATATTGGACTCCATGGTGCCACTCGATAAAAACAGCATAAAAAAGCACTATTAACAGGGAAATAGTGATAGTGGAGATGAAGTGGAGATACCAACATTCAAGTGAAATTCCAGTCAAATGACAAGTAAAAGTCATTTTTGGTGTCAAGTGATAGTTCAATTCAAATGTCAAGTTTTTGGTGTCAACTGATAATTTTCAGGTGATAATTTTCAGGTGTCAAGTCATAAATGTCAAGTGAAAACTATCAGGTGAAAATATGGCAGGTGGTTCATGTCAAGTCATTGTCAAGTGGGTAATGTCAAGTCAGAAATGTCAAGTGATAACTTTTAGGTTCTAAATGTCAAGTTCTTAATGTCAGTTCAAATGTCAAGTGGCAACTTTCAGGTGAACAATTTCAGATAAAAATCGAGTAATTATACTAATACAAACCAGAAATTTGTGACATTCAAGTTGAAAATATTTTGAATATTAGTATTTGGCTTCTTCTTGACTATAGATTGTCTTTCTCAGTGCCAAATTTGGCATTTGCTTGATTTGCAATAACTTATAAATTTTTTGGGCCTGTGGCCCCCGAAAAGAAGTACATCCAATAAAAAATGGCTAAAGCCAACAAAAAGTGGACGCTGCAGCCAAACATCTGTGTGCTTTTGAATGCACAAAAGTGATATATCATATACCATGCCATTTTCTAATTGAGCTATCAAAAGATGTATATCAAGGGAAATGTATACAAATCTAATAATATAGGCTATCAACACAGCAAACTGCATCACAAGAAACAGTTTCACCAAACTTTTGCATGGCAGTGTGAGCTGTGTCAAAGTGCTGCAAACATTAAAGATACGAAAAGCTCACGCTGCCATGCAAAAGTTTGGTGAAACTGTTTCTTGTGATGCAGTTTGCTGTGTTGATAGCCTATATTATTAGATTTGTATACATTTCCCTTGATATACATCTTTTGATAGCTCAATTAGAAAATGGCATGGCATATGATATATCACTTTTGTGCATTCAAAAGCACACAGATGTTTGGCTGCAGCGTCCACTTTTTGTTGGCTTTAGCCATTTTTTATTGGTAGTAAATATAATTGTAAAAAGTTATACCTATGGTACATTTCATTGCAAAGTGTGCACTCAGTGAACCACCCCCCCCCAAGCAACCTTTCCAGCCTCCTCCATAAGCTCAGTGTCCTCCATGGCACTTTTCCTGCTCAACCTAACCCTGAGCGCCACCGCCCCAGCCACCAGGGGGCACACAGCAACGATGAGCAGGGCCAGCTTCCAGCCAAAGTACAGGCCGATGCCGATGCCCACCACCATGCTGATCATGGCTGAGACCACTGTGGTTACCCGCCAGGATATTGCCTGTTGGGGGGGGGGGCTTTTCTTGTGTGTTCTTAGAGCAGCTTTCCAGGCAGCTCTGCTGTCATACAGGTTTTTGGTTATGACACAATTCATTTTTTGTGATTTTTTTCTTTTTCTGATTGCGATAGGGATTTTCTAATTTCAGGATCAGGATCAGGATTGCAAAATTCCAGAATTTATCAGGATTCAGGGATCAGGATCAGAAACCTGTTTGAACCTTTATCGAGATATCTAGTTTCATCACTGCTTTTCATACCTGTTTTACATTTGGTGCATCAGTGGCCAGCCTGGTGCAGATTTTGCCAGTCGAATTTTTTGGATCATCAAAAAATGTACCATCCTGTCTCATTATGTTTGTAAACACCTTCATACGCATTTGCTTGGTTAAATTTTCCCCCAGCAAACCATACGCCACTTCCTGTGAGAATGTTCCACATTAATTATCTTGAACTTATTCTTGAATAATCCCCTCTGATAAATACCACGTGAAGCCACAAGAGTGTAATGAGGGGACTGCATGTTCTGTACATAACTTTATAAACCATTTTTGGTGAATAAACTTATTCAATGAATTTTTAGCTATACTCGGCGGACCACATGCTATGCATTTTTCATTTTTCTAAGCAAAACACTCCATCATGACGTCATCATTAAGAAAATAAAAAAAATTCCAGCAAAAAAAACAAAAAAACTTGATGGGATAAAACATTCCTCGTTTGTACGCTGTTGTAGTGCCCCTACATTGTATTACTTACATGTATTTTACTCTGCAGTTGAGTAGGTTCTGGGTTCACTTCTGAACCCCTAACTTTCATGTTTCAGCCAATCCTTTATAAGTGGCTGTTTGTGTGTATTAACCAGTTCAGTTCTTTTGCCTGTTCTCTTTTGCACTTCAGTAAATGAAGTTTATCTAACAACCTGAGGAACGTGTCGCACGGCGACGGTGCCCAAATAACAATTGAAAAGCGCACTCCGAACGCCTCCACTCCTCACTCTTGTCGGCACCAGGTGACCTCGGCTCTGCATTGCTGAGGCTCACAAAGTCGAATAGCACCCCGGGTACAGACTTCCATTGCTCTGAGCCCCGTGGGTGCAACATGGTGATCGTACGGGTTTAATATAAGCCAACGCGAACCCGCCCCCGACTGTCCCCCGGCGACATCGGTGGCACCCACCACAGTTGGCGGCAGCACCGTTAGCAGAGTAGCGGCCCCCGCCCTGCCGTCCAGAACCAGCGACGTGCAAAGTGCGCCACACGAGCGACAGAAGTGACACAAGATGTCAGCAGATAAAACCCCAGCAGCGGGAATGGTAGAGGCGACCACGCGCCACCAAGTGACATACACAGAGCGTGAATTCAGCGAGATGGTCACACAATGGGGTGACAGGCGACAAAGGAGGTCCCTCATCAATGCGATTGAATCGATCAACAAGTATCGAGGAACGGACTGGCCCAAAGGCACAGTAGCTGCCAAAGACAGCAATGCAACGCTTGCCCGCCACCTCCTGCGCCTTGCTGACAAATACTTCAAATCAGTCTCAGTGGACCAGATCGTCATGGATGACCCCGACCGCACAGATAGCGAACTCAGCGAGGACAGTGAGGATGGTGACAAAACAAACAACCAGCCAGTAATACGCCCCACAAGAGACCCACGTGACTCAATATCCCCCACCCCATTCGCCGAAATGAAGGCCCAGACATCAGACCTTGCCGCCATGGCATCTCTATTCCAGCAGCAGTTTGAGCAGCAGCAGAGGCGGGCAGAGCAACAGGACAGGCGCATGGAGCAACAAGACAGGCGCATGGAGCAACTGACCCGAATGGTTGCAAATGTCACAACAACGACCCCATCACAAACCCCAGGCCAGCAAAGACACAATGAAGATCCATGGAAATGGACATCAGAGGACCGCCTGGCAATGCTGACACAGGGACCATTGCTCAACCAGATGATTGAGTATATGGAAAAGTTTGTTATTGCGCCAGAAGATGGACTGCAGCCCCTGTCCACTATCCACCCCCCACGAGACAAGGTCGGCGTTGGCCATGTGGCGACCACTGCCAGCAAACAGCTCAAATTTGATGGCGACAAAAGCAATAACACAGGCCCATTCAGGTTCTGGCTCCACATGGTCATACAGCAGGCCATGGGTATCCCCGAATGTCAACAGCAGCTGTTTTGGAACCACGTGTTTGCACAGTGCCTCACCGGAGATGCCCAGAACAAGTACCGCGCAATCCGCGTCAACAAACGCCACAACATCCTATATGTGGTGGACAACCTTGTGGAGGCGTACCGATTTGAACACACTGTGCATGCAGTATCAGAATGGTACAACCTCAAACCAGAAACTGGAGAATCTGCATCTGAGTTCCACACACGCCTGTGTGCCAATTTCCACCATGTCAGTGAGACAATGTCAGACTATGACCGGCAACGCATGATCGGGGACAAGTTCTTCGCAGAAGCCACAAAATTGGCACCTGTCAGCTGCTGGTATATGTGGCGCACAAGATGGCAAGAAGGCGGCTGCACATTGAACATGGCAATTGCCAACATGGATGCAGCCAGGAAGGAAGCAGACCAGACCCGCGCCCAGCGGCGAGAAGAACAACGGGATAGGCGGGGCCGACCACGCCACAATACAAATTGGTACGCTGAGCCAGAGGCGGAAAGTGCAAGCGGTGAAACTGAAAGCATCAGAGCCACATTTGACCCAAAGTCCCACAAAGGCCCATGGTGCACATTTTACATGCATCGCGCTCCCATGCCCCACGACCCCACAAAGTGCTACATCAACAACAAATCACCTGAGTACCAGGTGGACAGGGCTGAAAGAGTCAAGCAGTCCTTGGCACGGCAAGGCAAAACCAAGAATGATGCCAAGCGCAACATGGAGCAAAAATGCAGAGAGCTGGGGATCCCATACAAAGAAGAGGCGCCAGCCAGCCGATGCACAAAAGAAGAGTATGAAGAAGACAACGAGTCATGGGCAGGCTGTACAGAGGATGAAGATGAAAAAGTGGAAGCTCTCCTCGAGGGTTGGATGCCAACTGTGGCAAGTGCCAGAGAAAAAACCATGCAAATTCCCAAAACAAACCCCGACCCAATTGCCACGATCATCTTTATGGGGGTTCCATTCATCGGGCGCATTGACACAGGATGCAGCATTGGCTTGTTTGTTGAAGACACGGCACTGGAAAAGATTTGGAAAAATGCCAAAGCCAACCCGACAGAAGAACGGGCAAAATTCCGCCCATACACAAATGGCCATATTTGTACCTCAGGACACATAATCAAACAAGATTGCTTACGCATCTATGATATGACAGTCAAGCATCAAACACCAGATGGCCAGTGGCACAGCGACACCCTGCCAGCAATAGTGAAACTCATGGCATCCCTTCCAGCAGGACACCCACTCCTGATTGGAGGAGCAGCAATTTGGGGACCACTGCAGGTAGTGCGCACTGCCCACTGCGAGTTGGACAGATTGTCACATGAATACACAGAGACACCAACAAACTGCGGGGAACACGTGAAGACCATTACCAACTGGAATTCCCCAACTCAACCCATTGCAAATGTACCCAGCCCCAGGTATCGTACCAACTCCAGTCCACATACTCGCCAGCCCAACTACAAAATTTCACCAGCATCGGGAATTGGCGGCAGTAACCACAAAAGAGACCCCCCTAACCCAATGACTGCTGAAGCCAGCCTGTGGAAAGAATGCAACCAACTACGCCAGATGGTCAAGGTGTTGGAAGCAAAACTGCAAGTGGTACAGGAGGAGAAAAAGTTGGAACAAATGTTTGCAGCCACCGGGGACAACAGCAGCGGGCACCCATGGCAACAGTCAGCGGACCAAATTATTTCAGCGTGCCTGACCCCGCAGCATGACCGAGCACTGAAGGGCTCTGCAAGGAGTGGCTGTCCAGACCCAATGCAGACACCAGTTGCAGTAACCCATATTGAGGCAGCACTGGAAAAGACCCCACCTGCCACTCCACCATCGACAATCAGCACATCAATCAACCAAGTACTATGTCACTCTGACCAACTGCAGCAGGCAGGAGACATATTGACCAATGGACAATTTCAAGCCCATCCACCAGCCAGGATGTCCAATGGACATAGAAATCGCAAGAAGAAACGAAAGAAAAACTCCAAATCTGGACGATAAGGCATGATTGTGACATCTTCCATTTGGTGTGATATTTGGTGAAAAATTTGTATTTTGAATTGCTGTTTACTACTCTTTGTTTTTTCAATTTTGCTGGATTTTGATGGGTTTTTTTCTTGTCAGTTCCCCCCTGTAGGGTGAACTTGGGGGGGACTGTTGTAGTGCCCCTACATTGTATTACTTACATGTATTTTACTCTGCAGTTGAGTAGGTTCTGGGTTCACTTCTGAACCCCTAACTTTCATGTTTCAGCCAATCCTTTATAAGTGGCTGTTTGTGTGTATTAACCAGTTCAGTTCTTTTGCCTGTTCTCTTTTGCACTTCAGTAAATGAAGTTTATCTAACAACCTGAGGAACGTGTCGCACGGCGACGGTGCCCAAATAACAATTGAAAAGCGCACTCCGAACGCCTCCACTCCTCACTCTTGTCGGCACCAGGTGACCTCGGCTCTGCATTGCTGAGGCTCACAAAGTCGAATAGCACCCCGGGTACAGACTTCCATTGCTCTGAGCCCCGTGGGTGCAACAACGCAACTCCAGCTTTTTCTTTTTCTAAGTAATTTTCTTTTTGTAAATGTACATACATAAGTATCCAGCTCGCGCGTTTTCGACCAAGACATAAATTATTTTGGGCGCATACTTTGCGGTTCGCTGAGTATATTAAAATTATTCCATAACCAAATGACATTTTTAGAATGTACTTGTTTTGTTAATTTAATGAAAAATTCTCATTGTGCAAGGGGACATGCTTTTATAAATGGCATAAAAATTGCATGAGAAAGTGAAAGCAGCAGTAATTATTGCAGCAGAAGTGAATCGGCTGAACAACGTTTCACAACTCACCCCAGTCATAAATTGCAGCATGGTAATGACTCCTAACACAATGAACATAAGTGCCCAAAAAGTTGCCTCCTGCATTAATTCATCACCTGTTTTGCTGAATGCCTGAAATTTTATGTATTGTAGAAATTGAAAAGTGGAAATGAAAAAAAATTTGCCCTTAGACCTAGAAATGGAGAGTGTAAAACACATTATTTGACACCCCACCATCAACACAAAAGTGACACTCACACTGAAAATCTGACTGTAGAGCAGGGCAAATAGTGGCTGTATAACACCCCTGACCAGAGTGGCCAGCAGGCCCAGTGCAAGCCAGGGCCAATGGCTGCGGGATTCTGACAGAATTTGCCACAGCGATGCTCTGTTTGCACCCTCCTCATGCAGCTCGGCCTCGAGCCGCTCCTGTTCATTGTCTGCCTGACAGTGTGAAGGATTTTGTGTTTGATTTTGAATTTTCAATGAGTTTAAATGAAAAAAACGAGATTGGAAGAATTGATGAGAATGAGAAATGTTTTGTCATGATTTGAGGCTAAAATTGAAAGGTGCAGGGCAGGAATAATGTTGTCCACTATGAAAAATGTTCAAATTGAGAAAACATTCTGGAGCAGTCACACGCCTGATGAAATATCACGTAATGAATAATCTGCCAGATACAATTTTTTTGATTCGAGAAATCATTCTTCTGACATTTTATAGGTTGTGGGACGGGACTGACTGCAGAAAAAGCTGCAAAACTGTAAAACAAAAACAAGAAAAAACAATTAACAACCCAAGTACATACTATAGACAGAGCTCTGCTCATTGCTCTTGATCTCTTTTTCATTAACTGGCCTTGATCATCAGAAAAGTTACTAAAATCAGAGCCAAAATCACTGCCCACAGTGGACCTGCGGCTGGTGGACATACGGAACTTGAATGCGGCATTTCTTTTTGGTGGCGCTGTGTAGGGATCAGGGGATGAACTTGCATGATAACAATGTAAATATTTCAAACACATTATTCAGTCTTTCAGTTTTCAAGAGGCAAAGTTTTAGGTGTTACAGCTTTGAAACATCAGGCCCATAGTCGATAACTGCAAAATGTATAGGGTGGATAACTCCAAAAACTGTTGGTTGGCTGGCCAAAAACAAGGCTCCAAATGTTGTTAACAATGTGTAAAATTTTCCACATTTATCGAGTTTGAGAAATTGCCATCCCATAACTTTTAGAAATGGGTATCTCAAAGAAATATTTACATTAAGAGCCTATGTGTATGTATGTGGATCTCACGCTGACTTGCAAACAATATATGTATGTAAAAATTACATACCGTATTTACTCGAATAAATCCCCGAGGAATTATTTATCACATTCTTTATGTGTGCAGAGCTAATATAAAGGACCGTGAAAATCTGAAGACTATACGATGCTCTATACCATGTGATTGGAGGGTAAATCCCCTTGGAGCTAAACTATGCCATGCTCATAGAAGGGGTATCGATAGTATGATACGCGAATGCGTGGTGCAAATAACAGATCGGTGAATCTCATTTAAGTACTTATAAATGTTGATTGCGTCAGGTCGAGGCGGGTCCCAGCTGGGCTAGCCTTGGCGATGGTAGGAGAGAGAGGGGCGGAACCCAGCAATGGGTATGGCCCTACATCTCATGTTGACAATAAATAAATAAATAAATAAATATATGTATGTAAAAATTACATACCGTATTTACTTGAATAAATCCCCGAGGAATTATTTTTTCCTCAGACATTTTTGAGGGGGGAACTATTCAAGGGGGGGATTATTCAAGTGGGGGAATTATTATGTCCTCAAAATGTTCAGGATGTTTTCATTACACTGCATACGCATGTACGTCCAATTTCCATTGGTAATGCACATTCCATTGCATCTTTGCACACTGGATGTGCTGCATTTGTATTTGATGAATCAGTCCAGGCGTAGCTTTGTTGCTTGGTTTCATTTCATTGATTGTTAAAAAAAATGTATGTGCATTATCTATCCTTTCATTGGGGGGGGGGGATTATTCAAGTGGGGGAATTATTTTTTCCTCACTAGTCTAAGGGGGGGAATTATTCAAGTGGGGGGAATTATTCCAGTAAATATGGTAATAATTAAACAGCCAGCCACATAACACATATTGTCAAAAGAATCAAACTTCCAATCAAAGCACTTTCCCCAGAGCCACTGTAACAATTAAATGCTGCAAAAAAACTACACCCTCACCAGCAGGCGGCAGATTCTCATCACTGCTGTGATCAGTGTCATCACTGCCTTCCTCAGAAATGGTCATTGGCACTGGCTCATTTAACTGCTGAGCCAGCACCAAACTGTGGTATAGTCCTTTGCGTTGCATGAGCTCGTTGTGAGAGCCGATCTCCTTGATGCGGCCCTTTTCCATGGCGACGATCCTGTCGCAGTTCTTTATGGTGGACAGCCGGTGCGCTACTATTATGGTTGTCCTGCCCTCAGATGCCTGGGGGGATTTGTCAAGGTTGATTCGGGATACTCACTTGTGGTACAGCATGCATCCACATAAATGCTGATGACTGTACACTCACGCTTTCACAAAAAAATATTTAAAAATGGTTCTGTCGAGTACAACCAGCATGTGTTTCATGCCTGAGAGATCATTTTTACATTTTTTTTTGTGGAACTATCTTTTTTATTATTTTTTTAATGATGATATCATTATGGAGTGTTTCATTCAGAAAAATGCATAAGATTTGGTCTGCAGAGTATACTTTATTTGAAACTATTCTTATTAAATTTATTTACAACTTGACAACCAGCCAAAACTTGCCACCCTCTACAATACATTCACTTACGTCACTTAACTTAAAATGCCACTTTAAAGTGAAGCAAACCTTATCAAGTGCATACTGCACAGCAGCCTCACTGTCGGCGTCGAGCGCGCTGGTAGCCTCGTCGAGGAGCAGCACCTTGGGGTTCCTGACGAGCGCGCGGGCGATGGCGATCCGCTGCTTCTGCCCCCCAGACAGCTGCGCCCCGCGCTCGCCAACTATGGAACCGTAGGCCCTGTGTTATGTTGTTGTTATTATTCATCCTAAAAATAAAAATACCGTATTTCCTTGAAATACCCCCCTCAAAATGGGCACTGTGAATTTGTGGTCCGGGAAATGCATAACAGACGTTCAAAACACTCACTGTGTTACGTTACAACATACCATCTACATCCTTATATAAGGCTGTAAAAACTTATAAATGGTGGTTATTGTTGCATGTTTCACGTTTCTCTCTCAAAATTTTCACTCTGAAAAAATAAACCCCCGGGGGTAAGTCGAAAAAATACAGTATGTTCAAACGAAAAATGTGTGAAAAATTGGTGAAAAAAATAGAATGAAAAATAAAGGAGTTGAAAAAAAATAGAATGGTGATCTTCTATTAGAAGAAATATGGTACCCCACCAAAATCAACCCTTTTTTCAATTGTCAAGGCATCTTTCATTTTCTAAAAATCACACCCTAAAACGCACTTAGGCAATCTCCGAATGAACTCATGGCAGTTAGCCAATTTGCAGGCGCGCACGATGTCAGGCATGGAAACGTCGGTGCGGCCCAAACGGATGTTGTCTTCGATGGACATGTCGAACAGAACTGGTTCCTGTGACACTCTATGCGCGTTATGTTGAATAATGGGTGAGTAAACCTACCTGCTTGAATACTCTCCCCTCCTCACGTCCATGAAAGCCTTTGCAAACCCCCTTAATAATAAAATACCTTCAGTGAGATGAGTAAAATCGACAGACTTATCACTATACAATTCAATGTATCATATTTACTATGAAACAGTCCAACGAGACACACATGTCGTCCTTAACGCGCATCGTATCAAACACATGATGAATTGTTGGCATTGAGCCAAAAAGACAGTCTCATTCCAGCTAGATCATCTCCTCATTCAAAAATTCAGACTGATAAATAATACTAAAAACAAAAAATTCTCGACTAGGGTTGTTTAGCAAACCCGATTCGACTAGTACCTGATACCCGCACATTTTAGTCCTCTGATACCCGATCCCAGATATTTTAAAACTCCCACACATACGGTCAACCTCCCCAGAAAGCACATTTTTCAGCAGCAGAAAACAGCACAACTTTCCTCAAAAAAAAAACTTCAAAAAAACCCAAAATCAACCTGGGCCACGACGCCAACAACATTCCTCAACCACCTGACATTGAACACGTCCAAGCGATGTCCGTCGAGCGTGAGCTTGCCCTGGCCGGGGTCGTAGAAGCGCAGCAGGAGGCGCAGAATGGTCGACTTGCCGCAGCCGCTGTGGCCCACCAGTGCTACAGATTCTCCTGGCTCTACTGTTAGGTCGACTCCTTCGAGCACCTGGAGGGGGGGGGGGGGGTTAAGGTGGGGTTGTGAGAAATGGCTGATTTTTGGGAAAATTTTATTTAAAAATTAATCTCAGATATATTAAAAACATAAAAAAAATAAAAAATTGACATTGAAATTTTTTTTAACATTCACATTTTTAACCTGTATTGGATTAATGGTGAACTTAACGACAAAAATTACTCAAAATTGATAAGGGACCGTACTCACCCCAACATCAGGCCTTGATTGGTACGAGAATTTTACATTGTGCAGTTTTATACGTCCCCTCGGCTCCACTAGAGTTTTGCCAACTGGTGACTGCGCTTCTATTGGTGGCAGCTGAAAAGTGCTCCAGCTCATATTGAATTTTATTTATCTATAGATTATTACCGACAGATTTTATGATATGAAAAAGTTTCAATGTGAAATTATTGGGCATGAGTTTTTTTGTTGCAACATCGATTTAACAGATGACGTCTCTCAACACCTCCAAATTTCTCAAAGTCAATAATTCCAAAAAGCGGATTTTGAAAAAAATGTATTTTAAGTTTCATTTCCTATGCTCTGCCAGCAATGTGTGCTCAACGGGTAAGTTCCAAATAAGTTGACAATGAAGTGTAAGATTTTCCACCTGTGCTCTCAACATATATAGGATAAAATTTAATGCTAATATGCAAAAACGCACCCTATCTATGATATCGAGCATGGATGTGGCTGCACTCCTGGCTGTGTTGATAAGAGAAATCTGAGGGCCCATTTGCCCCAGCATGAAGGCACTGCCTGGAAATGATAAAAACATTGTTGCAACTAGGTTTGCGGGTTTATGACATTAAATTGATATTTTTGAGAACTCCCTCATTTAAATAGGTGTTATTTAGAATAGCCCTGACAGCCCTGACAATTATAATTTTAGTCAAAAACTTCAACCAAAATTGCAGTTCAAAAATTGGTTTACAGACTCAGCTTTTGCAGCCACTAAATACAAAATGAAAAATACTGTACCAGGGTCACACACGCCATCCAAAACTTAAAGTGTCTCACACATCTATCAAATGTCATGTAAAATGACCAGTAAACATTTCTTTTATTTCACCTGTAACATGATCTTTTATTGTTTTCCAACAGGCATTTCACATTTTACAGGATATATCTGAGTTCATCTTCACTCACCCATGGTTGCAAAGAACACAACAAATACGGTGCCCTTGTCAATTTCCCCATTCAGAATCATCACAGCGCCATAATAGAATGCCAAGCCATAGACGGAAAATGTTACAAAATTGGTTATTCCTATGCCAACGCCAGAATAGAAAGCTTTGCGGACACCCAGCACCTTGCCTTTCTCCAGCTCTTCATTGTAACTGAAAAAGTTAAATACCGTATTTATTCTAATATAAGAGCATTGTCCTATTTCTTATGTCAACTTTTTTGCCTAAAAAGTGCCTAATGATCGAAGACAAAATATTTTAGAATTAATATTTTATCAAATCTAAACAAATCAACCAAAATGCATTAAAAACAAACCGCTTAATTTCACCACTTTGCCCATTGAAAGCCATCACTGTCCTCATAGCAGAGAGAACTTCCTCAGCTATGGCGCCCGCCCTGGCGTAGTTTTCTTGTTCTTTCCGAGCCGCAGCCGCTATTAGCTGAGTGATCATGTTTGTTCTGTTGGTGCTTAGTGTTGTTGTTGTTTAACGTTGTTAAAAACCCTCAAAAATTGAACACTATTTAGGCAGTTTATCATAGCTACTTGTATTATAGGTGGGTTTTTTTGGGTGTTTTTCATGGCGTAATTGAATATTTTTTTCAGAAAATCTCTCAAAATTAAATACGTTAATACAGGGTGCGGCAACTTAGACCTGCACTCTAGATTTCGAATAACTTGTCACTGGGTAGTCGGATTAATGTCAAATTTTAGGTCAACATTAAAAACTAAATAGAAAAAGACCCCTGAAAATATGGCTACGATAGTTCCACTTGTTCACAAGTTATTTATGCAAACACATAATTGTCACTTTTCCACCACCTTGTGATATCGTTCCAACATGATTGACTTTTCGGGATCGGCATCAGATTATTTTTTCTTGTTTTTTTTTCTGATTTTCTTTTCGCAGCTGCATGCGTAAATGCGTGCACGCCCGCCACCAATTCGCTATGCCCATAAGGAAATCGACGGGCGCAGGCGTAATTGGTCGTAAAGCTAGGTTTTGGCAAATTGTCAATTTCGCGTTTGCATGACTAACTTGTGAACGAGAGGAGCTATCGCAGCAATATTTTCAGGGATCTTTTCTTATTTAGTTGTTAATATTGACCTCAAATTTGACATTAATCCAACCACCCAGTGACAAGTTATTCGAAATCTAGAGCGCAGGTCTAAATTGCCGCACCCTGTATTTTCCGACGAAATTCCTACGTTGCGTGGGATAAAATACCACGTAGGTTTTCAAATACCACGTGTTCCAAAGGCAATTCTTATCCATTTCCATCCGCTAAATTTTTTCCATTTTCAAGTACCGTATTACCTCGAAATACCCCCATGGGGGTTTATTATTTCGCCAGCAAAATTTGAGGGGGGGTTAATTCGAGGGGGGGGTTTATTCGAGGGGGGGTTTTATTATTTCGCCAGAAATTTTCGTGAAATTCATAGTAAGATACACGCGTTTTCTTACACAAAAACGGTAATAAATGAAAGAAATTAGGTTATATTGGGGCCTTAGATGTACATCTGTACACAAATGAGCGTAAAAGTGTAGCTGCGATGCAAATAAGTAGTAATCAATACATCATGTACATTGCATACATGATGTACATCATTCCGGAGGGGGGGTATTTCGAGGGGGGGGTTTATTATTTCCCCAGCCCATTTTGAGGGGGGGTTAATTCGAGGGGGGGGTTAATTCAAGGGGGGGGATAATTCGAGGTAATACGGTAAGTGCAAACATTTTCCCGCAAAAAGTCTGTTTTGACATCCTAGCCAAAAAATCCCCCACCTTGCTAATCATAGCTCCACAAAACGTGACCACCGGGGACACGGCGAGCATGACGAGGGTGAGCTTCCAGCTGTAGATGACGCCCACCACCCAGCCGGACACGAACTGCGACAGCGACTGGATCAGGATGCCGAACTTGTCCCCGATCGCCTCTTTGATGCGCTCCAGGTTGCTGGGGGGAGGTCGGAAAAGAATAAATGCACGTTTGTTTGTATTACCGTATTTCCTCGAATTACCTCCCCTCCCCCTTGAATTGACCCCCCACACATCGAAATACCCTCAGGTCTGAATGAGCTGAGGAAAAATACCCCTCGTTGAAATACCCCCCCCCCATCTTGAATAATGTACATCATGTATGCAATGTACACGATGTATATATAAAAATATTTTCCGGAGTAGCTCTGGACACTGGCCAAAGTGACGTCAGAGTCCCACGGAGCATTTGTCGCTGCGCACACTAGTTTACTGACGAAATTAAAAAAAATAAACGGTAAATAAGATTTGGTCGAGGCTTAGGCACGAGTTTACCTCATTCACCTCATTGTATACTTAAATGCAGTGAAAAGTGATTTTTGAGTTTAAACAATTTTTAGTTTACCGGGAGCAAACTGGTGTGCATCACCATTAATCGACCATTTCTAAAAAATTCTAAATTTCTATCACACTGAACCGCTCAAACCCCCCCCCCCCCCAAAAAAAAATCACCCACCAAACAAACAAAAAAAAATCCCACAAAAAATCAACGAACTCAGACAACTTGATGGTGAGCGACCCCGATGGGTTGCAGTCGTACCAGGCGACGTCCTGTCTGAGGGCGGACTTGAAGAAGGCCCTCCGAGTGGCGTTGATTTGCCGCTCGCAAGACACTGTCCAGCACGCCATCTGGGTCAGGGGGGGGGGGGTTATCACATTTCTTGCGTTTTTTCCCCATAAAAAAGGATGCGGAGGATGGACTTGTCGACTTTTGGCCCAAAACTAAGTGGACTTGTCGACTTCTTGCCCAATTTTTTTTGCGTTTTTCCCCAAAAATGTCAAATTTGGCACTATGCCATATGGGCACGTGAGGTCAAAAAATTTATGGAAAATGATGAAAAATGTGCGGAAGGTGCCCCAGATGACGTTTCCGGGCCTAACTCGAAATTTTCATATTTTGGACTTGTCGACTTTTAGAATTGGACGCCTCATTTAGATCTAGCTTTAAACTCATCTCAGTCTATACGAAATCATGGCAAAGTTTCGCTCATTCCGCCTATGCAAACACACCTGTATGTAACTTGCGACAAATGTGAACGCCCCCAGAATGGCGTAGTAAATGCAGCTGGTGTGCGCCGACTGCATGAACTGACTGAGCTGTGCCTCGCTCGAATTTGTCCAATCCTGAGTTATTTATAAGTCTGTTGGGGCACTGTGACATCGCGCTGAAAGAGGGAGGCCAGTTTCAGGCCACCAATCACAAAATCCCCAAATCACCAGCCCCCAAAACTGCACAAAACCTGCACAAAACACACCTGCGTCTGGTCAATATGTTCTTGTGCATACAGGAAAGAATTTGTCAGCCTTCCCAGCAACATGGCAGACACAGGCATGACCACACCTGGGGGCACTCACATACCCTGTCAAATGCCCAGAGATGTGCAATATGATGCAAAGTGTCAACTTGTTTGCAATTTCCAGGGCATTTTACATGACTTAAGACATTTTCCAGGACCTTTTACATGACTTTAAATACTATGCATGACATTTGTCATTTTACAGTGCATTTACCATGACTTAAAACACTTTGCATGACATTTGACATGTTCCAGGACATTTTACAGGGTCTGGGAGTGGCACCTGACACCACGGCACACAGGGAGCCAATCACAAGCAAAAGCCAGTCAAAGCTAGTTGCAAAGTAGAAAAGGTCTTTCAGTGGTCTTGTTGCTGTTCTTGTGGCTGATGACTTTTTTCTGTGAATGTTGGATGTTGCTGATTTGTGCGGATTTTAATCTTGAGTAGGGGTGCAATAGCCCCATGGGGGCAGTGTGTAAAGTGTGAAGTTATGTGTCAATTGTCATGTAAAATGTCAATTTAAATTTAAACTAAGAAATAATTTAGAACAGAACCTATATTTTGACATTTTTCATGACATTTGACATAGTTGCTTGACACTTAAATGACACTTGACAATTTGGCACTTGACTTTACAGGCTGGCACATGCAGTGGTTAAGTGAAGGGAAGGTGACTGCTAGATGTAACGCAAATTTAAAATGGTCAGTCAAATAACAAGGAAACTTGTCAAATTTACTTGCCACTTGAATTGTGAGTTACAAATTTACTCACGAAAAATGATACTACTTTTCTGCATCACTTGTCAACTGGGTGAATTGGCTCCAGATTTACTCACAGTAATTTATCGGAATTTATGGATCCATAATCATCCTGTTTTCCATTTCCCAACTCCTCTGAAACCAGTAAGCGCTGCTTTTCGCTGTTCGATCTCCCCAATTTTCGACGCAGCCACGCAAAACACATTTTTTAACGTAAAAAAAAATTCAAATCGCAAATTTTATCCAAAAAGACTGGAAATGTGCGGTAAAATCTAGTAGCAGCCCGTACTGCACTGCCTCTTATTTGCATTGTGCAGTTTTTGTACATAAATAAGGGGAAATGATAAACTAAAACATGACTGATAAGAATGTGGACTTTGAAAATTGGTTGGCAAAATGCGGATGCGTTTTTATTTCGTTGAATTCGGGTTGATCGAGATCACATAAAAAGTTCAACTTTCATGAATGAGAATGTCGTATTTTCCAAGGCAAGCAGGCGTGCAAATTGGAAACTGTCACAAAAGTTGTCCGTGCGAATGAATCTGGGTCCTGACCAGGGTGTCAACTTTCCGTTTTCCGGAGGAAAACTTTTACCCTTTCCGTTTTCCGGACGCTGAAAATTTTTACCCTTTCCGTTTTCCGGCCGCTGAAAATTTTTACCCTTTCCGTTTTCCGTTTTCCGGCAGCTGGAAATTTTTACCCTTTCCGTTTTCCGTTTTCAGCTTTCCGGAAGCTAAAATTTTTTACCCTTTCCGTTGCCGTTTTTCCGGACCATTTTTCCGTTTTCCGGCTAGATCCATTTCCGTTTTTCCGGACCATTTTTCCGTTTTCTGGCTAGATCCATTTCCATTTTTCCGGACCAATTTTTTATTTTCTGGCTAAATTTTCAGTTTTCTGACATCTTCCCATTATTTTTCTGCTCTGTATTTTATCTTATCCCACTGGTATTTCTTTCCCACTGGAAGTCCCACTTTCTTTGTAGCAATTTGAAGGCTGAAACAGCTTAGAAGTTGATTATGTTGCACCAACTGTTGCCTCAAATTGATTATTGTTACACTGTTTGATTTTGATGCAGTGATCTTTTGTGGCACTATGTGGCATTATATTGTTTCATATACTCTGCACACTGCACGCCATGTATTTTTCAGAAGAAAAAGTACCATAATGATACCATCTCCATGGAAGATCACTTGTATCCAACTCAGCCCTGACATTTTGGTTGCATACATTGCAGTCTGCTCAGTGTACTCTTATACTGTTTACTGTTATGTTACATCACAGATCCATTTTGCTAAATTCATAGTATTGTTGTTTCTTTGATCCTTTTGTAATGATTTTTGCTGGTTCAGTTCAGATGATATGTACATGGTACAGTAAAAACAAATCAAAACTATACAGCTACCACAATCATAGCTAAACAGGCAAACCTGCATGAAGGTGTTTCATGTTAATTTTTCCATTTCTAGCAAAATTTTGTTAACTTTTTCCATTTCCATGCAAATTTTGCTTTTTGTTTTCCGTTTTCCGGCGTTTCATTTTCAGGTTTCCGTTTTCCAACCTATAAATTGTTTTACCCTTTCTGTTTTCCATTTTCCGGCAGATGAAAAATTTTACCCTTTCCGTTTTCCGTAAAAAAATTTTTTCACACCCTAGTCCTGCCATTTATTGCGACCGTAGTTGATGTGACATATGTATTTGCAGTGCACACAATAGTTGCAACTAAAAATTTGGTCAACTGATAAATAAAAGCAACTTCACCCTCGAAAGTTCGTTTTTAAACGGATTATACGAACGAGTGTCACGATTACCTAGTCCATTTTTCAAAAATAAAAATTCTATTACGAAATACAATAGGTAGGCTATCGCAAATTTTTTACAACTGACGTTTGCAAACTCTCGTCGAAAGGATCCCCATTGATTGCCCGCAATAATTATTCAACTTGTTTGTCTGGTTCGTTTCACTTTTTTAAGTTTCTTAAGATGTCTGTTCGCCATGAAGTGATTTGCCGGCGTTTTTATTCGTTGCTTTTTTGATGTTGGCTTGGCACCGTGCCAATAGCTGGGCATTTTTTTGATTTTGTGTTTTTTAGCGTGTGTTGAAAGTGTCGCGATTTCCGTTTTCAGCGCTATTGAAAAACCTACATTATACCTTTGCATAAGTCTTGTCTAAATTAGGTAATGTTGGCGTTTCGAATGAGATTTTAAAATGAACCACAGCTGGTTTTCAATGTTTTTTTCAAACACCCTCTAAATGTATCGCTTAACTCATCTTTTTACTTCATTCATTAACTTCATTCATTCTAAATTTAACCATTGATTTGAAAATATTTGCATTTTATTGATTTCAATTTATGTTAAACTTAAACTTAACTTAAACAATATAAACTTTTATGTACAAAATTCATAAATAAAATATATCGTCCAGTCCAAGCAATTAGCCTGTCGATTATCAGTTATTTTAACAGAATGAGCTGCCCATTGTGGAAAATACTAAATTATTTCGACATGAATAACATTTGATCATAAAATTGGCGTTTGATAATAAAATTATTAAAAACATAAAGATTTGATCAGAAAATATCACATAAACACTCCTGGTGTGCTTCCAAGGGACCTCGCCACATCATAAGGCATTCCCGCGGCCATCTGAAAGTGTTTTTATCAGATTTAAAGGAATTTTTCTTACTCACAAGATAAAATCAGATTTTCATAAATCGCTAGCGAAAATTTTGCACTTAAGCACTACCTAGATAAAATGTGAAAATTTTGCACACGAGCGCACATTTTGACGATTTTGTTGTTTTCCAGCATATTTTGTGGTGTAGCATCACTTTCTATACTTTTGGGATGTAAATATATTAAGCGTTGCAAAAGTAAGTCTTATCTATCTTTTCGGTTCAGTCGTTCCTTCAAAAACAATTCTCCATGAATTTTTTTACATGTCCCGTTTTTGCTACAATTTAAACGTCTTGCCATGGCTAGGAAAAAAACTGTCAATTATGATATAAAACAAAATGGTGCCCAATGCCAGTGACCCGTTTGCGTTTGTGCATGGAGCGGATGTCGTCTCTGTACGCGCTCAGCCGCTGGTGGCGCTCGAGTAGCAGCTGCGCATGCTCCTCCTCCTGCGATTAGATCATCTTTCTGATTTTTTTTGTAATTTTTACTGTAGTTGCTTCTTTGTGTTTATTTCACTTAGGGATGGCCAAAAAACGTTTTTTTAACGACCCTGTTTGTTTGTTGTCAAACGTTTTTTCAAATTTAAAACGGGTTTTTTAAAAGCTCCCAGATATGGTTATGGGTCAACATATACAGGCGTTAACTTCACGTTTCCCCCCATGGACTTCTTCCCCCCGTGGTGTTTTCCATTAGCGTTATGTCCGTGCGGACATAACGCTAATCCCATAAAAAATGGCTAAAGCCAACAAAAAGTGGACGCTGCACCTGAACATGTGTCTGCTTTTGAATGCACAAAAGTAATATATCATATACCATGCCATTTTCTTATCGAGCTATCAAAAGATGTATATCAAGGGAAATGTATACAAATGCTAATAATATAGGCTATCAACACAGCAAACTGCATCACAAGAAACAATTTCACCAAACTTTTGCATGGCAGTGTGAGCTGTGTCAAAGTGCTGCAATCATTAAAGATACAAAAAGCTCACGCTGCCATGCAAAAGTTTGGTGAAATTGTTTCTTGTGATGCAGTTTGCTGTGTTGATAGCCTATATTATTAGCATTTGTATACATTTCCCTTGATATACATCTTTTGATAGCTCGATAAGAAAATGGCATGGTATATGATATATTACTTTGTGCATTCAAAAGCAGACACATGTTCAGGTGCAGCGTCCACTTTTTGTTGGCTTTAGCCATTTTTTATGGGATATACTTCTTTTTGAGGGCCACAGGCCCAAATTTTATAAGTTATTGCAAATCAAGCAAATGTCAAATGTGGCACTGAGCAATACAATCTATAGTCAAGAAGAAGCCAAATACTAAGATTCAAAAGATTTTCAACATGACATTTAGAACCTGGAAGGAAGTTATCACTTGACATTTATGACTTGAATTTACCAACTTGACAATAACTTGACATAAACCACTTGACATTTATGACTGAATGGCATCACTTGATATGTATGACTTTACATGAACTGCTTGCCATTTTTTCACCTGATAGTTGTCACTTGACATAAACAACTTGACAGGTATCACCTGAAAATTGTTACTTGACATATTACTTGACATTTGACATGACATTTATCACTTGACATTAAAGTTGACATTTCACTTGAAATTTTCACTTGACATTTAACTTGACATTTGACATGACATTTATCACTTGACATTAAGCTTGACATTTAACTTGACATTTGACTTGACATCTCACTTTAAATTTGTTACTTGACATTTCATATGAAATTTATCACTTGGCATTTGACTTGACATTTCAATTAAAAGTTATCACTTTATATTCACCTTGACATTTATCACTTGACATTTGACTTGAGTTGACTTTAGACTTGACATTTATAACTTGACATTTAACTGGATATTTGATCACTTGACATTAAACTTTACATTTGACTTGACATTTCTCACTTGAAATTTGACTTGACATTTCTCACTTGAAATTTGACTTGACATTTCTCACTTGAAATTTGACTTGACATATGACTTGATATTTGACTTGACATTTATGAGTTGACATTAAACTTAACATTTCACTTGAAATTTGTCACTTGACATTTGACTTGAAATTTGTCACTTGACATTTGACTTGACATTTCACTTGAAATTTATCACTTGACATTTATCACTTGATATCTATCACTTGACATTTATCACTTGACATTTCACTTGATATTCTATCACTTAATATTTTATCACTTGACATCTATCACTTGACATTTGGCCTGACATTTATTGCTTGACATTTATCACTTGACATTTCACTTGAAACTTACCACTTGACATTTATCACTTGATATTTGACTTGATATTTTATCACTTAATAGTTTATCACTTGACATCTATCACTTGACATTTATCACTTGACATTTGGCCTACCATTTATTGCTTGACATTTATCACTTGACATTTGACTTGACATTTATAACTTGACATTTGACTTGACATTAACCACTAGACATTTATGACCTGATAGTAATCACCATGCAAGGTCACATGCTCAGTATCACATCAAGCAGTAGTTCAGGCATGTTTGCGCATTTTACACAAAATAAGCAAACTTGAATAACTTTTGTAAATCTGTACCAAAATTGCCAAAAATTGGCTCATTTGAAAGCTCTAGTCATGGCGCACATCAACAAATTTTTTTTATTGCCGCATTTGTATTCAAATTTTGAATTTATTGAGGTTTGAAAATTTCAAACAGATACCGTACCAAAGTGGGTGGAGCCTGTGAAAACAATTCCCGAAAATAAGAAATGGCATCATATGCTCTTTCATATGAGCCATCAACCATGAAAATCGGTCGTGTTTCAAGGAAGTTATTGCAGTTTGAAGATTGTCGGGAGAACAAGATGAACAACAACAACAACAACAACAACACTGCCTAGAAAAGAAAATGTGTAATAACTTCCTCCCAACTCAACCATTTGACTTGAAAATTTGCATGGGGGTACTTTTTGACACGGGCTATTCAATGGTATAATGGGTTTTGCCGTAGCTTGTCGCGTTCCGAAGTTATTGAGATTTAAATTTTGCGATTTCCGCATTTTGGTGTGTCTGACCATATTATGGGTGGGTCGCTTGCGCCCTCCCTCGGCAGCGAGGGATGGCGCTGGCGCGCCCACCCGATGGAACACGACAAAACGCTAATGCAACATGACAAAACGCTCATGCAACACGGATAAAACGCTAATACAACACACTCCGGGGGGAAGTTGTCCACGGGGAAAAAGTACCTGGAATCATATACAGGTACATCAAACAATTGCCAGTACTTTGTGATGTTATATGGGTTACATAACATTTCCCCCCATGGACATCTCCCTCCTGGGGTGAGACAGGTCAGGTGACAGCAGGGACGTACGCAGGATTTTTGAGCGGGGGGGGGGCGGATTGTATACGGAGCCCGGCGAACGGGGGGGCGGCGCCCCCCCCCCCCGCTAAAATTTGGCCCTATAGTAAAGGAATGGAGCCATGGCGCTGTCGCCATTTGTAGGCGCCAGCGCCATGGCAGTATTGGCGTTGCCGGTGGCGCCAACGTCTACCATAGGGTATCTATTTATGCCTATATATGGTACTCGGTCCGCTTTTGGCACTATTGGACACTTTTCTAATGCAATTTGACACCTGGAAATATAGATTAAAGAATGGAAATTTTTTCAGTGCCCACAAGTTCGCCTCAGAAAAGTGCCATTTCTGGCAAATTTTTCTGTCCGACCCGGGAACGGGGGGCCCCCGCCCCCCCCCCCTGCGTACGTCCTTGCACATGCATGGGTATAATCATTGATTATACACATAACACTAGCTATATAAAATTTAGGGAATTGTATTTTTGTAGTACAGTACATTTTAAAGGAACAAATTGGTAATAGCGTGTAGATCGGTAGTTTTTAAAGCACAAAATCAGAAAGCTGAAGCTTTTACCCATAATAAAAAGCACAAAATGAGTTTTTGCGCAACCGGACACCGATCTGACATCGGTACTATTAGAAGCACAAAAAATAATGTGCAGATCAGTACATTTAAATGGACAGTTTTGAAAAAAAGTGTGTAGATCGGTACTTTTAAAGACACAAAAGCTGAAAAAGCTTGTAGATCGGTACTTTTAAAATTCCAAAAACAGTATTTTGCGATTTTTTTGCTTTTTTCGACCCCCCATATCTCAAAATTGAATTTCGCACTCCCCACATATTATATATATTTGTGAAGCGCATTTTTATGGGGACCCCAAAAATGGTCCTAACTCAAATTTGAAAAATTTGTAGATCGGTACTTTTAGAAGCACACCCTTCATTTAGAAGCACACCCTTGATATATTTACATGCATTTATGCAGGGACGTACGCAGGATTTTTGAGCGGGGGGGCGGATTGTATACGGAGCCCGGCAAACGGGGGGGGGGCGGCGCCCCCCCCCCCCTAAAATTTGGCCCTATTGTAAAGGAATGGAGCCATGGCGCTGGCGCCATTTGTAGGCGCCAGCACCATGGCAGTATTGGCGTTGGCGCTGGCGCCAATGTATACTCTATAGGTACCGATTTAGACCTATATATAGGACTAAGACCATGTTGGACACTTTTATGATGCTTTTTAAGCTCCTGAAAATACACATTAAACAATGGGATGGGGATTTGCGCGCTTGCGCGCAAAATTTTTTTGAAAGTGCCTACAAAATCGCTTTAGAAAAGGGCCATTCCTGGCAAATTTTTATGTCTGGCCCGGGAACGGGGGGGGCGGCCGCCCCCCCCCCGCCCCCCCCCCCCTGCGTACGTCCTTGGGTGACAGTACTTTGTGATGTTATTAGGGTTGGCCGATGTTTTTTTTTAAACGTTTTTTATTAAAAAAACGTTGTTTTTTTTAAAACATGACGTCCGAAATGTTTTTTTTTTTAAAAACATCAGCCGAAATTTTTAGTACTAAGCACTAGGTATTTTGCAAAATTTTTGCGCGCAAGCGCGCAATTTCACACACAAATTGACATTGGTGGTTGTTTTCATTGGTTTTGTTGCATTTTTAGTATCAAAACATCCATTTCTATGTGCTACCATGGGTGAATAAGCTGACATATGTTGCTGTAATATATAATATTGAGGTAATGTGCTTCCATGTACCTCCACAGTGTGTAACTTCACTCCCAAAGTAACAACCTCCTTTTATAACCTTGTTTGATCACCATTCCGTGCCAAACTTTACCTCAAGTCACAAACATTCGACTATAAGGCGATATACGAACGATATGTCGACGAAAAATGGATATTTTTGACACAAATCACCACTTATAATGCTATCCCATGGCTCCACAGCCATTATATGGTCATATTTAACATCACAGAGTATTGCCAGTGTCTGATATACCTATATATGTTGACACTAGGTCATATCTGGGAGCTTTTAAAAAAAAACGTTTTTTTTTAAAAAAACATCGAGTTAAAAAAAAAACGTTTTTTTTCCAACCCTAGATGTTATACATATATATAGCCATAGAATGGCTTTGGAGGCATGGGATACCATTATAAATGGTGATTTCTGTCAAAAATATCCATTTTTTGTCGACTTTATCGCATTTTGTCGAATGTTCGTGACTTCAAGTCAAGTTTTGCATGGAATAGCACTTATACAGAGTTATAATGTAAGGCTAATCCATTGACAGTGATGGATCACACTGTAGAAGTATGTGGGAGCACATTGGCTGGTTATTATATACAACACTAACATATCACATTATGACACAACAAATGGAAGCTTTCACACTAAAAAATGCCTCAAAACCGATGAAAACAATCACAAATGGTAAAGTGTATGTGAAATTGCGCGCTTGCGCGCAAAAAAATTGCAAAATACCTAGTACATAGTACAAAAAAATTTGGCTGATGTTTTTTCATTAAAAAAACGCTTTCGATGCCTGTTTTTTAAAAAAATGTAGCAATGTAGGTAAGCACAAAACTGTAGCTTTGTGCGTGCCGCACATTGTGCGTGCCAGTCGTTTGTGCGCGCCGGGCGTTTGTGCGTACAGGTGCGGGGCCGCCTGAAACGCACATCTGCCCGTTACGCACATTTCCCCGTTTTTTTCACTTGACACTCTTTCAAGTGATTTTCAGATATGAGTAAAGTGAAAAAAAGTTGCGCAATGACATTAGTGAACTTTTTTCACTTCACTCATATCTGAAAATCACTTGAAAATGTGTCAAGTGAAAAAAACTGGCTAATGTGCGTAACGGGCAGATGTGCGTATCAGTGCACCCCCGTTCGCGCGGGCAACATAAAACCGCAACACATTGAATTGACAATCTCAACTGACCGATCTGTGCCACTTGACCACGAACTGCCTCTTTCGTTTGTTCGTGCCAATGGGGCGCGAGTATTTGAGCAGGGCCACCAGGCGTTCCTGTCTGCTCACGCTGTGCTCTAGCATCAAGATCACACGCGCCCACTGCGAATGATTGTAATCTTGGTGCAAGTTTTCAACTCATTAATCAAATTTGAACGACGTTTCAGTTTACTGGAATGGGTTGATTTTAGTCTCTATCGACTCAATTGACGAACACCCAATTTCAGTAAACTGAAATGTCATTCAAATTTGATTAGGTTATTAGTTTACAATTTTTTTAGTTTACTGGTAGTAAACTAGTGTGCGCAGCGCCAACACTCATGCAATGTCATCATTTATTGCAATTTATTTGCAGTGGAAACGCACTGTAAAATGTCATTTTTTCACAATTTTTTACTGTTTATTTGTCATTCTCCAGTGCATTTTACATGCCTTTTAACACTTAACGGTAGCATCTTTGCTATACTCGGGTTACTTTATGCCGTACATTTTTCCCGAGGAAACACTCCAGCGGTGTAAACTTTCGCCGCTGTCCAACTCGTTCCAGTGTGAAATACAGGGAAAAAAAATCTAGAATATCCGATCGATCGATTCGATATTGTGTGATGCGCGGGTTCGATACGTAGTCGGAACGGAATATTTCCTGATTCTAAAGGCCTTTTTCTAAACGTTTCGCCGCACGGTGAAATAGCCCGCTATAAGTTCCGCTATAGCAATATTTCTGGCTCCGGAAACGCGACATATTTACTTGAAAATAGTAGGGTCGGCCGGCATACCGGCAAATCTATTCATTTCTTAATTTTTTCGTGAAAGGTCGGCCCTTAAGTTTTGGGCCCTCAATTTGACTTAGATATTTGATTTTGATAAAAAAAGGTACATAAATATTTGCGGTGGTAGAGTATCATGTTCGCCGAGTATAGCATAATTTCGCGGGCACCCGTATCATAATACAAACTGACCTGTCTTTTCCACTCGTTGGACGTGCTGGTGATGCGGTCGTAGGTGCGGCCCATCATGGCGATCAACAAGTTGATGAGCAGAATCGACACCAGCAGCTCGAACACCACGAACAGCATCTGCGCGGCTCAGTGCAGGCTGTATATGCTCGAATAATACCCCCCCGGGTATATTTTGGTCAGACTTTTTTGAAGGGGGAATTAATATTGTATAGAGATTGTAATTAATATAGAGATTTTTGTCACTGTTCTGGCATTCACAGTTGTTCATAAAGGTCTCAAAACACTGTTGAATGCCAGAAAAGTGACATATAATGGACGTTGGGGGTTTGCGTTCACATTTTTGCACGCAAAAATGTCATTTTTTCACTTTTTATAATTTCCACTAATTTTTCCGGGATCGGGATCCCGGACTTGAAAGTTTTCGGGATCGGGATCGGGATTGGGATTTTTGGATTTCGGGATCGGGATCGGGATTGGGGTTTCGGGATCGGGACTGCTAAATCCCGGAATTTCACGGGATCCGGGATCGGGATCCCGTTTGAACCCTACCTGGCAGGGACCCCTTATATAGGGAACTTACCTTCCCAGGCACGTGGAGACTGCACTCATGCATCTCAGAGTAGAAAAGTGTAAACTCTCCAATACTCATTATGAACATGCGTAGAAATGCATCCAAAGGGTTTGTTAGTAAATTCTGATTAATGACAAGGGTTTCATTGAAATTTGCACTCGGCGTGACTGTAGGCACAATTTCATTTTTGGAAACCCACGTGCAGCTTTGAAAAATTATGAAGAACGCTGTGATGGCAAATTTGTCAATTATTTTTCTGTGTTTTCAAATGTGAAATTTTTCAATTAAATTTGTTATTAGCTAACACTGTGAAAAGCCAATGACGAAAACCATGTAAATTAGGAAAAATCTGACCATATCACCAGCGATGATGTTGTAAATCATAAGCACAAATGGTCCAATAAACTTTATGCTCCTGTATGTAGGTAATTTGAGTGGTAGTGTTAACGTTTTTGAATATATTTATATGAAGATTCTAACTTAAGTAACACATTTTTTGCAATTTAGCTTGAGTATAGTTGTTCTGAGCCTTTATGTACTTTTGAATGGACATTTTACATGAAATTTGACAAACAGTAACACTGTCTGAAACATTGTCTCAATTATCTTTACAGGGTGTGTAACTAGCCCAAGAAGTCATAAAAAAGCAAAACCAAGCCAAGAAAAGTGTTATCCCAGGTTTTTATGGTTTTATGCTATTTATGATCAACAGTAAATACCCCCCCCCCTGCCACCCAAAACACCCAAAAAAACCAACCTGCAAAAAAATAAAAAGTGCAACGTAGTGGCCACAGTTGCCACAGTAAACATGTAATGTTCCAAATGATACCAACACAACAGCCTCACAGGTATCATGCACAGAACCAGTGGAAAAGTGAGTATATATACCAAATGGGCAGGGAATGTTCTCAACGAACGCAAGTAATTGTCTTTTCCGGCACGTTTGAGCAGAAGCGCCTGCTGTGCCAGCTGCAGGATCACTGATAAAACCATTAGAGCTTCGAAGCACCAGCGCGCCTGCGATTGGGTCTTTGCTTGTTAAGTGACCTCACACTTTTTGCAATAAAATCGACTATATCTCACCCGAATAAAACCCCCAAAAAATGTTTTTTTCTTATAACATTTTTACAACGACCCTCTCACCATCGGTGTACTTGGCTCAACTTTTTCACAATATTTGACATTTTACATTACATGACATTTTAAATGACTTTGACACTTTGCATAACATTTTACAGGATCCGAACATGAGAGTGGTCCCTAGCCCCTTATGTTAAATGCACTTATTTGCATTCTTTACCTCATCGTTCAGAATTCCCCTGAACAATACTCCATTTTCAGCTCGCCGCTGAGACAGATGACACGATTTATGTTCAAACCACCGTTGAATGCCATTCATCGAGTCATTGTGCTCACCTGCGAGTTGACAAAGCTTGTTGCTACCGTATTTGCTCGAATAATTCCCCTGGGGGCTTTTATGAGGGGGAAACTATTCAAGGGGGTGATTTTTCAAACTTTTGGAGCATATTTCTATGAACTCATTTCACGAAATAAGCTTGATTAACGAAAAAACAAGCCATTTTTTATTGGACACAAATTTACCATATGCCTAAAGGGGGGAATTATTTGAAGAGGGTGGAGTTATTTTTCCTCACTCATCTAACGGGGGAATTATTCAAGCAAATACGGTATTACATACAGTTAGGGGAGCAGACGGTACGGGCTTGCGGTAAACCGTACGGTACGGTAAATTTTCTCTTGCAGTAAACGGTACGGTACGGTAATTTTTCCAAAAATGCGGTACGGTACGGTACGGTAAATTCTGCCACCCTACATACAGTACGGTGAGTAACTGGTCGGTTAAGTTAATATTTGGTAAATAAATGAGTCCGTTATTCCTTGCCACTCACCTAAAATCTGTGATGTAATCCCGTGTACTTTTGGAATATTTCCATCCTCGTGCGTTTGCCCCTCGAACTCACGCAAATAGAACGCGCAAAAAGTGATCACAAAATGCACCAAACATTGTATGAACTGCATGATGAGTCTGGGAAAGTGAGCTGACATTATCACAGAAAAAAATGGATCTGTGAAGCGTGTGGAAGCGGGCTGTATGCGCGTGAAGCGGCGCGCTTCCACACGCTTCACCTAGCTTCACCGCGCGCTTCACGCGCATCCAAACATGTGGAAGACACTTCACCGTGCTAGCGCTTTCACATGCTTCTACCATGCACACATTTGTGTAGGAGCGCCATATTAAGAGGCGTGACGTGCCTTCACGCAGATTTTCGTGATGCGTGTGGAAGCGCCGGCATGCTTGGTGAAGCGTCGGGAAGTGTCTGGCGTGAAGACACTTACCGACGCTTCACCGCGCATCCACACACCCATTTTTTGCTGTGTATGCTCTACAGACTAGTTTATGGCTGAAATTTCGTAAATAAACTGATAGATTTATGTTGAACACATCTGACCACAGAGTATTGAGAACTTTGAGTATTGAGACCACAGAGTATTGATACCACAGTGAGCAACATCACTAACTGGTTTTTAGCAGTTGACTGCCACTTTTCTTGCAAAAGTTCTTCCATCAGCCCGCTGAGCAACTCCAGGTGCTCATCTCGATCCTGCATTTTGGTTTATTGTGAAACTTTGCCCCAATTTTTGCTCAAAATCATTAAATTTCATACCTTTTTGTCAATTTTCATACTACAATTAACTCGATTTTCAATTATTTATTTCAGTTATTATAATAATATATGTATTACCCCCATTTCCATCTATATAGGTATCCCTTCAGCTTAGCAATTTACCACCTCTCTGAACACCCGCAGGGACCCCTCAAATCTACAAGACCCCTGCCCGGCACCCCCCTTTAAACCGACCTCATAGACAATAAGCGCGAGTGCGGAATTCTTATCGAACTGCCCCGTCTCCTGATCAATAGAATCAACACCAGCCAATGTGTAAGCAGCACATACGACGTCGCCGTACGTCCAGAGCATCTGGCGGCCGGTGCGCAACACGTGCTCGAACATCTCCGCCCTGCCCAGTTTGGCGGCCAGCGCCAGCGGGGTCAGGCCTGCGAGCCAAGGGGGTCTCCAAGATTTTGGCCCTCGCGGGGGCTGGATAGATAGCAAATCGCTCCTCCCGAGGGATAGATAGCTGAAAAAATTTTCTGGGGGGGGCTCGCGGGGGCAAAATATATTGGCTTTTTCAGTGCATAGAAGGCCGAAAGGGGAAAAATCGCTAGTAATTGGTTAAAAGTGGCTAAAAGTAGGTTTAAAATGGTTAAAAACAGGCATATAACCATGCATATAGCCGGAGAGCACGATTTTGAAGGTGAAAAATTATAAAAAGGTGCGAAAATTGGTGATTTTTAGCGAAAATTGGTGCAAAATTTCTCAAAAACCACTCCAGATAGATAGACAGCTTCCCCCGATTTGGGGGGGGGGGGTCTTTGGGGGTAGTAGCCAAAAATTTTGCCTCGGGATAGATAGATAGCTGAGCGGCCTCCGGGATAGATAGATAGCTGGCGGATTTGGTGGGCAGCCCCTACCCCCAGCCCTCCCCCCTAGGAGACCCCTGCTGCGAGCCAAGGGGGTCTCCAACGGGGGGTTGCCTCCAGGATCGCCCAGCTATTTGTCTACCCTGAGGCAAAATGTCTGGCTGCTGTCCCTCTGAACTCCCGCCCCAACCCAATTAACCAGCTAGGAATCTATTTATCTGGAGGGATGTCTGTTAACTGTTGCCCCAAATTTTGCTCAAAATCACTCATTTTCATAACTTGTTTTGCACATTTTCACACTCAAGAGCACTAGTTCATGTACCTTGTTGCCTTATTTTTTCAGTGATCTATCCCCCGCAGGGGTCAATCAAAATCTACTAGACCCAGTAACATGTGTAAAGTGTAAAGTAAATTTCATCCAAGCAACATGTCATACAAATTTGTGAAATGTCTCGCAATTATGTCAAAAGTTATAAAAAATTTTTTCAAATTTCAAAAGTTCAATTGACATTTCGCATGACATTTGAAACTCAACACAGTGCAGGACTGCCCCCAGGTATCGCGTAGCATATTCAATATAGCACCCACTTCATGTGTGAATAGTACATAACCTACCCGCCTGATTAGTGACATTGGGTCTGGCGCCGAGCTTGAGCACCAGGTCGTACATGCCGGGCTTGTCGTGGATGACGAGCATGTGCAGCACCGTGTTGCCGTTGGTGTCGCGCAGGTTCGGGTCCGCCTTGTACACGCGCAGCAGACGCACGCAGTCCTCCTGGCGCCCGTGGAACGGTGTACTTTGACTACACTTGATGCACGTAGGTACGTACTCCACGGACACCACAGTATGCATCCGCACATACTTATGTCTTACGCGCAAACGCATCAATGCTATGTTTATGCACGCACCTCTACAAAAAAGGAAATATCGTATTTCCTCGCTAACAGGGACGTAGCCAGGATTTTTGAGCGGGGGGGGCGGATTGTATACGGAGCCCGGCGAACGGGGGGGGCGGCGCCCCCCCCCCCCTAAAATTTTACCCCTGTAGTAGGGAAATGGCGCCATGGCGCTGGCGCCATACGTAGGCGTCACGCCATGGCGCTGGCGCCATTCGTAGGCGTCACGCCATGGCGCCACTGGCGTTGGCACTGGCGTCAAAACAGCAGTATATGTCTGTTTTTACAGGCATATAGAGCGACATGGACACGAATTGAGTCCATCTTCACTAGCTTTGAGGCCGCGGAGACCGGTCAGCCGAAAATATATGTTTTGAAGAGAAAATGCGCGCTTGCGCGCAAAAATTTTTCAAACTGTCGACAAAATCGTCTTCTGAGACTGCCATTTCTGGCACATTTTTTGATCCGGCCCGGGAAGGGGGGGGGGGCGGCCGCCCCCCCCGCCCCCCCCCCTGGCTACGTCCTTGCTCGCTAACTAACTCGTAACTCACTCCGTTGCAATACCGTATTTCCTCGCATTACCCCCGTGGGGTTTATTTTTCATAGTGTCCATTTTGAGTGGAGTATTTCGAGGAAATACGGTATTTTAAAAAGTACAACCGAGTACAACTGGCATATGTTTTGTTCCTGAAATGTTGAGTTTTTCTCGAACAATTGAACTTAAGTTTTTTATTTATTGCTGACGTCATGATCGAATGTTTCGTTCAGGAAACTGCATAGCATGCGGTCCGCGCAGCATATTTTATCGAGATTGTATTCTATCTTACTGAAATATTCTAGCAAAATTTTTTTTTCATTTTTACCGTACATCCTCGAATATGTTCTCCCTCGAAAATCCCTCTCGCCCCTCGCATGCATCCAAAAATATGCATGAAAAATTAACGCCCCTGGGGACTTATTCTAGGAGATATGGGTGAAAAAAATTTCTTCACAATTTGCCAACGCAACTGAACAATGAATTCAAACCGACCAGATCATTACAAGCTGCAAAACTGAGAGGCAATTCGCCCCAGTAAGTCCTGCCAGTGTACAGGGTCTTGGTGGATAACTCAACATATTCGTGTTCCAAGCTGTCCGTTCTGCTCGCTCGCTGGTCGTCGGCACAGAAAAATGAGCCGTAGCATCTGACCGGGGGGATTAATTGAGGCGTCGATAACTCCAATACTTAAAGTCGACAACTCCTCTTCTAAAAGTCGATAACTGCAAATTTTAAAAATTTGAGTCAAGCACTGAAATGTCATGTCATGTATCGAAAATGGTCAAAATTGAGCGGGACAACTGCTAGATAAAATTTCTCGGCCAAACTAAATTTTGCCAATTTTTGTCTAGGGTTCAAACGAGACTGACTTTTCGGGACCGGGCTCGAGATCGGGATTAGCTTTTTGAGTTTTCGGGTTCAGGATCGGGATTGAGGTCTCGGAATCGGGATTCGTTTTTTTAGAGATTTCGGGATCGGGATTGGGGTTTCGGGATCGAGATCGGGACGGTGATTGGCAATTTTTCGGGATCGGGATTCGGATTTTGGAAAAGGTTCTAATAGGTATACATGTTTTTTCTATGATATTTTTCGCAAAACAAGCCTAAAACCACATATGGATGCTAGAAAAGTGGCATAAAGTGGGCATTGGATGGTTTTATTCACATTTATTTGTGCAAAAATGGCATTTAATTATGTTGGCCAATTTTTCCGGGATCAGAATAGTATAAATTTTTTTCGCGATCGGGATTGGAATTTGAAAATTTTCGGGACCGGGATCGGGATTCGTTTTTTGAGATTTCGGGATCGGGATCGGGATTGGGGTTTCTGGATCGGGACCTCAAAATCCCGAAAATCATCGGGATGCGGGATCGGGATCGGGATCCCGTTTGGACCCTATTTTTGACACATCATCCACTTTCGTTTAGGTTTGGACGGCTCATTTGTGAAACGCTCTATGCCATTCAATGATTCAAGAGTGCAGTGTTTCTCACCTAGAAAGACAGATCGCTGTACGATGAATGATACCATATTTTGATGAATAAAGCCACGTGAAAAATTGCACCAAATTCACCCAACGTGGAAGCAATGTGATAAATATGATGAATAAATGTAATGTTTTTTTATTCAGATGGGATGTGGTATATATCATTCTGAGGTGTGTGCTCGGCGGACTAAACGCACCTGGCATTGGGATTGGCTCCCAGGGAAAGTAGGAATCGTACCATCTCTGGATCTTCATTCGCTATGGCCTGGTGTAGTGCTGTTTGACCTGCGTATTGACTAACTTACATATTCGTTTCCCTGCGCTGATACGTCTGCTCGAATAAGTCCCCCATGTGAAAATTGGTGTCCTCCTTCCGTGCTTATTTGTAATTAAACCACCTTTAATTGTATACGTCCTGCTACTAAATTTTAAAATAGTGTAGAAAAACTCCCACCCAAGCAAATTTATATTCCGTGATAACAAGATATTTATTGCAAGTCACATATTACGAGTTCATATGATTTATTCAATAAAAATCTGTTGTTCAAAACGTGGAAAACTGTATGTTTTTTGTCACACAGAGCAATCACAATGCACTTCACTGTAACATTGTATAAATGCCGAAAAAATATAAACTTGTAGGTATTTTTATCACCCACATTACCCCCCCCCCCATAAGTCACTCACCATAATAATCCTCACCCACAAAAATATCGTTCACTAATTTGGGAAAAATTGTGCACAGTCGCTTAGCCAGCGTATTGTGCACATTGCTTGCCTGGGCTCAATTCCGCAGGTGGTCAAGTGACAGCAAAAGTGCTAAGTGGGAAGTACAGTGTTAAGTTGTAACTTTTAACTATCGATGGCAACTGGGGTCTCAAACATGTTGGCCTTCGCGGGGGCTGGATAGATAACAAATCGCTCCTCCGGAGGGATAGATAGCTGAAAAATTGTTCTGGGGGGGGGCTCGCGGGGGCAAAATATATAGGCATTTTCAGTGCATAGAACATAGAAGGCCAAAAGGGGAAAAAATCGCTAATAATTGGTTAAAAGTGGGCAAAAGTAGGTTTAAAATGGCTAAAAACAGGCATATAACCATGCATATAGCCGGAGAGCACAATTTTGAAGGTGAAAAACTATAAAAGGTGCGAAAATTGGCGATTTTGAGCGAAAATTGGGGCAAAATTTCTCAAAAACCACTCCAGATAGATAGATAGCTGAGCGATTTGGCCCCCCCCCCAAATCGCTGAGGTCTTTGGGGGTAGTAGCCAAAAAATTTGCCTCGGGATAGATAGATAGCTGAGCGGCCCCCGGGATAGATAGATAGCTGGCGGATTTGGGGGGGGGCAGCCCCCCCCCAACCCCCCCCCCCTAGGAGACCCCTGGATGGCAAACCCCCTGAAAAAGTGTAATTCAATGTTTTTTTATACAATGACTTTTCGATTTTTTTGTCGATAATAGATTTACTCGCGAAAATACCTGCCAACCACTGAGCACTAGCCACTGGCACTTGTGCACCAGTGGAATGGGCACCTGGAGCAGACACACGTGCAGCAGGGTCTCTCCCAGGGCGCCGCGCCGGTCCAACTGCCACACGATCTCCCTGTACTTGGCGTCGCCCTTGCCGCCCTTGCCGCCGTCGAGGAACTTGAGTGCTTTCATCATGTCGCCTTGTTGCGTCACGCCTGAAGTGTCATTTTGACGGCTTTGGTCCACTTATTTTACTTTGCTGGCGCTGGGGGGCTTTATTTGTTCTCGCAGCTTGTGATGGAAAAGCGCCGTGGCGCTAGCGCCAAAGGATAGAGCACCGTGGCGCTGTTATTCTGTGGCGTTACCGCCATTGGCGCTTGGCGCACCATCACTCATGAAAAGCGCCATGGCGCTTGGCGCCAGGAACCTTTCGTTTTCCAAAGGCAAAATTTTTCCTGTTATAATTTCTGGCTGTAAAATGTGGTTCCGTTTCCGTTTTTCCGGCTCATTTCCCGTTGTTTTTTTTGGCAATTTTTGTGTTTTTTTTCTGGCTCATTTTCCGTTTTCTGGGAAACTTTCTGTTTTTCTGCCTCATCATCCATTTTCCGGCAATTTTATGTTTTTTTCTGCCTCATTTTCCATGTGTGGCTCACCTTTCTGTTTTCTAGTTCAGCCAAACTCGTAAACGTACATGCAGGTTTTGTTAATTATGCAATTTTTCTATTTTCAACAAAATTTCTGCAATTTTTTTCTGTTTCTGTCAAAATTTATGCAATTTTTGTCCATTGCTGACGCCCTAATCCGGATGCGAATAGTGTGGTGACTCCGCCTTTTTAGAAACATTTTTATTTTTTGAGAAAGTGCGTGCAAAAGTATCCTGCTTACGCGTGGTCAACTAAATACATAGACATGAGTACTTTTGGAAGCATACTTTGCGGTCCGCCGAGTATGTTTATCATCGAGTATATTTATCATCGCACCAGCGGTGCCCTCCATTTCACTGAGTATATTCGGCTCTGACTTTCCCTTGCCCTTTTTCCTGCGCAGGGCTCCGAGTAGGGCATTGCGCTCTTTGTTCCGCCGCTTGACCAGCTCGGCCACGGGCACCGGCTTGCCGCGGCCCTCGTTCACCATGAACACCTTCACCTGGGTGCACAGGTACTAATTGGGGGGGGGGGGTAGGCGGGGGCAGGCCTGATACGCACATCTGCCCGATACGCACATTTGCCCGTTTTTTTCACTTGACACTTTTTCAAGTGATTTTCAGATATGAGTGAAGTGAAAAAAAGTTCACTAATGTCATTGCGCAACTTTTTTCACTTTACTCATATCTGAAAATCACTTGAAAAAGTGTCCAGTGAAAAAAATGGGCAAATGTGCGTATCGGGCAGATGTGCGTATCAGTGCACCCCCGGTAGGCCTGCCCGTCGGCCCGACACGCCCGACAAATGCAAATGAATCCGTATAATGATCCATGTCCACATAGATTTGATGGACTCAGTCAATAAAATTGAAGAAAAAAATTCAACGAAATGTTTTCCATATCATCCATTTTGTAAAAAAACAACAGTTCAAAATCGCAATTCATTGCGGTTGGTCAAATTTAGCGATTTTGAACGCTTTTTTAAAATGCAGATCAGAAAAAATGAAGATCCAAAAAACGCTTTGACAAATTCGAAAAATTCCCTTTCGAATTCCAAATTTGGAGAAAAAAAAGAATCGAAAGCCTCGTGATGTACCTTTGCGTCGATGAATCCATCCAGGATGGAGTAGTCGCCGGTGCGCATGGCGTGCTTCACCCACGGCAGCAACTCGCCCCCGCCCATCTGCGTGCAAACCAGGGGTCTTCGATGGCGGGGGCAGGGGCGGATCCAGGATTTTTGAGCGGGGGGGGGTGCTTGTTTACGGAGGCCGGCGAACGGGGGGGGGGCTCAGCCCCCCCCCCAAAATTTTACCCACAGAATGGCGGAATGGGGCCATGGCGCTGGCGCTATTAGTAGGCGCCACGCCATGGCGCTATTGGCGTTGGCGCCAGCACCATAGAACGCTGTATATGTATGTAAATATACATACGAAAACAGCAAAAAGCACACCATTGAGTGTATTTAAAACGATTTTCGGCCACATGGAGCAAATCTGATGATAATACCTTAATGTCTGGTGAAAAAATTTTACGCTGACGTCGAAAAATTCGCATTTTCCGGTCACTTTCTGGTCTCACCCCGGGAAGGGGGGCTGCAGCCCCCCCCCCCGCCCCCCCCTGGATACGGCCCTGGCTAAAGTACGTAAGTGAAAATAGGTTCCGAAATCTTTAAAGTATGCAGTGTGAAGCGAATCCATGTTACCTAATGTGCAAATAAATAAATTACCTGATCGACGAGCTTGTAAATTGGCAAATCTTTGTTGCGTCGCAGTCCCGCCACCGGGTTCCGTTCTGCCGACTGCATCTGCCCCATTTTTGGTCACTTTTCTGATATTTGAAACTTTATTATTTCAAGTGCTGTAGATTGGATTTGGAGCGTATAGTTAGGTAGTTCTGAATTTGAAACTCTGGAAGCGATTGTCAAGCTAGCATAAGAACAAAAATATTGTTCTGGTTGGAAAGTCGAGGTATTCTGAGTGAATATCGGCATTCACATTAGAATAATCACATGTTTTCAAACTCCATTACAATTTTTGTGTTTCTAGCTGAAAATTCCCTGGTTTTTATTCCTAATAATCGACAAAATCTAATGAATTTCTTATGAATTTTTCGTTAAAGTTATTTCTTATGAATTTGAATGAAAGGCTTTTATCACCCATATGCACTGGATCACGTGAATGACATATATTTTTTTTACCATAGTCATTGATATGTAAATACCGTATTTCCTCGAAATACCCCCTCAAAATGGCCACTATGAATTTATTAGCCCCCTCGAAATACGGCCCCCCCAAAAAAATAAAATTGCGTGTGCAGAGAACGTACATGACAAAACTGCGGTTAGTGGTTCGGGCAACGAAAAACACACAATGGCCCCACGCACACTAGTTTACTGGCGTTTTCAGTTTACTGGCGGTAAACTCAATTTTTTAGTTTACCGGCTAAATTCACGCATAGTAAAAGTGGGCGGAGTTTAGGCCGCCATCTTTATTTTTTTCAAGTTTGCCAGTGATGTGAATTTACGCTGTAAACATAAATTTCTAATTTCTTTAATTGTGGAAGAACGGAGCATAGTTTATGCAATTTTTTTGCGTCATCGTGTACAGTACGTTGTGTAGATGTTGTCAAAATTTTTAAAATATTTTTAAGTGCAACATTGGATTTTTTATTGAATTTATCATTTTTTTGTGGAAATAAATTTTTATAAAATCACCTGTTACGTTTTTTTGTTTATTGAAACGTTCTAAATTATCAGTTTTCATTGCGCTATCGATTGGTGTACACAGCGGACATGAAATATAAACTTTCGATTTTTTATGATTTTATTTCAATTAAACGCAAATAAATCACTAGCACGTGAACGGAAAGCCCGAATCCGGAAAAAAAAAATCACACATGAAAGAGGAACATGAGCTGCACACATCACACAATTTTTTGCGGCGTGAAACGAAAGACTTTGCGAATTATGATTTAATCACAATTAAAAAAGAAAAAATCAGCCAAAAATCGAATAGTGAATGAAAATTGTCCATTCAACGACAGTGTACTACATAACAACCATTATAACCGGTTGCAATCGAAAAATGAAGTGTAGCTGTAGCAGATAGCATGAAAATGAATTTTTTGTATTTGTTACATCAGTTTACCATTCCAGTGCCACTTTAATGCTAACTGCCACTGCAACGGAAATATTTCAGTTTGATTTTTATATTCAACGTAGTTGCAAATTCAGCAGTCAGCGGGATTCACCCACGGAACACGACCGGCGTCCGTCATCATCCACTCTTTGATTGCATCCCTGATGGGGCGCGCATCTCTTTCGTCAACGTCCCTTCGGATTGGCACGTTATCGATCGTATCCATGTTGTCGTACACTGGTCGCCACTGCAGCTGTGTATGGGAATGAATTTATGTGATGTTGAATTGTAACAGTGAATATGCAAGGTAAACTTACATTTCGCTCAACAGTGTCGTTTGGGTTGTCTTGTGGTTTTTCATCGCCATTTTCATAAAATTGGTTGGCAGCACTTTCCCCATGGATATCACGCAGCCAATTGTGCAGGTGGCAACAGGCCATAACCAGTCTTTGTACGCGTGGCGGTTCCATCGCGATACAGGTCAGCAGTATGCGCTATCTGCCGGCCAAAATACCAAAGACGCATTCAACAGTACGCCTAGCTCGGGATAAGCTGCAGTAGTTGCAGTCAAATTTAGATTTCAGTTTAACTGAACAACGCTTCTTTCAAACACACCGATAGTTGAAGTGTCGCTGGCTGTCATCTGCATGCAGCGCATATGGCACCATACACCACTTGCGCAACGCGAACGCTTGATCACCCACAAAATAACTCGGAATGGTATTTGCAGGTTCGTTGGCATCTGCACCGGGCAGCAAGCAGGGTGGCGCCATCAGCATTCTGCCATGTCTGTGTAAATGTATCACTTTTATCATGTGTAAATGTATAGCACCTCATTGGAACATGTCAAAAAGGATGTAAACTCACATCAAATCCTGCCCAAAATCAGACGTGATCAGCACAGCACCATCTGCTTGTGACCCCGGCATACCGATGTCCACGTACTGAATTTTCAAATCCGCGCTGGCGCTGATGAACAGTATAATCGACGAGAAGCCCTTGTAGCACCAGTACCTCGTTCCACCCTCTGCAAGGCGTTTTTCATTTACTTTTGTAACTGTAAACATTTCCACCTCACTGCACAGTTTCCCATCACTGTGAATTTAGTCATTTTTCTACAGTCGCCAGACCGTCGCCAGACCGTCGCCATATCGTCGCGCAATTTTGCCCTTTTTTAAAAAAAATCATAACTTTTTTTTGGATAACTTTTATGAGAAGCCAGGTATGTCAGAAGAAGCGCAATTTTTTTCTCTACAAGTACATCCAAAAATCATTTGCACAACATTCCCATGACCCAAATGAAGTTACTTTGAAATCGGTGGGGGTTGCGGTTAAACTCAAGCAAAAGCAACGATTTTGCGACGTTTGCGACGCAAAATGCGACGAAAAGCGACGTTTTCACAAAAAAATTTGCAACCTTGGTAAACTGGCGACTATTTCTGATTGAAGGCGACGCACGCGTCGCAAGCGTCGCAAATGCAACGCTTAGTTTACCGTGACGTTGCATACGACTCACCATGTTTATGTTTACTGGAAACAACACACATGAGGGCAAAAGTAGAATGCGTAAAATGATATGTACTTACCAGCGGGTTTGCGAATACGGATGTGTTTGCCATCCAGACTTAAATTAGATTTAAATTGAAAATTAGCGAGTACAAAGTTTGCATTTTTTTTGTCGCACTTCCTTGCATTTCTTTTGGTCGAACTTCCATACAAATCACGTGTCCATGTAATCTTTAATTTTTCTATCCGTAACAACATGATGAAATCACGCAATAAATCTGTTGAGTAGATTTCAATTTGTAAATTGAAGTAAAAAGTAACAAAAACGAATTATCAACAGTCACGATAAAAAAACGAAATATCAACAGTCACGATAAAGAACAAATGTTAGCAGACACACACAAACGTAATTGTCACGTCTAAATTGTCTACGTTTCGCAACAAAGATACATTAGGGAATTTGAAAAGTCTAAAAAAATTAGTTTACTGCTCACCTGATAAGTCTTGGGGAATACATCCTTCCTTATTTTTGGCTGTACGACGCGTCGCGAGTCGCATACGACGCGTCGCATAATTGTCACTTCCAGTTTACCCAGCTGTGTCACATTTGTGTGTAATCGTGCGACGCGTCGCACTTTTGTGACTTGCCGAAACCACTAACCCCAGAAAGTGAAACACCAACATAAACTAAAGTACACACGTCGATCAAAAATGTAAACCGACGCGCGACGCGTCGCGTTTCAGTTTACATTTTTGATCGACGTGTCGTGTTGGTAAACTAGCGTGTACAGCCACATTAAAAACAATTAATTGTTACGTTATAACAGTGTTACATACTTATATAAGTAAATAGACTCTTGTATAATAGCGGTTATTGTTGCATTTTTCAACGTCTGTGTACGTTTCAGGCGACAATTTAGTACTGAAATTTAAATAAAATTCTGGCGAAATAATAAGCCCCCCCCCCCCCCCTCGAAATACCCCCCTCGTTTAACCCCCCTCAAAATTCTCACTCTGAAACAATCACCCCCCGGGGGGTATTTCGAGGAAATACGGTACATAAACATTCGAAATACTTACCCAGTTAACAATGAAATGAAGGAAAAATATCACATCTGAATGAACAAAAGTTTCTCATCATATGCAACACATTGTCCTCACCGCGAATGAATTTGTTTCACAATTTTTCAGGTCACCTTACTCAGCAAAATACGGTAACACTCTTTTTAAATCGTGCGTGCCCATCACTACTGATGTAAAAATGCCATGAAATTTTTTCAAATGCAAATAAATGAACACGGTTGAATCATTTAATTTAAATTAAATTTGAATGTCAATTAATGAAAGTTAAAGTTTGAAAATTTGTAAACTAAAACAGATATAGCATACGATAAGAGTAGGCTGAATGTCGCCATGTGGCCATTTCAGTTTTCACACCAGGTCACGGTGAAAACTAGTGTGTGTAGGGCCATTGGCGCTTGGCACTGGGGGTTGGAAAATCGCCCTTGGCGCTTGGCTCCAATTTGCTCGTTTTCCATCACTGAAGGTCTGAAAAGCGCCATGGCGCTTTTGGCGCTCGGCGCCAAACTTCTGGCACTTTTTCCATCACTACCCATCACTGATCATAAGAATCCAAGCCGCAGCCTCACAGCAATATATGGGAAATTGTTCACAATATGGAATTGCTTCGTGCCGATACGTAATTGTCTTGCTCGCCTGTGTTGCCGGCGGCGGCGGAAAAATCTCATTTTTTCAAACGCGTTTTTGTATTTAATCGCGCATTTCCCGCCGATTTTTTCTAGCTGGGACAGAGAAAACAGGTGAATACGAAATTAATGCTTTGTGGCGAATTATTTAGAAATACTGATTTCGATGTATTTTTTGTTTATTGGGTATTTAAACTTAAATGGAATTTTATTATTTTTAGTGGACACCAGCGGAAATGGCGAAAAATGTATATAGGTGGAGTATGTAAGTTGAATAAATTTTTATCGAATTTGTTTTTAAAGATATGGATATAAAAATACTATAAAATCGGTGGTGAACAACGTAGCCGCACACACTAGTTTACGAACAGAAGCAAACTCAGATTGGGTGCTTTGACCGTATTTCAGTTTACCAGAATGAGTTATTTGAGATATTTGTCAGCTGCAGTTGACAGACACCTCATTCTGGTAAACCCAATTGCGTTCAAAGTCGATTAACGAGTTCACCAAACTCCGAGTTTACTGGCAGTAAACTAGTGTGGGCAGCGACGATATGATATGATTTCATGTGCAACGATGCTTAAATGTGAACATGTAAATATTTCTTTCTTCAAATCAAAATCGGTTTTCATAAATGAAAGCAGATTCACATGGGACGGTTTGCCGGACATTTTCCGGACATTTTTTATGTGCACTGGAACGAACACTCGCACAGGCAATCGCACGTGGCCCGCTTCCTGTGCAACAAATTTTTTGACGCATAAAATATTTTTTTTCAAAACAGTATAAAATATATCGAATTATATATTTTATAATATAAAAATACGTGTACCATATTTGCTCGATAATTTCCCTGGACAATTATTTCTTTGGTCAGACGTTTTTTGACGGGGGGACTATTAGAGGGGGGATAATTCAAAGGGGGATGGTTGTTTCGTCAAAATTTCCAGGCATGTTTCACTCATCGACTCATTCAATGAAATATGCTTTATGACCAAAAAAGCATGCCATTTTTGTTCAAAAAGAACACAACAAACTGATGATATGCTTACAGGGTGGGTCGGATTAATTCAAAAGGGGGAATTACCTATTCAAGTTGAGGAATTATTCAAGCATATACGGTATATAAAATACATGACGCAAATATAAGAAATTGTTGAAAAAGCATGAAAATGATGACAAGAAACCATCATTTTACCTCCTTCTATGCAAGACCCTGCTGACTCTCAAATTGTCCGGGCATCTGAAAGGGCCGCATTCACATTGGCACTGGGGGCAGTCGCAGACCCTGTAAAATGCTGTGTAAAATGTCAAGTGTCATGCAAATTGTCAAAAGTCATGTAAAATTCCTGGTAAAATGGCAAACTTTCACATTTTACATGACTTTTGACACTTTACATGACATTTTACTTTTTACAGGGCATTTTACAGGGTCTGAGACTGGCACCTGGTCGCACACCGCCGGATCCCTGTTTCTATTTGGCGCCGCCCCCTGGCTAGGGGCTGTTTTCAATTGTCTAGTAGTTTCACCGCGATTCACTGGTCTGAATTTGCCACTGTTGGAATTTACGTCGAGAATTGACGCCTCACCTGTGGCTGTGGGGTGGGGGGGGGGGGGTTGTACATTTTTGAGATGAATATTTGCGCGCGATTAAGTTGATGGTTAAGTGATGGGATGCTGGCGCGAAAAAACACATCTACATTATCGTGTTGTCGTCTGGCTTCGAAATAAATACAGAAGGCACCTGGCGCTCGGTTTACCAAATTGACATCTAACTACGTAAATATCAAATGTACATACCGTATTTCTTCTAATAGAAGATCGCCGTTCTAATTTATTCGTCAACTTTGTTACCTGCCGTTCTATTAGAGGTGCCATTCTATTGGAGGCTGCCGTACTATTTTCTTCACCAATTTTTTACACAGATTTGTCATTCCAAAATAGCCTTATTTTTAATGAAGCTTGAGAAATAGTTTAATATTAGAGCATCAACTTGACATTTAACACCTATTTGCATGTTCTCACCATCCATTTTTGATTCATTTGTGTGTTTTGGAACACTCCAAACGTAACTCCTACCTGCCATTCTATTGAAGGTGCCGTTCAATTGGAGGCTGCCGTTCTATTGTTTTCGTGGGCGCCAAAATGTGCCAAAACCTGCCGTTCTATTGGAGGTGCCGTTCTATTGAAGGTATGCCATTCTATTAGAAGAAATACGGTAAATCAAATTGACAGTTACCATGAAAATGCGCGATGGGGGTGGGGTCCTGTCCTAATTACAGTCGCCCAACGAAATTTCAAGTGAAAAAGTCAACTAAAGTTTGTTGAACCTGCCTTTTCCCAGCCTATGCTAACAACATGCATAGAAAAAGAAGTGTCCAAAAGCATATTATACAAAAAGCACTACAAAAAACTTCCCATAACATAAATATGTTTCGATTTTCAATTGAAAACACACCTTGTATTACTAGTGGGTCTAGTTCAAAATTGCAGAGCACAGGTTTCAGCACGTAATCATGCAGTCTGCGGATGGATATTGATTTTTTTAAGGGATTATGCACCGTAAATCCTCAAATATGTCGTCTCCTAAATCACCACCCCTTTATGAAAAAATGGCATACAGTATTTCCTCGAAATACCCACCCCCCTTGAATTACCCCCCCCCCCCCCTCGAAATACCCCCAGGGGTTTCTGAGCTGGGGAAAAAATAAATCTCCCTCGAAATACCCCCGTCTGAAATGATGTACATCATGTATGCAATGTAAATACACGATGTATTTATTGCTGCTGGTTTGCACCGCAGCTACACATATACATGGTTGGTTTTAGTAAAATTCTTTTTACTAAAATTGTAGTAAAATTGTATAAAAATTGTATTTTATTTTTATTTTATTCTTAAATTTTTCATTTTATTTTTATTTTATTCTTAAATTTTCCATTTTATTTTTATTTTTATTTTTTATGTCAGATCGTGACCAGAATTGATTTTTGTAAAATTATTTTTACTAAAATTGTAGTAAAATTGTATAAAAATTGTATTTTATTTTTATTTTATTCTTCAATTTTCCATTTTATTTTTATTTTATTCTTCAATTTTCAATTTTATTTTTATTTTATTTTTATTTTTTTCTGAGATTCTGCCAACCCTGCACATATACGTTTTGAAAGTAGAGAATGTACGTTATTATGCCTAAATATATCCTATTTCATCAAATATAAACAATTCATTACCGGTTTTGACCATTTTTCGACGTATTGTTTACTAATAAATTCCCGAAAATTTCTGGCGGAATAATAAATGCCCCCCCCCCTCGAATAAGCCACCCCCTCGAAATACCCTCCTCAAAATTTCCACTCTGAAAAATAAACTCCAGCGGGGTATTTCGAGGAAATACGGTAAATAAAAGTACTGTATTGCCTCGAAATACCCCCCTCGAATTAACCCTTCTCGAAATACCCCCAGGTCTTTTCGAGCTGAGGAAAAAATAACCCCCCTCGAAATACCCCCGTCTGAAATGATGTACATCATGTATGCAATGTACATGATGTATGTAATGCTACGGTTTGCACCGCAGCTACACATATACCTGGTGTAAGTAGTGATGTATGTGAAAATGCCCAAATATATCCAATTTCGTCACATATATTACCGATTTTGGGCATGTTAGAACGTATTGTTCACTACTGATTTCATGAAAATTTCCAACGAAATAATACCCCCCTCGAATTACCCCTCAGGCTTGGGTATTTCGAGGAAATACGATAATCTCCGCCCCCGATTCATAACCCAAACGAACGTATTATGTTTATCATATTGTTTCCAACATTGCATTCCGGCGAAAAGTTCGTTCGATGTGAGTGTAAAATCGAACGCGTCCTTGACGCCGTTCAAAAGACGGCCCCTGCACGAGCCGTACAAAATCTTCACCGCCGGTGATTCGCAGCAGATCGGGTGGAGTCTGCGAAATTTGCGGATTGATTTATTTCCACATGATTTTCAGTCTATTAAGGCTGAATAAAAATAAAAAAATCCAATTTTTCTAGTTTTTTTTCCAATGCAATTACCGTATTTACTCATATAATCCCCCCCCGGGAATTATTCCTTCGTCACACTTTTCGGGAGGACTATTCGAGATTTATTAAAGGGGGATTTATTAAAGGGGGGATTATAATTTCGTCAAAATTTTCAAGCATGTTTCTATCAACTGAGTTCATGAAATATGCTTTATTAACAACATAACATGCTATATAGTTCCGATTATACACAATAAATTTATCATATGCCCAAGGGGGGATTATATTTTCTCACTCGTCTATCAGGGGGGATTTTTCAAGGGGGGGGGGGGTTATTCGAGTAAATACGGTATCTATGCAAATTCTGGCGGCAACGCACAGCATAGCGCCAGTGGTTTTCTCCAGCTCGAAACCCATCAACCCGCCCAGGTAGCTGCCCCTGGGACACATTTCCTTCTCGCCGCCGCACGCGTACGCCGCCGGCGCCCGCTCGCACCCCGACTGCACGTTTTTTGGGGGGATTTATTTGGATTTTGATTGATTTGAGTCAAATTTCGGATCATTGCAAAGCATAGGTTCGTGAAGTGTGCGGATTTTGGCTGGTGAAGCGGCCTCTGTGAAGACATTTCACACGATTCGTGACATTTGAGGTAAAGTGTCTTTGACACACTTCACCTAAATACCTATTTACTTTCACAACGGTCAGAATTTGCAAAGCGCACTTCATGAACCATCGCGGCATATTGTGTATATGGTTCGTGAAGTGCCATGAAAAGTCTGTATGTGAAGTGCCTACACGCTGACACTGCATCTATGTGACGTCACTTCATGTCACTTCACCGCGCATCACACAATCGTTTTTCTTGTTATGATCGATGCGTGCGCACGTGGAATTTCGTTGGGTTTTTTCCTACAAAGAATCGAAATTGACAATAAATTTGGTATATTTTAATACCATACACTAAAAATATATATTTACGTTAAATATACCCAACATGCGCGGTAAACGTGTAAACGTAAGCCGAGCAACACTTCAGGTGGCAGTCCCAATCCCTGTAAAGTGTAAAGTAAAGTGTCGAATGTAAAGTCAAATGCAAAGTAAACTGTCAATCGTCATGCAAAGTTCAGTAATCAAATCTTTTCTTTTTGCTTTGATTGACAGTTCACTTTGCATTTGACTTTACATTTGACACTTTACTTTACACTTTACAGGGCTTGGGACTGCCACCAGGGCGCAGTTTGCCAGTGCACCTGAATTTCGGAGTCGGTGAACGGCTCGCAGTCGATGCTCATGGCGCCCAGACGCCCGTGGGCGAACTCCCCGCGCGATATGCCCGCCACCTGCGACACATTTTTCAACTTGTGGAATTCTGGAAAAAAGTGGCGCCAATTTATCGGCGCTGAATTTGTAAACGGACCGATGGCGCCTTTTCATGAGTAGCTGCAACGTGCAACACAAAACTAAAATACCTACACACCTTGTTTTGCAAACCCCCAAACACTGACCTTGAATCCGGCATTGCACTTTAAGCTGAGATCATCGAATTGGCACGCAGCCAAATTGATTGCCACCATCAGTACCATACAAATTGGCCACCTGGAAAATAAGAAATTGTGCGCCCACTAGTAAAACTCCAAAATTTTGAAAATTATGTTGAGCAGTGATGTTGCATTGTGTTCATCTAGAACGCCGACTTCTAGAAGTAAACAAGTGCATAAATTGCCAATAAGGCAAATTTTTTTGTGGCTAGAGGTCGATGAGTCCACTTGATTGCTCGAAATTTTTGGAAAGGTAATTGAGAGCAGGGGCGGACAATTTCAGACTTTATTTCAACATTTGGGATTTTACGATCGACAGTGAACAAGCCGATTGGACATGCGATGCATTGCTGGTAGAGAATCGGAAATAAAAATTAAAGTGCAATTTCCTCAAAATCAATACCCTAGACTTATCAACAACATTCTGGACTTTTAGAGGCAGATGCCTCAAATACAATCCATGACAGTGCATGAGATAATCATTGACCAAAGGACTATCACGACACTAGACAGGGACGTATCCAGGATTTTTGAGCGGGGGGGGCTGCTTGTTTACGGAGGCCGGCGAAGGGGGGGGGGGCTCAGCCCCCCCCCCTAAAATCTTAGCTACATAGTGGCGGAATGGCGCCATGGCGCTGGCGCTATTAGTAGGCGCCACGCCATGGCGCCATTGGCGTTGGCGCCAGCGCCAGGGAACACTGTATTTGTATGTAGATATACATACAAAACAGCAAAAAGCATGACATCGAGTGTATTTATAACGATTTGCGGCCACATGGAGCAAATCTGATGATAAAACCATTTGTCTGGTGAAGAATGCGCGCTTGCGCGCAAAAATTTTTACGCTGACGTTGAAAAAAGTCGCATTTTCCGGTCACTTTCTAGTCTCGCCCCGGGAGGGGGGGGGGGCTGCAGCCCCCCCCGCCCCCCCCCTGGATACGGCCCTGACACTAGATAATCACGTATCAATAAGTAACTCACGTGTCGGCCATTTTTTGACTTGGACCACACTAAAAAACTCAAAGCTCGATTGTTCACAAATATTGCTTCTACTAGTGAAGTTTTGTATTATATTATGCGACGCTAGCTAGTAATTAATAATTTCAGCACCTAAATATAAACATTACTAGAATTTGGTTGCAATTTCGTAATGTCTAAAAGTACAGGTAGTTTTTTTTGTACCGCAATTATATTTTTCGATGAAAGCAGTAGTGTGAATTCTATCGAACTTCAATTGTCGCTGTCCTTAAAACAAAGGCTGCATTGTTTCGAACAGATCTACACACCGATTTCGCAATTTAACGTATTTAGTGTTGTAATGGATTCCCTGACGAAAGTTTAAGTAATTAGGTAGTGTTGATGTGCATTTGTACGCTGTACATTGCATAAATTTAAGTGAATCAACTGCGTTGCTTTTTGCAAACTGAGCGGAGGAACTGCTTTACAAAGAATTTTATTTACTAGACATTGGTGAACATGTGACGTGAGTAATATTGCGCGAAATTCACCTATTCGATTTGACCTGTCTCTTGCATTTCGAATGCAACAGTGTCGCCATACCGTATTACCTCGAATTATCCCCCCTCGAAATAACCCCCCTCAAAATGGGCTGGGGAATTCATAAACCCCCTCTCGAAATAGCCCCCCCCCTTCGGAGTGATGTACGTCATGTGCGTAATAAATACGCCATGTATGCAATGTACATGATGTGCTACACATAGACTAGTTTGTGTAGCTATCTACGTTTTTATGTCCAAATATATCCTGTTTGGACACATTTATTACCTATTTTGGGTATGCAAATGCCTACTATTTACTACGATCCTTACGACAATTTCTGACGAAATAATAAAAAAACACCTCTAATAAACCCCACCTCGAATTAACCCCCCTCAAACTTTGCTGGCGAAATAATAAACCCCCATGGGGGTATTTCGAGGTAAAACGGTATATGGCCACTATTTTTACGCTTTTATACGTTTCTGGCAGGTTGCCAGCTGTGCCACTTATTGGAGTAACACGTATTATTGCAGGGAAATACAATACATTGTAAATACATCTTTTTTGCACATACCGTATTACCTCGAAATACCCCGATGGGGTTTATTATTTCGCCAGCAAAATTTGAGGGGGGATTTATTCAAGGGGGGATAATTATAGGTAATGCGGTATACCTATTTACATCCTGCTGGAGATAATGAGATACCGTATTACGTCCAATATAAGGCATCCCTCTAATATAAGGTACCCTCTAATATAAGGTATAACTTTTGGCTATTTTGAACGCAACGAAATAAATATAAGGTACCCTCTAATATAAGGCATACCTCTAATATAAGGCACAGCTGGCTGCGCGCAAAAATGCGCAAAATCATAAAAACGGTCGCCAAACATGATGAAAATGATGAAAATGATGCCGAAGGGCACTGCGATAACTCTTCGCTGACTTCTGCCATTTTGTAGTGATACTGTACCACCTATTTCGTACATTACAATTTGAAAAAAATGAATTGTATCGTTGTTCACTGTTGGAAACAAACTTCTTTAAAATCTGGTGAAAATAATTGAAGGTACCCTCTAATACAAGGTACCCTCTAATATAAGGTATAACTTTTGGCTCAAAAAATCTGACGAAAACAATATAAGGTATACCTTATATTAGAGGTAATACGGTACTTGGATAGGGAAAGGTAAACACGTGGATGGAAAAACATTGGCAAACATTATTTCTCCATTGCAATTAAATCACGCCACTTCAAAATTTATTATATTTAGGTAGGTAAAAAAGGTATTTACCGTATTTCCTCGAAATACCCCCCGGGGGGTGATTGTTTCATAGTGGTCCCGAGAGGGGGGGGTTAAACGAGGGGGGGGGTATTTCGAGGGGGGGGGTTATTATTTCACAAGAAATTTTTTGAAAACCAAGTACGAAATTGTCGTCTGAAACGTACGCAGACGTCGAAAAATGCAACAAAAACTGCCATTTATAAGGTTCTGTAGACTAATATTAGTACGTAGATGGTATAAACACTGTTCTAACGTGATTCCGACATTGTTTTAACGTGTGTTCTGCACTACGCAGAACATAAACTGCCGTATTTGTCATGTACGTTCTCTTTACACTCAATTTGGGGGGGGTATTTCGAGGGGGGGGGGGTGATTGTTTCATAGTGGTCTCGAGAGGGGGGGGGGGTCAAACGAGGGGGGGGGGTATTTCAAGGGGGGGTATTTCGAGGAAATACGGTATACAAAATTCAATGCCTGTACAGAAGTGTCGAAATATATGTCTATAGAGTGGAATACCTCTGGTTATTTTCGAAAAATTCAAAGAAACCCAATGTTAATTCACACCTTCACACATTCACACAAATCAGCAGGGTTACTGGACTTTTTACAAAGTGTATGTACCTAAATGTAAACTATTTTTCATTCACCCCTGAGTACAGAAAGCGTAAAAAACATTTTCATACTTTACTCAAACATACATTTTCATACTTAAACATGAGTCAAGTATGAAAATGTGAAGGTGAGTACATGTTCATAGAATATGTAAATGTGTGAAATTTTATTGTGGAAAATGTTAAAGCAACTACATTTTTTAATTTTTACACTTTTAGACATAGCAGATATGTTTCTTTAGAATTCAATCCAAGCACCTTTGTAAATACATAACAGTGCTGTCACTTTTTCTGTCCTATATTGAAATTTCTGAAATACATTTTTTGTACTCAGGTACTTCTCAAACTTATATGTAAAGGTACTGTACTGGTACTTTTTCATGATAAATGTGAATGTAATTACTCAGTACCCAAGTATATGTATACCTATTTATGTATTTTTGAGTTAATGTAAATGAATTTTAACAACTATGCAAATCATTCATTCATGATTTGTATTTTCTACTCAAACGCTTCCTTACGCTCATACTCAATTGTTTCCGTTTTTCAAAATATCGTTCAAAAATCAGTGAAACTGCAGCCAGGGACATGCCAAAAACATAGACCAGGAAAAATGGCGCAACATTTAGGATTTTCAGAGATTTGGTGACTTCTCTTTTGGCTTCTGTTCCGGAGCACCTGCTAAAGAAGTGGGGCGGATTACTTGGACACTGCGCTCAAAAATATACCTATTATCCGCTTATCACATATCAATACCTTCCTCTGTTGGTTCTAAACACCGTCCAGGCAAGGTTTGGCACTTACTCTCTCAATCAGTGCAATATCTCTGTCTCTGGGGGAGGGGGGTAAAAATTTTTTTTTTTTTGTGGGGGGGGGGGGCAGTGCCATGGCGCTTTTATCTACCCATTCCACTACACCGTGCCCCTTACTAGAACCAAAATACCATCACTGACAAGTATTACTTGGTGAATTGACGATAACGTCCTTTTGTAAGGTGTCAATGAAAAACATTTGCCACTCACTTTGGAGAAACGGTATACCTCGCTCTGACAGCGGATATCAGCTCCATACTTGCCCTGGTGCCCATTCCACAAGTGGACAAGTGACAAGAAAAGTGTCAAGTGATAAGCAGGAATTAAGTGGTAACTAGGTGTATGACTACTCAACATAAATATGTATAACTGGAAAGTCGAGTTATGAGCAACAACAATTGTCTTTTTCAAATCCAGTATGCACTCAACTTACAACTGAATGATACCAAAATGGTCCCAACTTCACTCACAACTTAGCACTTTTCTTGTCACTTTTCCAGTTGTGGGATTGGCCCCTGAGTGATTCATTCATTGCATCGAGATAAGTCCAATTCTTGGGCACAACAAACTGTTTCTGCATGGGCGGCAAGTGACTGCAGTCAATTCCGCAAGTTGAAAAGTGAAAAAATAGTTCTGGAGTGAGAAGTGAACATTAAAAAGATAAAGCAGCGCTCACACGCTTTCGTGTGCCGACAAAAAAGTTTGATGAAAAAGTTCCATAAATCTGGAATTAAGTCCCATATTTGCAAGAAAAAGCGGTGGAGTGTGCTCACTAGTTGAGTGTACACACATGCCAATTTGCAGATAATTTGAGCATGTCGTTCAAGAATTATAGGCATTTGAAAATGAATTTTAGTTGTCGGTTCGGTTTTTGTTTTGAAACCGAACCGACAACTGAAATTCAACTTCAAATGCTTATAAGTCTTGAACGATAGTCTCAAATTATCTGCAAATTGGCATGTGTGTACTCTTAACTAGTGAGTATACTCCACTGGCTTTTCGCGCAGATACGGAACTTTATTCCGGAATTATGGAACTTTTTTGCTTAACTTTTTTGTCGGCACACGAAACCGTGTGAACGACCCTTAAGTAAAATTTTTTAAAGAGAATCAAAAATGAAAAAAAATTTAAAGAATCAAAATGACAAGTGAAATTTAAAAACAAGAAGTGAAATGAGAAGTAAAAATTTAAAAAATAAGTAAAATGAAAGGCAAAGAGTTAAAAGAAATTTCTATCTTTTGACTTTTAGATTCTCATTTTACTTCTCACTTATAAATTTACATTAAAATTTATTCTTGCTTTTAACTTCTCACTTCTCAATTGGTTTTGTATTCCTCAACTTGTGGAATCAGCACCTGGCCGCGCTGACAGTCTGTGTACGGCACAGTGGGTCTTGCTGTTGCAGATATGCGCATATCTGCTCCGTGTGACAGAAGTAAACCACATCGTTCTGGTGCTAATTCAGCAAGTGGGTAAGTGAGGAGAAAAGTGCTAAGTGCTGTGTAAAGTGACAAATCGGGAGTCGGGCAACAAGTACACTTTTAGGTTATAAGTGTCTTTATAAGATATTTTAGGTAATACGAATCAATCATGATGTGTATTTCTATTTACACGTACACTTATGAGTTAAGTGTCACTTTACTTAACAGTTTAACACACAACTTTACTCACACTTACCACTTTTCCTGTCACTGGTACACTGGCAGAATTTGCACCTGGGTGATGTTGTTGATGAGCTGGTGCCCAATGCTGGCATTAATAAAGCGCACTTTGTTTTTACGTGTTGCCCGTCTGTGTAGCAACATATCTATTTATTTACAATATAAATATACCTATAGTTGTTGTACGCCGACCAACGATGGGTAAGTTCTCCAATAAAAAACACTTTCTGTGTTTTGAGTTTTTCAAAAATGAATACCTGTGTTTTGAGTTTTTTCTCGAAAAAAACTTGAGTTACTCTGTTTTTATTTCTGTGTTTTTATATGGTAAAAACTTGAGTTTTTATTATTTTTTTTCTAAAAAAACTCGAGTTTTTTTGCCAAAAATTCTGATATCCAGCATTTTGATGTGGATGCAGTGGTTTTCCTATAAAATATTGGTTTTGCACATGTTTTAACATCTGTGTATTCATTCAAGTGTCAAAAAAGTCAATAAAAAATGTCCACAATGAGGACATCACATCACAACACCAGCATCAACAAAATGCCCATAAATGACAATCTACGCAGTACTCCAAACTTCTTCAATGGATGACTACTCAAGACTATGGAATTGATTTGAACAACAACTACCTATACTTAAAAACAATGAGTTTCTGTGTTCAATTTCTGTGTTTTTTTTTTTTCCATCGTTGACGCCGACTGACTGTGCGGTTTTTCATCACTACACTAGTTAGTACAATGTGACATTTCCAGGGTCCATTCTGCAAGTGGAGACAAAAAACCGTTTTGATGTGAGAAATGAGCCGAGAAGTAAAATGAGAAGTGAGAGGAGAAATGAGAATTTAAAAAAGAAGTGAGAGGTGAAATGGGAAGTGAAAAGGTTACCTCACTTTTTTTAACTTTTAACATCTTATTTTCACTTCTCACTTCAGATTTTATATCTCATGTCACTTCTCAGATCTCATTTTACTTAACAATTCTAAAATGATTTTTTTATCCACCCGCGGAATTTACCCCTGAATAGATAATCAGAAATGATATCAAATAACCTGAGTTTCACAAAGCTGGGATACATCGATGTTTCAAGTTGTTGATTGAAATAATATGACGGGTCATCAACAGCCAAATGGATTTTATTTGTTTCAATTGCTTCCACCAATTCATTCACCTCTTTAAATGGCTGAATTACAACTGGGAACATGAGCACTATTAGAATTAAATTCTGATAAAGTGACTTAATCATCAACAAAAGCATAGACAGTAATATTATGAGTATATTATTAGACCAATATGAGTTTATCCTGGTGCCAATCCCAAACCCTGTAAAGTGTAAAGTAGAGTGTCAAATGTTCTATGTCAGTCACAACAAAAAGAAAAGGTTATTTTACTGAAATTTGCATGACAATTGACACTTTACTATACATTTGTAATGACAATTGACACTTTGCATGACATTTGCATGACATTTGACACTTTACTTTGCACTTTACAGGGTCTGGGAGTGGCACCTGGTGTGAAATTCGATCGGCTCGTCATTCAAAATGTAGCCAAACTGTGACCACAAAGTGGCGGTGTCGTGGCGCTGTTTGGCTGCCAGAAAGTTCTGGCTGATGGCAATCGCCAGCACCAGGAGCACCATGATGCTCAGCATGATTGCCCAAATCGATGGAGAGTACATGCTCACTGGCAGCAGCGCCACATCCATCAAACCTGCCGTGTGGCATCATGTACACATTTTTTATGGTTTGTGATTAGCGTTCCAAAAATAAATGTTTTTAGAAAGCCCCAGGTGCTGGTACCTGGCACTACCACCAGGAGTGAAACACGTGATGGAACGTTTTATGCTAAATTTACACACTTTGCTTTAAATCGTGCTTTGCTTGTTTTAGCACTATTCATATTTATCAAGGGCACCATGCCATTTTGGTACTGTACTGTAATGCAGAGTTGTTAAAATACTGGTATTTTTGGAAAGTGTCAGTGTAAGCGTAAATACACTTTCCAAATTTTAGGTATGGATACCAAAAGTGTAAGGTATTTTTAAAATACCCAGTAAAGTGTAAAAAAAGTGTAAGTGTAAAAAATTTTTTTAGAAAGAGCTCTCACTGTTGAGCATTAGAAAGCATCATTGTTTTCACCTTTAGATGAATTTATCTATCATTTTCACTCATTATTTCACATTTTACTGCCAATTATGAAACATTTCAGACTGTAAAAAATTTTGTGGTATACTCGGCGAACATGATACTCTGCCCTCGCACTGATTTATGTCTCGTGTTGGAAGCGTGCCAATGATGATTAAAACATGCGTTTCCGTAAAAAGATGAAAAAATTCATAGATGTGAATATGTTAATGAATAACATTATGACAACAATCAATTTTGTCATCTTTTTATGAAACTCGCCGCGTTAACCATCGTTGGCATACTTCCAGCGGGAACCACGCGTGCAGGGTATAAAGTAACCGGAGTATATGAAGTTGCCTAATAATGGCACCTTTTCATGGTTTGATATTTCACTCATTAAGCAATGTGATTCACCCTGTTTAAATGCAAGAATGTACATGCAGCAAATATCAATGCAAACGCCAGTCGACTTTGTGTCCAGCTGGTGAATTTCAATTGATCTTGTCCTTTTTACAAAAGTATGATGAAACTGTAGAATACCATGAGTATTGTTCAAAGGTCAGAGATAGTGCTAGTTTGAACATTTGCCATGTTTTCTACATTCAATGCATAACTGCATATGTGCACTGTGTAGTTATTTTTTGTACATGAACCTGTTTTATGCTTTCTCAAAAGCATAAAACAGGGCCATCTGAAAGAAAAAATACACTTTCTGTACTTGTACTTGTATTTTGCCCAGGAAAGTGTAAAAATGTGTACGGGTATTTTATGAAAGTGTAAGTGTAAGTGTAAATATAAATACCCATTTACCAGGGTATTTCGGGTAAGTGTAAATACACTTTCGCAACTCTGCTGTAATGTGCCTTGGTGCCACCTAGTGATGGAAAAGCGCCAGAAAAAAAGGCGCCAGGCGCCAAGGGCGCCACGGAAAGAGGGCGCCAAGCGCCAAGGGCGCCATGGCGCTATTCGAAAAGTGGGCGCCAGGCGCCAAGGGCGCCACGGAAAGAGGGCGCCAAGCGCCAAGGGCGCCATGGCGCCATTTGAAAATTAGGGCGCCAAGCGCCAAGGGCGCCATGGCGCCATTTGAAAATTAGGGCGCCAGGCGCCAAGGGCGCCAAGATAAATAATCGCGTATGATACTGTGTGTGTGCTAAAAATGTTTCTCCAACACAGTATTGCACACATTTACTTCTCTATTCACATTCTCCAGGGTGTAATCAACAAAAATGACACTACCAACAAAATCGTTGCATAAAATCATACTCAGATGTGATGACAACTCAATACTCAAACACAATGAAAATTGACAAAACAATACATTCACATGAAATAGCTTTGTCCAGTGGATGTTCTCTTTAAGTGGACGAAAACAAAATTACCATGATTTTAATACGTTCATTTACGAGTTAGCACGTTTGATTGTCTATCATTCTCAGTTTCTGATCCATCAGATGCCTCCGATGAACGAACCATTGGAGAAAATATTTCTATCCACTCGCACAACTTCGTCCATTTATCCAGCGACTTTTGCTCCTCCACCGTCGCGCTTTTTTTATTTTTTATTCATTTTTTTCAATTACGCACACCCACCTTGAAACCCTGCTGGCGCCATTTTGGCGCCCTTTTAGAGCAGGGCGCCAGGCGCCAAGGGCGGCACGGAAAAAGGGCGCCAAGCGCCAAGGGCGCCATGGCGCCTTTCAGAAAGTGGGCGCCAGGCGCCACAGAAAAAGGGCGCCAAGCGCCAATGGCGCCATGGCGCGGCGCCCTTTGGCGCCCTCAAATGGCGCCAGCGCCATGGCGCCATTCCATCACTAGTGCCACCACAGTTTATCGTTGTGTATATTTATTTGTCATCAACTGAACCTGGCAATACGGTTGAGAATTTAATTCCAACATCATCTGTTCCAAAAAGTTTGATTGAAAATGGCTCACTTTTCAATGACTCTATTCAAGAATTGCTTGTTACTCCAATTTGAATGTAGCAATTAGAGGAAAGTGAATATTTAACACCCTGCACAACACAACTGAAAGTTGTATTCACAACACTTCCGAACTGTTTGAATGATTCAACTGTGAAAAAATGTTGCGGGTGTTTAGTGCGGATTCGGGTATTGGTCTCGGGTATCGGATTTGGGTAGTAGAGTCGTGTTCGGGTATTGGGTTTCGGTTTCAAAAAATGTGCGGATATATGGTACGGGTCGGATCGGGTTCCCAACCCTACCTGGCACTGGTCTTTTCACCAAAAAATAGCCTGATTGCATATCAAATGGTATGGTGAAATCAACAAATTTTACACGAGCAGCTGTCTGCGTCCACCATTCTGCTATTGTATGTATATTCCCACGGGTAATATTTGTCAAGACACCAATATCACTCGAATTTGGATCAAAGCTGCCATATGGTATGCCGATGCCATTGAACATTTCATAATTCCACCCAGTGTACTGTAACAAATGGACAAATTTGAATTTTTGCAAGTTTTGTGAAAACAATTAAGTGTTCAAATATACTCCTATGACTTAACATTATGCCTGCTGCGATAAGGCACAGCTTAATTTTTGATTTTTAACTTGATAACTTGATTTTTTTAAACTAGAGTTCGGGTCACATCACAGGCACATCTCCCAAATATTTTTAGTCAAGTTGGCGAGTAGAGTCAGTTGAGTCAGTGCAAATCAGTTCTCAAATCAGACAAAAACTTCCGACTGAGAGCATTATCTATTGGTATGATGCCATGCAGAAATTTAAATTACTGGTTGATTTACTGATAGTTTCACTTATAAAGGATGAAGTCTTAATTCCAACAGTTCATTTTTATATTTATCACATGTGAATATTGAGAATTCAGAGAATATTGGAAGAATCACATCATTCTATCCAAAAAAAATTCCAAAACTTTAAATGTTCAGAAAAAAACACGTGCTATATGACATCACAACTGAATGTTAACTAAAACACAAAACAATAAAAAGCGTCACTCGTAACAGAAACAATGAAAATCAAGTGTCACGATAAAAAATTAACTACCGTATTTCCTCGAAATACCCCCCTTGAATTAACCCCCCTCGAAATACCCCCAGGTGTTTTCGAGCTGGGGAAAAGATAAACCCCCCTCGAAATACCCCCCGTCTGGAATGATGTACATCATGTATGCACTGTACATGATGTATTTATTGCTGCCAGTTTGCATCGCAGACACACACACACACTAGTATGTATAGCGATGTACGTTGAATGTCCCAATTTATCCTATTTAGTCACATTTTTTACCGGTTTTAGGTGTGTAAAAGTGTGTTCCTTACTATCAATTTCATGAAAATTTCTGATGAAATAATACCCCCCTCGAATAAGCCCCCCCTAGAAATACCCCCTCAAAATTTCCACTCTAAAAAATAGACCCTCTGGTGGTATTTCGAGGAAATACGGTATGCTCTATCACATATTTAGGAAAGTTTCAAATCACATACTTAACCAAAATTCAGTCGAATTGAGTTGCCACGAATTTTGATGTCAACTAGTGTGTGTGGGTGTTAACTCACCTGTAAGATAACGCCCATAGCTTCAGATTCCGGACCAGGGGAGCACTTATGTGTCCTCCTAAATCCATATTCTAACGCGCATTCGTCATTGGGCGGGAATGGCTTCACTGCCACAATCAGTGTAATTGGTTCTTCTTCATTTTTAACGTCAATTTCTGGTTTCGGTTTCGGTTGCGGTTTGATGGTCATATTGGTAAATAAATGCAGGTGGGAAAAAATCTGTTTAGATGGTGGGTATAGTGTGGTGTTTATCTCTGCGGTGACATGGGGAGTTATTTAGATTTGATAAGTGAGAAATATACCGTAATACCTCGAATTATTGAATTGAATTAACCCCCCTTGAATTAACCCCCCTCGAATTAACCCCCCCCCCCTCCTCAAAATTTGCTGGGGAATAAATAACCCCCCCCCCTCGAAATACCCCCCTCCGGAATGATGTACGTCATGTACGTAATAAATACGTCATGTATGCAATGTACATGATGTATTGATTACTAAAATACTAATCTACCGTATTTCCTCGAAATACCCCCCGGGGGGTGATTGTTTCATAGTGGTCCCGAGAGGGGGGGGGGGTTAAACGAGGGGGGGGGTATTTCGAGGGGGGGGGGTTATTGTTTCACAAGAAAATTTTTGAAAACCAAGTACGAAATTGTCGTCTGAAACGTACGCAGACGTCGAAAAGTGCAACAAAAACCGCCATTTATAAGGTTCTGTAGACTAATATTAGTATGTAGATGGTATGTACACTGTTCTCACGTGACACCGACATTGTTTTAACGTGTGTTCTGCAGTACACTGAACACAAACTACAGTTATTGTCATGTACGTTCCCTTTACACTCAATTTGGGGGGGGGGTATTTCGAGGGGGGGGGTGATTGTTTCATAGTGGTCTCGAGAGGGGGGGGGGTCAAACGAGGGGGGGGGGGGTATTTCAAGGGGGGGGTATTTCGAGGAAATACGGTACATTGCAGCTATAAATAGACTAGTTTATGTAGCTATCTACGTTTTTTGTCCTAAAATATCCTGTTTAGACACATTTATTACCTGTTTTGGGTACACAAATGCCTACTATTTGCTACGATCCTTACGAAAATTTCTGAAAAAATATAAAAAAACACTCGAATAAACCCCCCTCGAACTACCCCCCCCCACTAAAATTTTGCTGGCGAAAAAATAAACCCCCATGGGGGTATTTCGAGGTAATACGGTACGTTTGATACGGTACGGAGGTGATAAGGTAATATGGTACGTAATACGGAACGTAAGTATGTTTGAAAATTGTGACAGAATATTTATTCCCCAGTTGAATAATCCTACCTTGAATAATTCCCCCTAAAATGTCTGACAATTCACTAAAACACTTAAAGAAAACAAGAAAACACATACTTATACACTTTTTGCTAGGGGTTAGCCATCTTTAACCATGTGTGTCACAAACAGGGTTGGCAAAATCTCAGAAAAAAATAAAAATAAAATAAAAATAACATGAAAAATTGAAGAATAAAATAAAATAAAATGGAAAATTAATAAAATAAAAATACAATTTTTATAAAAATAGAATAGAATTTTAGTAAAAAAATTTACTAAAACCAACCACGGTCACAAATAAAATCAGCAAAACTTCACCTGGATAATAAGTCGATAGTTCCAACGGTCCGTCTTCAGTATCCATTGAGTTTTTAGCAACTTGTGTTTTTTGTGTTTCTGTAAATATATACTCGCGGACCGCAGAGTATGCACGAAAAATTACTTATGTCTCAGTCGATAATGCGCGAGCAGTTACGGGAACCATATTACCTCCAATTGCAAGCACACCTCCAAAAAATGTACCCTCTAATGGAAGGTACAATTTTCACGAAACGTGAAATGAACTTTTTCGAACTAAATAATAAAAGGCATACCTCCAATAGAAATCCAATCCAAAATGCATAAAATCGTAAAATGCTTTGGAGTAAATACATCGATAAGTTGATTAAAACCAACATACGTTTCGTGCCTGCAACATTTACCGTATTTCCTCGAAATACCCCCCCCCCCCTCGAAATACCCCCCCCCCCCTCGAAATACCCCCCTTCAAAATGGACACTATGAACTTATAAACCCCCCCCTCGAAATACCCCCCCCCAAAATTAGTGTATAGAGAACGTAAATGACAAAGGCTGCGGTTTGTCATCCGGGCAATGCAGAACACACGTTAAAAACGATGACTCTGTTATGTGAGAACAGTGTTTGCACGTCTACACACTTATAAATGTCTTTAGAGTCTTATAAATGGCGATTTTTGTTGCTTTTTTCGACGTCTGCGTACGTTTCAGACGACATTTTAGTACTGGGATTTCAAAAAATTTCTG
>OZ038454.1:27516452-27766503 GCA_964036195.1 Sphaerolaimus hirsutus | reverse complement strand
ATTTTATTATTATTTTGGAATAAAATAAAATAAAATAAAATGAAACAAGAATAAAATAAAAATAAAATACATTTTTATACAATTTTTATACAATTTGTATACAAATGATTTTTATAAAACCAACCCTGGTTGTGGCTGATAACACTCAGTATTGGAAACGATTAAGGTATTGATTCATATATTATCCTTAGAAAATTGTAGACCCGTAGCATGATCCACACTCGTGTAATTAATTTCACGACGTCATTTCACGTCATCATTTCACGTCGAATCGACGCTGAGCTCTAATTCCGGCCTTATAAGGGGGTAGTTATTAGTGATGGAATGGCGCCAAAGGGCGCCGCGCCATAGTGCCATTGGCCCCCTTTTTCTGTGGCGCCCTTGGCGCCTAGCGCCCTTTTTTTCTGGCGCTTTTCCATCACTAGTAATTATTCAAGATACCGTATTACCTCGAATTATCCCCCCCCTTGAATTAACCCCCCCTCAAAATGGGCTGGGAAAAAATAAACCCCCCTCGAAATACCCCCCCCCCCTTCGGAATGATGTACGTCATGTACATAATAAATACGTCATGTACGCAATGTACATGATGTATATTACTGTTAATTTGCATTGCAGCTACACATAGAGTAGTTTGTGTAGCTATCTACGTTTTTATGTCCAAATATATCCTGTTTGGACACATTTATTACCTATTTTGGGTACGCAAATGCCTACTATTTACTAAGATCCTTATGAAAATTTCTGACGAAATAATAAACCCCCCCCCCTCGAATAACCCCCCCCCCCTCGAATTAACCCCCCCTCAAATTTTGCTGGCGAAATAATAAACCCCCATGGGGGTATTTCGAGGTAATACGGTAGTGCTATTTTCCCCCCTCAGCCAACAGGGGAAATTATTCCTAGGGAGTTAGTTATTCAAGTAAGATACTTATTTAAGGATTTACGGTAGATATAAATATGATATTTCGCATAGTTATCTGCAGAGTACATATTATAAATATTTACACACTAGCAGGATTCTCTCCGACCTTTGGTCGGGTTTTGTGGTTCTCTACAATTAATACCATTGGAGGAAATATGATAGTTTAGTTAAGTTTGCCCACATGCTAGGCATGTGTTTTGAAATGTGGTATGTAATGTACCAACAATAACAAGACCAATACCAAAGATGCAATGTTTTGGAATGGATTTTTTGTAAACTTCTGTAAAATGGTTGGGCAGTGTGCATTTTGTGTGGTATAGGTTTTGTGATATGATAGTGTGGTTTTTGCAAGGTGTCGTACTTTGTTGTTATCTTAAATTGGTTACATTTTTGCTTTGCTGTTCTTTTTGTGTTTGTAAATCCTTGTGGTATTAATTGTAGAGAACCACAAAACCCAACTGAAGGTTGGAGAGAATCCTGCTATAGGTACCCACTACTCAGAGGCTTGCAAAAACTGACACCCCAGTGGGGACCCCCCTCCAAATGGCATCACCCAGGGAACCCCCCAAAAGTGGCACCCCCTGGGAACCGCCCAAAAATGGGACCCCCTAGGGCCCCACAAATATGGCACCCCTGAGGACCACCAAAAAATGGCACCCCTTAGGGACCCCCAAAAATAGCACCCCCTAGGGACCCCCCAAAAAATGGCACCCCCTGGGGACCCCCCAAACATGGCACCCCCTAGGAACCGCCACAAAAATGGCACCCCCTGGGGACCCACCCAAAGTTGGCTCCCCCTGGGGACTCTCCAAAAATGGCACCCCCTGGGGACCCCCCCCCCCCCAAAATGGCACCCCCCTATGGACCCCCCCCCCACAAAGAAATATAGCACCCCCCTAAGGACCAACAAAAAACAGCACCACTGGGGACCACCCAAAAAATTGCATCCCATGGGGACCCCCTTGAAATGGCACCCCCCATATGTGCCTCCAAAAAATGGCACCCCCTGGAGACCCCCAAAAATGGCACCCCATGGGGACCCCCTCTAAATCCTGTAAACACAGCCCCTAGTTTGGAAACTCCTGTAAACTCAGCCCCTAATTTGGAAACTCCCATAGACTCAGCCCCTAATTTGGAAACTCCCATAAACTCAGTCCCTAATTTGGAAACTCCTGTAAACTCATTTTCAGGTTTATGGTAATGTAGTGTCAAAATAGAATGAATATTTGAAATACTCGCTAGCATCAATCCACAAATGCATCAATTCACAATCTTCAATTTTTTAGCCCCAGGGGTTAGACTTAAAGGTTATGGTTATGTAGAGTAGAAATGGAGTGCACATCTCAAATCACTGCAATAAAAAACCCACAAATGCATCATTTCACAAATTGAAAGTTTTTGGGCCCAGGGGTTCATTATCAGGGTTTTAGTAATGTGGTGTAAAAATTGAGTGTATATTTGAAATCGCTACAATCAGAAACCCACAAACACATCATTTTATGATTTAAAAATTTTTAGCCCTGGGGGTTCATTTTCAGGGTTATGGTAATGTAGTGTCAAAATGATCTGCATATTTCAAATCAAGGCAATCAAAAAGCCAGAAATGCATCATTTCACAATTTCTAATTTATTTTCAATTTTCAATTTAAGGCTTACAGTAATGTAGAGTTGAAATTGAGTCATTTCGAATCAGTGCAATTAGAAACCTGCAAAATGCATCATTTCACAATTTGAAATTTTTGGGTCTAGGGGTTCAATTTCAGGGTTTTAGTAATTTAGTGTCAAAATGGAGTGCATATTTGAAATTGCTACAATCAGAAAGGGCCCACACAAGCTAGTTGATGCCAAAATTAGCGTCAACTCGGAGTCAACTGGTCAAAAATTCAATTGACTCTGAGCCATTTACAATATGTATCCAAAAAATCCCCTTCTTTCATTCTACATCAATCGACTTCTCAATATTTCTTAATCAACACAGGTAAAAAATTAAAAATAGTTATACTTAAAACAGTTGACTCTGAGTTGACTCAATCGACTTCTAAAAAGTAGCGTCAACCACCGTGTGGAGCGACAAACCCACAAATGCATCATTTTATGATTTGAAAGTTTTCAGCCCAGGGGGTTCATTTTTAGGGTTATGGTAATGTAGTGTCAAAATGAAATGCATATTTCAAATGAGTGCAATCAGAAATCCAAAAATGAATGATTTCACAAATTGAAAGTTTTTGGCTCCAGAGGTTCATTTTCAGGGTTATGGTTATGTAGTTTTCAGGGTTATGTAGTGTCAAAATGGAGTGCATATTTCAAATCAGTGTAATCAGAAACCCACATTGAATCATTTCACAATTTCTAATTTTTGAAGCCCTGGGCATATTTGAAATTGTTACACTCAGAAACCCACAAATCCATCATTTTATGATTTGAAAGTTTTTGGCCCAGGGGGTTCATTTTTAGGGTTATGGTAATGTAGTGTCAAAATGAAGTGCATATTTTAAATTAGTGCTATCAGAAACCCGAAAATGCATTATTTCTCAAATTGAAAGTATTTGGCCCCATGGGTTCATTTTTAGGGTTATGGTAATGTAGTGTCAAAATGGAGTGCATATATCAAATCAGTGCAATCAGAAACCCAAGAATGAATGATTTCACAAATTGAAAGTTTTTGGTTCCAGAGGTTCATTTTCAGGGTTATGGTCATGTAGTTTTCAGGGTTATGTAGTGTCAAAATGGAGTGCATTATATATCAAATCAGTGCAATTAGAAACCCACAATGCATCATTTCACAATTTGAAAGTTGGCCCCAGGGATTCAATTTCAGGGTTATGGTAATGTACTGTCAGAATGGAGTGCATATTTCAAATCATTGTAATCAGTAACCCACAAATGCATCATATCACAATTTATATTTTTTAGCCCCGGGGGCCTCACTGAAGGATTATGGTAATGTTATTGTTAACTCCCATAAACTCAGCCCCTAATTTGGCAAACACCCATCAACTCAACTCCCATAAACTCAGCCTCTAATTTGTAAACTTGTGTCAACAGCCCCTTATTTTTAAACTTCTGTCAACTCAACCCTAATTTATAAACACCCATCATCAACTCAACCCTGAATTGAAAACTCAGCCCCTAAAAACTCAAGTTCACCCCCTATACATGTGCAATTGCATTCTTGTGAAGCAACTTTGCCATCTACTAACCCTGTTTGTCAAGATTGTAACGTGTTTGTAAAGGGCATTTTGTACTAATAAATAGTGACTGCATTGTGTGCAAAAACACACACGAATCGGGCAAAAAATGAGGCTGTGATTGTGCCCCTATCTTTTGCATTAGGCATCCTTTGCACGCAGTTCTCTCGAAAATATATAGGTTTAGATAATGATTGGACGCCATATGCAAACTCTGTCTCTGCGGTGCTGATGAAAATTGAAATTGTTCCCTGGGGGCAGTGCCGAGCCCTGTAAAGTATAAAGAACAGTGTCATATGTCATGTAAAATGTCACGCAAAGTGTCATTAGTTGTGACAAATGTACCTAATGACAAATGTATCTAAAGTGTCAACTGCCATGCAAAGTGTTAAATGGCATGTCAAATATCAAGCTTGTTAATTGTTATGACAAATGTTACACCCACTTTTGCTCTACAGCAGGGCGGCACCCATCAGAGATTTTCCAATTTGAACGACCTCGGCGTATGAAAAATATCATGGTAAATATCAGAAGCACAAAGTTCTGTGAGAAATTACCAGAAATCCCCCTTTTTGGCGTTGTATTTGTTAACAACTAGATGACATTCAGGTATACGATTTAATGATGTATTTACATGTATCGTGTGAAATTGAACAACTCTAGTAGTGTGAAACCGATGCTCAGTGTAGACTTGGCGCTAATAAAAGTGATAACGTCATATGTTAACTCAGTCACAATGCCTTAATTCTCCTTGGCACGCTTCCAACGCGAGACATAAATTAGTGCGAGTCAGTTTTACACAAAAATTTACCGCTTTTCTTGTGACTTGTCGACTTGCGAAATTGGCCACTTTCATTCGAGTGTGCATTCATTTCGTGAATGAATTGATACTTGCTTGAGTATGTTTTAAACAAACTTCATTTCCAATTCAAAGTTCAATATAGTTTTCATTCGGCTCACTTTTCTGACGGTGAAAGCTATCACTTCCTCGAAATACCCGTTGAATTAACCCCGCTCAGAGCGAGCTGAGGAAAAGACATCACCCCGTCTGGAATAAGATACATCATGTAATGTTACTAGTGTACCGTATTACCTCGAATTATCCCCCCCCCTTGAATTAACCCCCCCCCCCCCTCCCTCAAATTAACCCCCCCTCCCCTCAAAATGGGCTTGGGAAATAATAACCCCCCTCGAAATACCCCCCCCCCTTCGGAATGATGTACGTCATGTACATAATAAATACGTCATGTACGCAATGTACATGATGTATATTACTGTTAATGTGCATTGCAGCTACACATAGACTAGTTTGTGTAGCTATCTACGTTTTTATGTCCAAATATATCCTGTTTGGACACATGTATTACCTGTTTTGGGTATGCAAATGCCTACTATTTACTACGATCCTTACGAAAATTTCTGACGAAATAATAATAAAAAAACCTCGAATTAACCCCCCTCAAATTTTGCTGGCGAAATAATAAACCCCCATGGGGGTATTTCGAGGTAATACGGTATTTATTGCTCTCACTCAGCACCGCAGCCACGATTACTGCGATTCTTCGCGGAAATTTCTGGCGAAATAATAAACCCCCTGGGGGTATTTCGAGGAAATCCGGTATTCAAACAAACGCGTGAAACCTCATTTCAGTGTCTTTCTCCCACGTAGCTCCATTAATGGAAAAATCTTTCGCACGTTTAACACCGCCATTTTTGTTCAAACTCGAATTATCACAATCATTTACGCTGGTCGAGAAATTCATTTGTTGGTGGTAAAAAGTGCCGCCGTTTGACATCGAAAATAGAAAATTATTCCACAAGATTTGGGCGACTTCAGATGCTAATTTGTGGCTGGAATGATCAGGGGGCAGTCCCAGACCCTGTAAAGTGCCATGTACAATGTCTAATATCATGCAAAGTGTCTAAAGTCGTGTAAAACGCCCTGGAATATGGCAAACGTACGTAAATTATTTTTTTACAATTTTCTAGAGCATTTTACATGACTTTACGCACTTTGCATGACATTTTACACTTTACACTGTATTTAACAGGGTCTGGGACTGACACCAGATATCATAGTCAAGCAGAATAATCCATCAACTCCGAGCAAATTTCTCTGAAACTGCTTCATTGTTTTGATGTCCTCTGCACTTGGAGACAATTTTGATGTCTCATTGTTATGGCTGTAACTGAAGTTTTGCGATTTCTGGCATGATATGTAGAGTTGGATAGCTTTTAGTCCCTGTGGGCGTGTGGACAATAAGTTATTTATATTTTGTTTATACTCTGTGGACGGCGATTTACATCCGCACATACTTAGGCTAGGGTTCAAACGGGATCCCGATACCGATCCCAGATCCCGTGAAATTTCAGGATTTAGCAGTCCCGATCCCGATCCCGAAAATTTTCAAATCCCGATACCGAGAAACTCCAAAGTCCGGGATCCCGATCCCGGAAAAATAAGTGGAAATAAAAAAAGTGAAAAAATGACATTTTTGCATGCAAAAAATGTCAAAACAAACCCCCAGCGTCCATTTTATGCCAATTTTCTGGCATTCAATAGTCTTTATGAACAACTGTGGATGCCAGAACATTGGCCAAAATCTCTATCCCAAGACCCCAATCCCGATCCCGAAAAAATGCCAATCCCGATTCCGATCCCGTGCCGTGACCCCAATCCCGGCCAATCCCGATCCCGATCCCGAAATCTCAAAAAAAACAATCCCGATCCCGATCCCGAAATGTCAATCCCGTTTGAACCATAACTTAGGCACAACTAAAAACCGAAAATATGCCTCTTTATAATAAAGTTCACATTTTACAAGCGTCACTGGCAGCAGCATAGCCCAATTTGCGCTTATGACATTCACATTAGCCAAAATTTCATCGTGTGACACCTTTTTATCGGAGCCCTTATGTGAAGTTGGCTGCCAGCCAAAAATTTCGAAATCACTATAAATATAACTAAAATTGGTTAAAGATAGGTATATAACCATGTATATAGATGCAAATAGTGACTATAGAGGTGAAAATTGGCAAAACGGAGCAAATTTGAGCAATTTTGAGCTTTCACTATCGTTTGTACAATACACGCTTGTGAATGTCACAATGTGACAGTGAAATTTCTGCTTGTGAAACAAAACATTCCGCTTGTGACATTCACAAGCGCACAAGCACTTATGCCGCCTATGACTTGCAGAATATTGAAAATTGAAAACTTGCAAACTTACAAAACACGCAAAACATACCTTCGCGGGCACTAAAATCCTGCCAATCCAATAAATTATGGACAAAACGATGACTACTATAAGCAGGGCGCACCAGCACCACAACAAGATGAATATCTTCTCGTTGAACATGTTCACTGTGAGCGCGCACTGGACCGTGTGCCGGTGCAGCACGTTGCCGCGCTCACGAATCTATGAGGTTTCTTATAAAGATGTGACTTTCATTTTTGGGACTATTTTATCTAATTCGAAGCTTGCAGACAATGCAGGTACCAATTCCATCTATGACATGTGAAAAGTAAGAAAAAGTGTGAACCGGGGGCAGTCACAGACACTGTAAAACACCCTGTAAAGTGTAAAATTTCTTGTAAAATATCATGTGTCATGTAAAAAAACCCTTTAAAATGTCATGTGTGATGTAAGAGACCCTGTAAAATGTAAAATGTACAGGGATTTTTACAGAGTCTGAGACTGGAGCCTGGGCTCATGAATATGAAAGTAGAGTAAAAGTAAAATTTGAAAAATAATATGTTGCTTATAACTTTAATAGCACATATCACATGTTCACTTGCGAAATTGGCCCATTTTGTCCAACCAACCAAACTAACTTCAAAGTCGCACATGGCAACTCTTGGAAAGTTGCCAGACTCTGTCCATCTGCGGCCTGTCAGTAAATCTCTCAGAGCAAAAAAGCCATAGAACACATTCGTTTTGCCCAGAAACACAGTCATAAGACAGATTTGGGACATAGCTGTGACCAGATAAACCAGGGATGGTCCCGTACCCTGTGAAGTGTTGAAGTCAAGTGACAAATGTGAAATGTCATCTACAATGTTGATTAAAAAAGTAAAGATTTTTATAACTGTACTTTTTCCATTTTGACACTTGACAGATTTTCATGACATTTGACACCTAACTTTACACTTTACAGGGTACGGGACTGCCACCAGCTTTATAGCCAAGTATAGCAGCGTGACTGAACATTGGACTTTCATGGGGCCATCTCTGTTGTGCTGCGTAAAAAAATGTCTTTTAACTGTAATAGTCCTGAAAAATCCCTTTATTTTATGTTTACAACGAGGGGAGAATGAATGAAACGCTAAAAGTGTCGCGATTCAGGGAAATTTTGCCCGACATCAAAAATGATGAGTATCAATCAACATTGACGCCAGAATATTTGCAAACTATAAACGCAAGCGTGGCAAAAAAATCGCTATAGCATTGCCGTAAATGCTCCAATAAGACGACAGTCGGTTTATTGTTTTCAGCACATTTTTGGGGGTCGCATTATTGGAGAGGTCGCTTTATTGGAGAGGGTCGTATTGTATTTTTCAAAAACTCAACAACTCAACTTTTTCATTTAACGCGTATGAGCATGGCACCGTAAAGCAATAGGTAATCACATCAAAGCCACAAAATTCTCAAAATACTTAATATTCGGGTTCAACGATATCAATTAGCGGCGTCCGAAGATTGCGACATCGTTTTTCTTTTTTCAATTTTTCGTTGGGGGTCGGATTATTGGAGGGTGTCGGATTATTGGAGAGGGTCGCTTTATACTTACACAACGTGCCAAAGGGGGTCGTACTATTGGAGAGGTCGCTTTATTGGAGGGGGGTCGTCCTAATAGAGCATTTACGGTACCAAAGACGCGCACATTCAATGAATCCACAAAAATGTATCGTATACGCCCAGGGGTTTCATCATCTCAACAGAAATATCGTGAGCGGGGGTTAATCGAGGGGGCTCATTGTAGGGGGTATAATTTCGCCAGAAATTTTCCTTATACATACTTCCCCACTCGCGGAATTGACGCCAGATTGCAAAAACCGTCAACTCAATCGCACCTCAGGCGTCAACTGGCCGCCATCGCCGTGGGCGCCGTGTCCGAGAGCAGTTAGCAAATGTGCAGCGATGCCGTTGACGGCGGCGCGTCGCTGGGCGCACCATTTCTGACTGCCTTGCCCGTTGCACAATTTACCTGTCGAGTGGCGATTGACAAGAGGGTAGAGTGAGTGATAACGAAAAAGTGCAAAATTTGCACTGCCACTGGCGGGAATCGAACCCGCGCCTCACGTATAGAACACGAGCGCCCTGCCATAACCGTTTAGATTTTACAAGGTCTAGTACCAATAGCCAACATCGCCATAGCAAAATGGCGGCAAGCGCCAAAAGCGCCAGTTTTTCTTTGGCGCTAGCACCAGGCGCCAGCGTCACGGCGCCCTTAAATACATCACTATACAGGTCTAACCCAGATACACCCTCGCAAAATCAATCCAATTTAACCAACCAATAAGCATCGCATCATGTCTGGCCGCGTGTTCCTCGCTGGCCATGGCGCCAATGGCGTGCACGTCGAGTTGACTGAGAGTGGAGCTGGCAGCGCGCCAAGCCAGCGCGGGCAGGTAGAACAGCACGGCGCTCAGCGACAACACCACCGGTACCCACTGGTAGTAGGTGAAGCGTTCGCTGGGGGATATTGATGGAAAATGTGGGTCAAGTGGCTTTGTGTAGATATATGGGGGCAGTCCCGTACCTTGTAAAGTGTAACGTCAATTGTCAAATGTCATGTAAAATAATTTCAGGTGTCAAATGTTATGTAAAATAATGTCAGGTGTCAAATGTTATGTAAAATAATGTCAATTTTAGAAGAAAATAATTTTCTGAACTTTGCATGACACTTGGTATAGTACTCGAAGCCGCTTTTTTCTTCAAACATTCTTCTTATTGTGAAAGTGCGTGCATAAATATCCTGTTCGTACGCACGTTATCGACTAGAACATAAGTAATTTTGGGCGCATACCTTGCTGTCCGCCGAGCATACTAAGCTCTGATAATGTCATTCCAACATTCACTACTTTTCAGTATTCAAAACCGTTTCAGGGCTAACTTTTTCCTTCCATAATCCATCGGCGAAATATACTGAAAATCATGTTTATCAACATTTTTTTCTGCCGAGTTGACGCCCATATCGGTGGGTACGAAATATTTGCTCTCTGCCCAACAGTAATTCTCCGCGTACTGTTCCCAGGAATCCGTGAACTCGGCGGGTACCCAGCACTGGATCGGGTAGCCTGGAATTTTGTGCATTTGAAAGTTTGTGCTTTTGAAAACTTTTGCACTTGGTGCAATTCTGAAGTGAATAAGGGGGAAGAAAAGATTTTAAAAAATGTCGGTTGAAAAATCAACTTGTGATTTTAAAAATGTGACACAATATCTGAATTCTCACAATTCTGATAGAAGAGCGCTGTTTTATCTTTTGTCAGCTTCTTACACTCACCGTCAACTTGCGGTGTTATGAGGAAAAACAATATGTATGAAATTTGTCAATGTGTCAGAAATAGACATGCCGTATTTCTCCTAATAGTACGGCACCTCCAAATAGAACGGCAGGTTTTGGCACCCCCCTCACCAACCAGCATACTGTTTAACACAAGTGAGCAGGGCGCAAGTAAGCACCAGCGCAGGGGACGCGTGGTAGCACAAACGATCTACAAAATCGTCGTCGTGTCTGGGGGGTCGCAGAAAGTGGAACGCCGCGCAGATGTAGTACAGCAGTACTGAGCCGGAGATGGTCTGTGGGGGGTGGTTTTCTGGTTGGATGCCACTTGCCTTGTCCTGTCAATTCCGCAATGGAGAAGTAAAAAAACAATTTTGAAGTGAGAAGTTGAAAGTTGACAAAAAAAGAACCATGGTGTGAGAAGTAAAACTAGAAATCAAAATCTAAGTACCGTATGACCTCGAAATACCCCCATGGGAAAATATTAATTCGCCAGCAAAATTTGATGGGGGGGGGGGTTAATTTAAGGGGGGTATTTTAAAAAATTACTTCCCACTTCAAAATTAGTTTTTACTTCTCAACTAGCGGAACAAACCCCTGGGCAACAAAAAATCTCAACCCTATCAAACAACCCCCTAAACCCCACCCAAAAATAACCTGCTTCTCCTTATGCAGATAAGTCCTGGGAAACTTTGTTCTGTGATTTGTGGCCGCCGGATGAACGGCCAAACGTCGCACATGACTGTATCTGTCCTCTTTCTTCAAGTTTGTATGCTGCGGACAATTTCAAGCGACTTTGAATTGGGTTGAATTAAGAAAATTGGAGTGAGATTTGGCCTAGTGCCAATTACGAACCCTGTAAAATAAAAAATGTCGTTCAAAGTGACAAAAGTCATTCAAAATGCAGCGTAAAATAGCAAATTTTAATTGTTTTTTTTAAACCGGTTGTTTGATATTTCACAGGGCATTTAACATCACTTTTGACACTTTATGAGGACTTTTACAGGGTCTGAAACTGCCTCCTACCTAGTGTACCTGTGCACACACTAGTTTTAATGAAATTTAGTAAACTCATGAATCAGCATTTTTATACTGTTCAAATGTAGTTTCTAACCTCAAAGTGCACAAATTGCTCCCTCAGAAATGTGTCGAACAGATTTCTGCGCGAAACGTCATCACGACTTAGATGCGGATGCATTTTCCAGTAATTTTCATGAAATTACCTTTTTCTCGGCTGTTTAAATTAGATATTTGTTTGTGCGTATACCGTATTTCCTCGAATTACCCCCCGGGGGTTTATGTTTTCAGAGTGAAAATTTTGAGAGAAAAACGTGAAAAATGCAACAATAACCACCATTTATAAGCTTTTACAGCCTAATATAAGGATGTAGATGGTATAAACGATGTTCTAACGTAACACAGTAAGTGTTTTGAACGTCTGTTATGCATTTCCCGGACCACAAATTCATAGTGCCCATTTTGAGGGGGGGGGTATTTCGAGGAAATACGGTATATGATGCACAAAGGGAGGGTATGAAAGTTCCCTGACGCGATTACATTTTTGCACCGTTAGTATGTTTATAAATATTCACGATTCAACTTGCTGAAATCGACAGGCGGATAATAATATCGGGAATGGTTGATGCTCACAGAAAATGATGGCAAAAACACATTCAAACACACAGAACTCATTGAGCTTATGTTTTTGTTGTAAAACACAGAAAGTACGCAGGATGCAGGAATATAATGATAAAGTTTAAATAATTCACATTATTTCCTTTTTGCAAATATCAGAAAGTGAAAAATACAGAACGTTTCTGTGAAAGACAAAATGAACCCTGTGTTTTCAAGCTTCAAGGCAGTAAAATATACCTTGTAGAACTGTACAAGCGACGAATGCTTTTTTCACGTTTTTTCGTAAAAAAAGTTTTGAACAATTTTGCTTTTATTGGTGATGACGTCATGATGGAGCGTTCCTTACAAAAAATGCATAGTAATATTTATGTAAACCACGGGGTAAAGTCCACGGAATAGCAAACTATAGTTTACTTGGGACGACTTTTAAAATCCAAAACATCGAAAATACCTAAATGGAAAACACAATTATAAATACAAAAAATTATTCACACAAAAATCACATGTGCTTTTGTCAGTAATTCCGCAAAAGCAAAACCCAACTAAGTTAGCGATCTGTGCGGATATATCAGATTAGCGTAATTGCAGTTTGCATTTGACAGTGACTGCCCCCTGCCGATGATAGTTGAGCTATTTTACTGAGTTCCATTTTAATAGTTTTATTCTATCTTATGTATTTAGAATAATTGCTTAGAGCAAGGGAAGCTGGGCATTTATGTTGTTGCTTTTCTTGTTTTAGTGTTACGCTTCTGTGTGGATTTTAAAATATCAGCATTTAGATGTGAGGCATTTTAAGTTTCAAGGACGCTTTTGGCGCTTGGCGGTTTGCTGTGGCCCTTGGCGCCATGCCCAAGAAATGCGCCATGGCGTTTGGCGCTACCTTTCAGTGGCGCCAGGAACAAAAGCGCCATTTCGCCTGGTGTTCGTCCCGGCGTTGACGCTTGCGGCAAAGCAAAAAAACCCATAACGTTGGCAAACAAAAGTTCAAACACTTTTCGAGATTTTTTCAACCAAATTTTTTTCCAACGTTTTGTAAAAAGCGCACGTTTAAAATATCGTTGGCACGCTTCCAGCATGAACCACCGAAGCAAGGTGTAAAGTCGCTGGAGTATAGAACCGAAAACTGGCGGTATCAGATTATATAGGTTCCATCCATGCTGCTACACCGTGACAATTCAAATTTAAATTGACCGGGACAATTTTCATGTGCACATGTCGCAATGTCGAAAGAGAATTAATATTGGTAAATATGTATGCGCATATGAACATCATTTACACAACCAATTTTTATCAAAATTTGAATGGAAACCGGTGGACCCAGTTGACATCCGATGTCTTTGTCAACTAGTAACCGTGCAGTGCCCATATGAAGACGACAAAAAGTAACACGAAACTAACCCCTTGATTTTTGGCCACCCTGTTATAACTTTTATGGCCAGATTTTTCGCGCCGCTCACATTTCACAAAGCCAATGTCGTCATCCAAACCCATTTTTTTGTCGGATTTTCAGCGACAAATTGTTTTTTATGTCTTTAAATTGAAAATAAATGCCATGCAAAATCGACTTCAAATAGGAATAAATACATTTGAAGAGCTTTATGTATGCATAATTTTGCCGAGGCGCTTCAAAGGCGTCAAAAGCTTTGCATAATAAATTGTGCCATCTTTGTATTTAAATACTAATTAGTACATTTTGACGGGCTGTTTGAGCGGCGAGCGTCTTAGGGCGGATATGAAAGTGGACGCGCATGGAGCCTCTGTAAATAGATTTGCATGTGCAAAATGGTTGATCTGTGAAATGTCCACATTGGCGTTACGTACACTGGGTGTCAACTGGTTTCCGTGTCAAATGTCAATTCAGATTTTATTTGACAATTTTGAATTTTCAAGTGCACATGCGGCAATGTGCAACCTAATATGGACGTGTGCAATTGAACATGGTTCGGCGACCCGCCAACTAAAATCTGAATGGAAACCAGTCTTCCCAGTTGACACCCGATGTCATTGTCAACTGGTGTGTGCATGTCAACTGTTGTAATGATTATTTTGCTCACATTAACAACTAGCGTTTTGCACCTTTACTGTCCTGCAAATGCGAGTATTCCCCATAGTTGGTGAGTGCTTTTGAGTGCTTTGGTCCCAGTTACTTATTTACTTTGCTGTGCTTATTTGCAGTTGTTAAAACGTATTTACGTTTACTTGATAAATACGTATACTCGAGTTGTGCGTAAGTACGTTTACGTTTCCCCCGAAAAATACCGGTACTTACTTGCTCGCGTACTTTTTGAAAGTGCGCGAGTACAGAAAACGTAATTGAGAATTTTTTGGCACGCATAAAAAGCAAAAACCACTCAAACGAATTGAAACGGCTGCAAAAATGGCAGCGGAAATGACAGAAGTTGCGATAGGTAGGGAAAGCGACGATTCTCATATTTACTTTTACTCTTTTTTACATCGTCTAGGTATAAAATCGAAAAATTCTTGCTTTTACGTTTTTCCTGAATGAAAATACTGGTATTTACGTTTACTCACATTTTACGCAGCGTAAAGGTAAAAAATTTACTTCACGTTCTCTGTACTAAGGGTAAGTAAAAAATAGAATACTTTACGTTTACTATAAAAAACTCAGTAAATTTAACTATTCCCTCGCTTCCGTATTTGCTTGCACAGAAACCATAAATTGCCAATAAATAACCATAAAGAGACGATAAATTACCAGCACTATGTAGGGAAAAAATAACGAACATCCTACCCGGCATGAGTGTCCTCTAAAAACGCAATTTTTATCTCTGTTTTGAATAGGGTTCACACGGGATTGACTTTCTGGTTTCGGAATTGGCTTTTCACGATTTTTGGGATCGCGATCTGGGTCCCGGGATCAGGATCAGGACAGCAAAATACCGGCATTTTTCGGGATTCGGGATTGGGATCGGGTCCCGTTTGAACCATAGCTTTGAATTCTCTAAAACAACGTTTTTCATGCGACAACGACGTTTATTATGCAAATTTAATTAGTAAAATTCTACATTAATGTATACCAACACGGGTTGTAACGTTTGTATTGGTTTTGATCACTCAATATTTTGTCAAAATTTAGACATATCAAAAAGTTCGACATTCGACACGATACTTTTACAAACGAAAACGATAGGAAATACTTCATTTATTGTTAAATTTCAAAGTAGAATCATCTGTCAATGATCAACAGTCTCCATAAGAACCAATCTGAAACGTGAAGAAAATTTGAACAAAAATAATAAAATTAAGCCAAGTGAGGTTCGATTCGGGATATGTTTAAGCGTCGGTTCCGGATTGTGTTGAAGACTCGGTTCCGGTTCTCGGTTCCAAAATACGCTCGGTTCCCAACACTACCCGGTGCCAATTCCACAAACGGACGAGTAAAAACAATTTTGAAGTGAGAAGAAAAACGTAAACAAAAAGTACCATTTCTTTTAACTTTTCACTTATAAATTTACTTTCCTTTTTATATTCCAGTTCTCACATACAAATTCAGTTGGTTTTTACACCTCCACTTGCGGAATTTACCCCCAAATGCTTGGACACCCCAACCCCCCATTGGAGACCCCCTCCTAACCCCCCCCCCACCTCAACTCACGGTTTTAACTGCTGCGCAAAGTGCGTCAACGAGTCAACAGCCTCGGCAGGGTCAACCCCATCCTGTGCTGAGACGGACAGCTCTACGAGAAGGGAACCAGTCACCTGTTCCCGCTTGTCTACGTCACCGGGAACTAGCACTCGTTGCAGTCTGGAAGGGGGGGGGTGTGTTTGGATGAGGTATTTAGTTGACGCGGCGTCAAGTGGTGTGAGTTGACGGTTGGATGGTTGCGGTTTTCAAAATGAGTTTTTTTTGAAGAATTAGGTCATTTTTTAAAAACAGGTTTGTTAAAACGTTTTTTCCACACTTAGCCAAGGACATAACATTTGAAACACTTTCCTAAAAGAAAAATACAGTCACCAAAACAATTGCTTACCTGAACACAGTGGCGCGTAATCGACCTTTGTTAATAGCAAATCCTTGACACACGTACTCGTATTTCATCCTGCGAGTTGAATTTGAACTGAAATTATAGTACTGGATTTGGACCCCCCCCCCCCCCGCGAATGAGAATTCAAATCGTAAAAAAATAAAAAGTTAGCGTGATTACCATTGAAAAAGTCTCTAAGAGATTTATAAACAAAAAATATTTACCAGAAAACAAGAAAACATATAAGATTGAACAAAAAATTCCAATATTCAACAGAAATTACGTTTTGATATTTTTGTGCGGTATTAAAAAAGAAAAGAAAAATATAGCATTTATACACTACCGTGCAGAATAGTTGAGACTTTTCGCGCTGAGTGATTAATGTTGCCAGAATTTCGAAATGGGTTGAGCAAAACATTTGGATACTATACATTGGTACCCTGGGGGGTTGACTACACATGCCCGGGATGACCGCCCCTCAAGTTCAAATCTGTGTATATTCCTAGTGTACAAACATATTAACTCAGTTTGTTCATGTTTCAGAATAGTTGAGACTTTTCATACTTTGGGCAGTAGCCACCCAGCATCTCACTTTAAAGTCTATATCCAATTCCTATGTTCATTTTTTACAAAATTTTCACCATGACAACTGCTTGCCTGCATCACTGAGCTCTGTGTGCAGCCAGAAACATTCTAAGCATGAACAGCATATGACAATGGATATATGGAAATGTGGAATTTATTTATTTTTGCTGCAGTTTTGCATCCATTGCCAGCAACTCTGAAATGGGGGTAGGCATACTACTGGGTGGGGCTATTTGGTGTGTAAATTTAAGGTTTTGGATTTGCTCTATTAGGGAGAAAAGTTGGCCCAACTGTGAATGAGTAATGTGCAATTATTTTGAATGGAATGAAGATGGAAGTTTGTAAGTGCAATAACTTTTGATTAGAAAGAGATATTGAAAAAACGTTATTGTCATATTAATTCTCTCTGTCTAAAGTATGTTATAGACTGTTCAATAACAAAATTTTCATGCTGCAAACCCCAGTAAAATAAGCATAAAATATTTAGACACCATTGAAAACTTTGAAGTGCCATAACTTTTTGATTGGAAAGAGATATTGAACTCATTTCTGTTTTAAATGAATCCTTGTTGTCTAAAGTATATGATAGCATGTTCAAAAAAATTATGTTTTCGTGTTCAAAAACTGGGTCAAATTGACATACGGAATTTAGACATCACTAAACCGACCACAGAAATAGAATCTGCAGGTTGTCCCGATCATTTGAAGTGTTGAATGATTCAAATCAGCCCAGAAATGGTTGAGTAATTAAGCTTCAAAGACACACATCCAGATTGCCCATTTTTTGTATATTTATTGACCATCTTTTTATAGACCCCCCTTATCTCAGGCCTGGGGGTTGCTTTGAGCAAACAAAAAATTTTCGTTGTTGCCCGTGCATCAAACCCCAATATACTCAGATGGCATCAAAATTGAGCAAGGGACAAGAAATTGGGAAGCAAAAAAGTGCAGTGGACCCCCAGCCTACTGTTTCTCTATGTGTGAAAAGTCTCAACTATTCTGCACGGTAGTGTATTTATTTTTACTTTTCCAGGGGGGGGTTCCGAGATATTTAATTACCTATATTTTTTCGCGAAATTTTCTGAGATTACCGTATTACCTCCAATATTGTAGGTGCTCTTCCAATAAAAAGTACCCTCCATATAAGGCGTAATTACTGTGACCAAATAATCCCACATCCATACAAATAGTACCCACTTGAATCCGAGCGCCTTCACGAGCGACATCATATCGGGGCATTGCACGAGCGAGTCAGCCACTTTCCTAACTGTAGCCTGTTTACGTTTTTTCGCATCGCTCTCGGGCACGCCCACGTAGCGAAAGAGCCATGGGGCAGATCTGAGTAGGTCAGGGATAGATAGCTGACAAATTTTCTGGGTGGGGGGCTGGGGGGTGCTTGGGGAGGGCTCGCGGGGGCAAAATATATAGGCTTTTTCAGTGCATAGAAGGCAGAAAATGGAGAAAAAAAACGCTAAAAACAGGCTAAAAATGGCTAAAAATGGTATATAAACATGTATATAGGCGAAAGCCGCGATTTTGAAGGTGAAAAACGATAAAAATTTATGATTTTGACCGAAATTTGGGGCAAAGTTTCTCAAAAATCGCTCCAGGTAGGTAGGTAGCTGAGCGATTTGGGGGGGAGGGGCTATCCTGATCCTGGAAAAATTTGACAATTGACTTTTTTGCACTCGAAAATGTGAATGAAAACCTCCAGCGTGCATTTTATGCCACTATCTGGCGTTCAACTGTATTTTTAGTGTTTTTTTTTGTTAAAACACAACCAGAACTTTGTCCAAAATTCCGATCCCGAAAATTTGAAATGCCAATCCCGATCCCGAAAATTCTAAAAACAAATCCGGATTCCGAAAAGTCAATCGAATTTGGTGCCCTGTCCAACCTGTCAGCGCCGTAGTGTTCGTTGAGTGCCCGACGCAGCCGCAGTCTTCGGGCACTGCCGGGCAGAGATAATGACCCGGACGCGCCCACCGCTGAGGAGGGGTTTGTGTGTTTAAATGAGCCAGGCGCCACTCCCAACCCCTGTAAAACGACAAATGCCGTGCAAAGTCTAAAGTCATGGAAAATGCACTGAAAAGTGTCAATATTCATATAGAATGTCATGTAAAATGTCTACAATTATTTCATTGTATAAATTAGTCATTTGAAATTTTACATGGCATTTTACTTTCTATGATTTTTACATTTTACAGAGTCTGAGTGTGGTCTCGGAGCCTTTTAACAACCACACAAATCTGTCAACCGATCCGTAAAACACCATACACACACTTTTACTTTTTTTCTGGGCTACCACCCACTTCCCCCCACCCACTGACCCAGATCGAAGACCATCTCATGTTCCCTGAAGGGCACCAGCGGCGAGGGGTCGCACAGGCCGCGCAGCCGCTGCAAAAGTGCCTGCTCTTCCAACTCTAGGATGCTTCCATGCAAAACGCATTCTTGCATGTGCGCCTGAGAGGGTAGAGTGGAAGTTGTGTGCAGGGACGTATCCAGTATTTTTGAGCGGGGGGGGGGGCTGTTTGTTTACAGAGCCCGGCGAGCGGGGGGGGGCCTACCCCCCCCCCCCTAAAATTTTGCCTTCAAAGTGACAGAATGACGCCATGGCGCCAGCACCATTCGTAGGCGCCACGCCATGGCGCCAATGGCGTTGGCGCTGGCGCCAGAAACCACTGTAAATGTATGTAAATATATGTACATATACAGAAACAGGCAACAAATGATTGAGTGCATTTACATGGATTTGTGTTTATGGAGACCGATCTAAAGAAAATCTAACATGCATACAGGTGAAATGCGCGCTTGCGCGCAAAATTTTTGAGCAACTGTAAAAATTTGACACCAAACGTTGCATTTCCTGGTGTTTTTTCAGTCAGCCCCGGGAAGGGGGGGAGCCCCCCCCCCTGGATACGGCCTGGTTGTGTGTTCAGGGTGAATGTTTTTGGTGTCACTTTTATATTGAGTATGTTTGAAAAAGTGTAAGGTGATCAAGTGTTAAGTGATTAGGAAGGTTGCGGAGGTTGAGACAAGTGAGAAGCCGACTTATGAATGTAAATAAAAAATAAACGTGGATAATTGTTTCAAAGTTTCAATATTCTACTTAAAACATGCCAGCTTGTCGTCACTTGACTTACTAACACATTTCCTCGCCACTTGAAAACCAAATCGCCTCGTTCGCAACGATATTTAGCATCGATAACTTTACTAGCTTCTAAAAATAAAGGATATCTACATATTATTCCATCAAAACACAACCTGAGGGTCGCCGTCCGCCATTTTCATTCAAAGCACCCGTTTCGAAACTTTTATTTTTCCTTTTTTGGTCACAAACTACTGTAATCTTATTTTGAGAACGTCATGACAGTATAAGCAGATTTCTGTAAGATTTATACTAAAATTTTCATTGTGCAAAAGCCGATATCTAAACGGCGCCCTAGAATGCTCACAAAAAAAATTTCGCGTTAGGGTTCACGATATCTCATACGTTTAACTTCTGCCAAATCAAAGTACCCGACAACTTAAAACCACTTGGCACAGAGCCAAATTACTCAATCCCTGGTCGCTAAACTCGTGCCGCTCGGCAACATGTAACACGCAGCGATGCACTGCGCCAGGGCGTTAATGCGGCGCTGCGTGGCGTCGCCGCGGCAAAGTTTGCAGCGGGTGTCCAGTTCGTGTGCCGCTGCTGCAGCGGCGGTCCCGCTGTCAAGCCGGAACGGGTTATTGTTTTTTTTGTCTGCTTGGAAAGTTGTTTTAAAGTGGTAAGTGGCGAGTCAAATGCGAGTTTTGGGACAAGTGATTGTGCAGTGTTTTTTTATCGCAACATTCAACAGCAATAGTTTTGTCGGCTAAATCTCTCAAGTGGGGAAGTCAAAAGTTCATAAAAAGTGACTAAATTCAGAATAAGTGAGAAGTGTAATGTGAAGTAAAATGATAACCGAAGTAAACTTTTAACTTGTCTTTTAACTTCAGTCTTTCAAATGTACTTCGTATTGAACTTTTTTATTTCTGATTTCACTTCTCACTTCTAAATTTACTTTACATAAACGTTTTACTTCTTACTTATAATTTCACATCAAAGCTACTCATAACTTATCACTTTTCCCATCACTCAAATTTACTTACTTATCACTTATCGTGTGCAGGGCGCGCGCAGTGGCTACTCACAAAGTGGTGATCACACTTGACGCTAATCAATTGCCGCCAAATGCCGCTCCCGTTAGAGTTCCCTCAGCTTTGCTCCAGCCATTTTTGCGTGTACTACGAAGGTTGGCGGGTTTGGGTTTTTTAATTGGGTTGGATTTTTGAAATTTTGTTCACTGGAATTTTTTAAAAATATTTTTTAGAAAAGTCTTTACACATATGGCTTTTAAATTTCTTATGTATTTTTATAATCTTTGTTCTTGCCGCAAAACCAAAGAAAACCGCGGATCTAATGTGTCAATATGAGCGCTTTTGAGATAGATTTTGCAAAATATCAGCAAGTAAAATTCGATAAAAACCAAAATTTTAATTGTGTGAATATTATACCAACAAAAATATCTTATTTTTGAAAAATAAACTAAAGTCAAGCTTTGATATCAAAACATCTTTTCTTTATTATCATGTTCATAACAGCAAGCGCCATTTTTCACAAACAACCCCCCCCCCCCACCCAGGAGAGCGCCAGCCAGGCGGCGCCGGGAAACATCACGCGAGCGAATCTCCCTGGACATCTCCGAACAATGCCCAAGTACTTCGGCGGGCGAGTTGCCCAGCGAGTCTCCGCTGATGCTGCGCGGCTTGCGGTCGTCTCCAGCTGAAACTGACGCGTGGCTCCTGGCTGAAAGCCCCGCCTTAAATCAGTTGCCAGGCATTTATTGGCAACTGGCCAAAGGTGGGTGTGGTCATTTTTGTGGGAATTTATGGATGGCTTATTTAGATCTGCTCATGTTAATCGGTCGGAAGCTTTTCCCGCATTCTGTGAAAAGTAATGCAAAATGTGGGAGTTCTAGGTTTATTTTATTTATTCTAGGTTTATTTGTAAGACCTTTTCTAGGTAAAGGAAGCAAAAATGAGAAAAATGTCTAACACTAATTTAGGGTTGGGACGATACGACTTTTCGATATCGATATTCGATATTCGATATTTTTTTCTGGCAGTCGATATTCGATATCGATACGATATGGACCCTCGATATTCGATATCGATATTCGATATGAAAATATGCTCGATATTCGATATCGATATTTCGATATTTTCTATATTTCGATATTTTCCTCTTGGTATAGCAAGGCATATTTCGAATGGCATATTGCATTTCCATTTGGTCATGAATATGTTCACAAACATCCATTTACTGAAAGTAAACAGGACTGAATGTAAATATGAATGTGAATAAAAGTGATAAACAAGGTTCACAACAGTCAAAGTGGTATAAAAACATGGTTCACAACAGTCAAAGTGGTATAAAAACATGGTTCACAACAGTCAAAGTGGTATAAAAACATGAAGAATAAAATTGTATTGGGCAAATAATAATTGACAGACATTACAATTCATACTTGTAAGTAACCCAATTGCTTATGGGCATTTTGCAAAAAACAGCAGCATATTTGAATATTATATTCAAATGTGATGTTTGGTGATCGAAAAATGTTCCCAGCAGAGCTGATTAAGCATTCCAATGACAAACACTTGACACTTGAGGCTGGTGCACCACGACACCACCTTCCAAGTTTAGCTAATGAAAGAAAATACTCACTGCATTACATGTTGTACTTTGCTTTCAACACTTTAATCTACCAAAATATCACTTCTGAATATCGAAAAATATCGAAAAAATGGTCGATATTCGATATCGATATTCGATATTTTTTCAAAATTTTCGATATCGATATTCGATATTCGATATGAAAAAATAGTCGATATCCGATATTCGATATTCGATACGATATATCGTCCCAACCCTACACTAATTCGAAATTCTCTAAAAAAATTCTCTACAAACACACAATAGCTTGAAAATAGACAATAATACATATGATTTACGGATTTTGAAGGTGAAAATGAGAAAAAGTTGAAAAAGCACAAAGTTTTGATTTTGACTGATAACGTGTATTTACAAAACGTTTCCTAGTTTATCAGTTGGTGTGGGGGTTGACTCCCCCTGGACACCCCCACCCTTCCATTCAATGCATCTCCCCCACAGGCCGTCTTACAGTATTAGTAGGTGCCACATGCGTGGCGGGCTTCTGCATGGCCCCCGCGGCATGTTTCGATCCAGTGGCGTTTTTGTGCAGCACCGTGGGGGTCACCCTCATGTCGACCGCTGCGAACACGTTCAACCAGATTTTGGAGGTGCCTTATGATGCCCAGGTGGGTTGTCTGGGGGCACGGTTTTTAAGAGGTGGCATTTTAGATTGGGGGTAGGGTTCAAACGGGATTGACTTTTCGGGATCGGGAACGGGATCGGGATTCACTTTTTGAGATTTCGGGATCGGGATCGGGATTGGCCGGGATTGGGGTCACGGGATCGGGATTGGGATTGACATTTTTACGGGATCGGGATTGGGGTCTAGGGATAAAGATTTTGGTCACTGTTCTGGCATTCACAGTTGTTCATAAAGGTCTCAAAACACTGTTGGATGCCAGAAAAGTGACATAAAATGGACGCTGGGTGTTTGCGTTCACATTTTTGCACGCAAAAATGTCATTTTTTCACTTTATATAATTTTCACTATTTTTTCCGGGATCGGGATACCGGACTTGGGAGATTCTCGGGATCGGGATCGGGATTGGTATTTTTGGATTTCGGGATCGGGATCGGGAACGGGATTGGGGTTTCGGGATCGGGATCGGGACTGCTAAATCCCGGAATTTCACGGGATCCGGGATCGGGATCCCGTTTGAACCCTAATTGGGGGGTTACAGTCTTTGATGCTATTGCATTCTGTCACATTGGCCGATTTTGTTGCCGTTTAAATATGTTTGGGTTTGGGGTCGCGGCAATGACCGAAATTTTTGTACAAGTTGCTAAGGGAGCTCTAAAATCTTTACTGCAAATTTGTGTCATTTTCAATACTTTATCTAGACAAAAAAATTATCATGATGTTTGTATGAGTCAATTAACCTTTAAGACTACCTTCAGTAATATTATTTATTGGAATTGATACATAATGTCAAGCAAAAGTTATGAATTTCCAAAAAAACAACAACTCAAAAATGAGAAATATTTGACTTAAATTTCAATGTTCTCAAAACACATTTATCAGTTTTATCCCAATTCCATTTGTCAACTACTGTCTGGGCACATAACATACCACAAACACTTCCCAGATGCGGCGCACCCAAGCTCGCCCCCTAGTTCTATCCCGAGTGAGCCCCCTGCACGCTGCGGCCTTGGGCACTTTTTGCACCTTTTCCGGCGCTGCCGTTCTGTACGCTGCCAGTACGCAAGCGGCCATTTTGGGACTGCTCAATGTGCTCTTGTATGCTGGGGTTTACACACCTATGAAGAGACATAGGTGGGGTTTGGGGGAGGGTTTTTTGGTGGTGTGATATGTTTTTTTAGGGGGGGGGGGTAGGATTGATTGAGATATTTAGTTCTATTGAGAATGGTGATGGTATGACATTAGATATTTCCCCGTCCTCATAGCAAAATCTTTGCAAACCGACAACAAAATGAATATGTAAAAGTGCCATTTCTGTGAACTTTTTATGATCCGCCCGAGAAGCAGGGGGTGCCCCCCCGGCTACGTCCTTGCATAAATCGATAAAAGGCCAATTACAAAGTATACTCCGGTTACTTTACACCCTGCACGCGTGGTTCCCGCTGGAAGTGTGCCAACGATGGTTAACGCGTCCGAGTTTCATAAAAAGATGACAAAATTGATTCTTGTTATAATGTTATTCATTAACACATTCACATCGATGAATTTTTTTTCATATTTTTACGGAAATCGCATGATTTAATAATCATTGGCACGCTTCCAACACGAGACATAAATCAGTGCGAGGGCAGAGTATCACGTACACCGAGTATACCTTTCTTTCCATAATTGATGTAGGTAAAAATGTCGTTAAATGTAAAACTGAAACACCGCGAAACCTGACCAAAGCTTCGTAGCAGAACTCCGCTAGTCACAAAAAACTCTTAACCCCCCCCAGCATCGGCTGCACGTGGGTAGGCGCTGCAGTGGGGGCCATCCCCCCTCTGATGGGGTGGGCAGCAGCGGGGGGTGACATTTTATCCCCCGGGGCGGCCGCATTGGCGGGGGTGCTTTTCTCGTGGCAGTTCCCCCACTTCAACGCGCTCAGCTGGAATTTGAGGCCGGACTATACGAAGGCTGGATATAGGGTCATGTGTGTCACTGATCCAGGGTTGTGTAGAAGGACTACTATTAGGTTGGGTGGGTAGATGGGGTGGAGAGGTTGGTTTGTTTTTTAAACCCTGTTTTTTAATAAAACGGTTTTTTAAAGCTTCCAAATAAATCTGGTTCTTAGTCAACAGTAAAAGTCAACAAGTAAATTTATAATTGGCGGTACATTGTGATGTTATAAATATGTTGCTAAAGAATGGTTGTGAACCATGGGATAGCATAATAAGTTGTGATTTCTGCCAGGAAAAATCTTTTGTGTCAACTAGTTGCGCATATCTCTTCTTGTCTATTCCCGATACTTATGCATTTATGTATTTTCTATTCCACCGATGACATAATTAACATTTCCTGCAGTAACTCACTTTTTCAAAATTCCAAAATTTGCAAAAACATTACCCGGCTGTCAATTTACCGCAGACACTCTGTCGCCTTACTGGGGCTGTGTTCGCTGGCGGCGCCCCTGTCCGAGTTGACGTCTTGGCATTTTGCCCTCGATTCACTGCCGCTCAATGCCTTCCTGATTTATCTGTCGGCGCGGTTAGATAATTTTCGAGTGATATTTTTGGAAGTTTTGGTCGGTTAAAAAAGATTTTTTCGATGGCTTAAAAGTGGGTAGAACAAAGAATTAATGTGAATATATGAAGTGGCATTAAGGTATTGCTACGTCCACTGTCTGCATATAATGGCCGTGGAATTTGGGAAAGCATAAGTGTGGATGGTTGAAAAAAAATTTTCTACAAAACTTCTACCAAAAATTTATCATCTAAGTTTCCGTTTTCACCCCCTCCCCCGAAACCCCAATGCCTATCAAACACGTTCCACGCAGGTTCTACAAGGAGGCGGACGCCAAGTCGTCGCGCAGCCTGTTCAGGTACACGCTGCTCTACCTGCCGCTGCTCATGATGCTCCTGGTGGTGGACCGCCGCGCCCGCAGGACAACTGTTGTCAAGGAGAAAACTGAGGGGGGTGTAGCTGAGGGGCAGCATTGAGTTGGATTGGATTGTGTTGATTTGGGACTGGCACCTTTATGTAGGACACATTTTAGAGTAGTGAGTGCTACCAAATCCCCCTACCTTCGTTTTGTATTAATTGGGCTCAGATTTCAAAGCTATTTGAAAAAGATGTTTAATTGAAGTTTGATAAAGTAATAGAAAGAAAGAGATAACATTTCACGTCGATTTTTAAGATTAACGTAATTTTCTGTACCCTAGTTATGGGAAAAGCGAGGATTTGGGTGCTTGCTCAATTTTTTTGTTTGCATATTTTTATTGATTTAGATGGCATCCGGCCGCTGCTCAATCTGTACCTAGTTTATTGAAATAAATATTGATATTTATTTAAATAGTGAATATTTTTACCTGTACGCTGAAAAAAGTGTGGATCTGCTAATGAAGTTTTTTAACGCACCAGAATGCCCATTTGAAAATCATAGTTCACACATTGTGCCTGCGTACACCAGTTTTCACACGAAATTGTGAAAACTCAAAATCAGCTTAGAACGCATTTGATTGAGTTTTCTACCATGAGTTGGCCGTAAACTACACTTGACGGAGATTAAAAATGACTCATTGTGGGAAACTCAAACACGTTCAAAGCACATTTATGAGTTTTCGAAATTTCTTGCGGAAACTAGCGTGAACTCCATTTTATGACACTGTAGGTCGCAGGACAATTTTCAATGGCACGTGCGGCAATGTCGACGAGGAATTAATATTGCCCTGTGCATTCGAACACGGTTTCGCAACCCAACAACGAAAATCTTTGAGAAACGGTCGGCTCAGTTGACATCCGGATGTCGATTTAGGGCCCACACATGCTAGTTGACATCGACACCAAATGTCAACTGGTGCCGATCCCGATTCAAAGCTTGCTGACGAGTGGACGAACGACGTTCAAACGCAATCTTTGAATTAGGAACGGAACCAGTTGACATTTGGTGTCGATGTCAACTAGCGTGTGTGGGGCCTTTGTCGCACATGTACTTGAAAATTGTCCTTCTACCTAAATTGAACTAAAATCTAGTTGACATCCAGTGTTCTCAAACATAAATGACATTTTGACATTTTACGTGATGTTTTCTATTTTGCATGGCATTCGAAAACAGACGAAACAAACTGCGCGCCGGTTAAATCGCAGGTGGATACCTCGAATACCCAGCCGTGGCTTCGGCTTTTCCGTCAGTTTTCCGGAGTTTCCGGCATTTTTATGTCTCTTCAGTTTTTGTCGTTTATAATTATTCTCGCTAATTCTCGAACGAATGTTGCAGTTCATTTGCCGAGTCAATCAGTACAAATGAATGAACAGACAATCACACAAATCGTATGCCAGCTTTGTTGAATTCTAACAGCAGTCTGCGTGGAAAATTCGCTGTTAGTAAGGTAGAATTATTTCAAGGAAAAAAAAATTCTCAGTAAAGCAGTTTCCTGAAGTTTTCATGTGCATACCTGGGGCCAATTCCTCAAGTGTTGGTCAAGTGGCAAGAAAGGTATCAAGTAGAACGTTTTAAGGTAAAGATAAGAAACTTATGAGTGACACACAATTTTAAACAAAAAAATTAATCACATTGACGGATTATTTGCTACATTGCATCTATTCAACTTAGGCTCTACTCATCTAAACCGACTATGCATCTAAACCCAGCACTTATCTAAGTCTATTATTATTATTATTATTCAATGTGCACTGGCCAACTGCACACCCTCAATAGTGTGCAAAACATGCAGTGCACATTTACTGCAGCTGTGGGGGGAGGTGCATGAGTAGCGGGTAGACTTAGATGAGTGCCGGGTGTGGATGAGTGGGGGTCTCCTAGGGGGGGCTGGGGTGGCTGCCCCCCCCAAATCGGCCAGCTATCTATCTATCCCGGAGGCCGCTCAGCTAAATATCTATCTATCCCAAGGCATTTTTGGCTACTACCCACAAAGACCACGATCAATCTGTAGTGGTTTTTCATAAATTTTGCCTCAATTTTCGCTCAAAATCACTAATTTTCGCACCTTTTTATAGTTGTTCACCTATTTTTAGCCATTTTAAACCTACTTTTGACTAGGGTTGGAAAAAAAACGTTTTTTTTAACTCGATGTTTAAAAAAAAAAACTTAAAAAAATAAAACGTTTTTTTTTAAAAGCTCCCAGATATGACCTAGTGTCAACATATATAGGTATATCAGACACTGGCAATACTATGTGATGTTAAATATGACCATATAATGGCTGTGGAGCCATGGGATAGCATTATAAGTGGTGATTTGTGTCAAAAATATCCATTTTTCGTCAACATATTGTTCGTATATCGCCTTATAGTCGAATGTTTGTGACTTCAGGTAAAGTTTGGCACGGAATGGTGATCAAACAAGGTTATAAAAGGAGGTTGTTACTTTGGGAGTGAAGTTACACATTGTGGAGGTACATGGAAGCACATTACCTCAATATTATATATCTAAATAAAAAAATATTAAAATTATATATTAAAATATTAAAATTATTAAAATATTAAAAAAAAACATTTCGGACGTCATGTTTAAAAAAAAAAAAAACGTTAAAAAAAAACATCGGCCAACCCTACTTTTGACTACTTTTAACTTATTATTAGCGATTTTTCCCCTTTATGCCTTCTTAACATTGAAAAAGCCTATATATTGTATAAAGCCCCCCCCTCGTTTGACCCCCCCCCCCTCTCGAGACCACTATGAAACAATCACCCCCCCCTCGAAATACCCCCCCCAAAATTGAGTGTAAAGAGAACGTACATCACAAATATGGCAGTTTGTGTTCTGCGTAGTGCAGAACACACGTTAAAACAATGTCGGAATCACGTTAGAACAGTGTACATACTATTTACATACTAATATTAGTCTACAGAACCTTATAAATGGCGGTTTTTGTTGCATTTTTCGACGTCTGCGTACGTTTCAGACGACAATTCCGTACTTGGTTTTCAAAAATTTTCTTGTGAAATAATAACCCCCCCCCTCGAAATACCCCCCCCCTCGTTTGACCCCCCCCCCTCTCGGGACCACTATGAAACAATCACCCACCGGGGGGTATTTCGAGGAAATACGGTATATATTGTGCCCCCGCCAGCCCCCCCAGAAAAAATTTCAGCTATCTATCCCTCCGGAGGAGCGATTTGCTATCTATCCAGCCCCCGCGAGGGCCAAAATCTTGTAGACCCCTGAGTAGCGGTTTTAGATGGTTTCACTGGAGGAGTTGGCACCTGACATTTGTAAACCACATTCCTTATGGATGAAAAAACTCCTATCTTCCCTAACTGCCAGTTTGAAAATTATTTTTTCATTTTTGAAATACTAAGTGTCATCCCTATCGCTCCTCATGCAGCGTTCTGCTTACGCAAATTCTGGGGACTAATGCGTTCTAACCCAAGGAAATCGTCCACATGCATCCTTCTGGCCCTGCGTTTCGCAAATCCCGACTGCTCTAGCACACTGTGCACTTTCTCCTTGAAGCTATCATATGTGAGTGCATCCTGTGAAATTAACATTTATGATTAGCATTGGAAAATGGATGATTATCAGGAATATGATTGGATCTCTGGAAAATCCCGGTTAAAATAAAAATCTGAATTTTTTTTATATTTTTAAAATATACGCGGCGGACCGCACAGTATTATCTTAGTCGCTAACGCGCGAGCGTCTACTTATACACGCGCTTCCACAAAATAAAAAATTAAAAACGAAAAAGGCGGAGTCATGTACGAGCGGAGGATATTTTTTCCTGATATTTTTTCACTTGGAACAATTTTGATTTCAGTAATGATGACGTCATGAGGGAGCGTTTCTTTCAGAAAAATTCACCGCGTGCGATCCAAGATTATATAATTCACCCAGGATATTTTTCAATGGTAATTTTTATTATAAGGAACGAAACAAATGAGTCGAATGTTTCAATTTATAAAATAGATCGACATACCATGTTGAACACGGAACAGTGCTTGTTGTAATGCGAATGAAGTTTTGCCAGAGTTTTCCGCTTTCCAAACGAGCACGCCAGCGTTTTGTTTTTGCGATGGAATGCGATTCTTAAGAAGCCGTCCCATTCCTGGAAAAGTTGCCACAATTTTCTGCTAGGCGCCATTCCGGGGGTCTAGTGAGGGGTAATAAACCCCGAATGCTCCAGCTATCTATTTTTTTCGTGGCGCTATTTTGAATGTGCGACTCATCAGGTAAAATGGTACCAACGTCTTAGGTGGCTTCAAAAAATGGCGTCACAGAAAAATGGCGACAAAATCGAGAAAAATGAGAACATCGAGAGAAAGAGAAAAAATGGCGCCACAGAGCGCCAAGCAGGGACGTAGCCAGGATTTTTGAGCGGGGGGGGCGGATTGTATACGGAGCCCGGCGAACGGGGGGGGGGGCGCCCCCCCCCTCGAATTTGACCCCTGTGGTAAAGGAAAGACGCTTTGGTGCCATCGCCATTCGTATGCGCCACGCCATGGCGCCATTGGCGTTGGCACTGGCGCCAAATACTGTAGTACATGTGTGTATTTTACATACATGTACAGCAACGGGGACACATTTTGGGTCCGTTTTTGTCCGAAACAATAGGTATCAAATGAACTAGGTATAGTGTAAGCCGTCGAAATGCGCGCTTGCGCGCAAAATTTTTCCGAACTACCAACAAAATTGCTTTACGGAAGTGCCATTTCTGGCATATTTTTTTGTCCGAAGGGGGGGGGGGGGCGGCCGCCCCCCCGCCCACCCCCTGGCTACGTCCTTGGCGCCAAGTCACCAATATGCTGGCGCCAGCGTCACGTAAAAAGACTGACCACATAGTCGATGGGGGGCGCCGGCTGCACTGGTTCTATGCGCACAACTGCCGCGTCGACTTGAGGCGGCGGTCGGAAACTTTTTCTGCTCACCTACAATACGCATGTGCATGTATAATAATATATTGTAGTGTATAAATAGTGGTAATAATATATTGCTGGCACCGGGGTTCATTTGAATATATGCGGTATATAACGATTAAGAGTTTTTTGCGCCAGAAGTTTTTGAGGGGAGTTATTTGAGGGGAAGTTAATTTTGCGTCAGAATCACCGGGCCAACGGGGGGGGGGGGTTTCGAGGGGGGGAATTTTTCCCCACCGGTCCAACGGGGAAGCGGCGCTATTTATCACTTGGGTACTAGCAATGAAATTTACCAAGAAAGGATTGATTTCGGGGTTTTTATTCAGCGGGAACACGTTAGTTTGTAAATTATGTAGTCAGTCAGTTGACTAAAAAAGTCCATCACGTTAACCTTTATCAAATGCTCCACGTTAGCGAGCAACTGGCAGTTGACGGAAAGTCGACAGTAGTGTTTGTCTCCCGGTTTCGCTGTCAACCGGTCTGCGAACTCTTTCTGAAACATCACAACGGCGCACCTGCGTTTTACCGTTTTTAATTGAGCGATTTGTGTACCAATATTAATGCGTCAAAATGTCATACAAAGTGTCAAAAGTCATGTAAAATGCCCTGGAAAATGTAAAATTTTCTATTCTTTTGTTACTGGCTTCTTGACATTTTCATGATATTTTATGTGATTTCGACACTTTGCACAACATTTGACAGGGTCTGAAAGTGTCACCTGGCCGATTGCAATATAATAAATATCATCAACCCAACCCCACCAATAATTCACAAATGATTTTAAACCAATATACAAAACCTGATAAAAGGTCGGTGCATGAGCAGCTTGAACACGAAGGGCGAGGAAATCTGGAAGGGCAGATTGGCCACGCAAATATCGAATCGAATCCCATTCATGCTTTTCAACACATCGCCAGGGACGATTTCCAATTTCGTCTGCAGTGGTCTGAAGGGTTTGGTTTTGTGTGTTTATTTACATTACAAAAAAATGGCGCTACACACACTGGGTGTCAACTGGTTTCTATGTCAATTTTGATTTTAGTTGACAGGTTGTAGGACAATGATAAATACCATGATCAATCAAAAACATAATCGAAACCAGTTTACCCAGTTTAACGACACACGCAACATCACCGTCAACTAGCCTGTGTAGAACCTATAAGTTCGCAGCCCCTAAACAAAACAAAAAAGAAAACTCACGATCCAATAACCCTTTTTGTCAACTCAGCCACCAGTCTGGGGTCGATCTCACAAGCGACTACCTTGTTCGCGCGCGCCAACAGTTTCACAGTTAAGTTGCCTGTTCCCGGACCCACTTCCAGCACTGTGTCCGTGTTCTTGAGTGCCGCCTGAGTTGGCACGGTGCCAAGTGAAGTTGTGAATTTTGAGGGATGCATGTAATCGTTGTGAATTTTGAGAGATTGATACTCGTGTCAGTCCCGCACCATGTAAACAATCATGTCGAGTGTCAAATGTCATGTGAAATGTCAATTAATAAAGAAACGGTTTTGGTACTGAAATTTTGACATTTTGCATGACATCTGACATGTCAAATGACAAGTATTTCCAAGTGGTAAGTTTATTTACTATTTGGCAAAAGTGACAAGGACAAGTGACACTTTCCGTGTCACCTGTCACCTTGCGTGACTGCCTCCCAGAATTTCACCCTTTATCAGCACCTTTCTCTTATCAGCACCTTTATCAGCAGTTCACTCTGCGGTACATACAACCGAAAAAATATTCAAAATACCTTTTCAATAATATTGTCAATCACGCCAGGGTTGCATAGAATGTGCTGTCCAAAACCCTTGTTAAACGGTATCGCCTGCTTGTTTTCTGCCGCCCCATCGTTTGACTGATCTTTAGTAGGCTTCCGTTTGCGAATTTTAGACGCTTTGGCACGATGCCCAGTCGATTTCTTGCCCCCTTTTTTCACTCGAGCCATTTTTATTTTTGTTATTTTGTGAAGTTTTGGATACGGAGGTTTCGTAATGATTTCGCAATCATTTTTTATTCAGCTGTACTAAGAATTTACTCTTATATTTAAATGGTTTTTTAACTGAGTAAAGGTTCCGTCCCAGCTGAAGCCATTCCAACAGACGCGCACGCAGCGCTTGGGAAGGTTCGCGTAGATACCCGCGTTCGCAATTTGAGTGCTGAGTGGCGGCAGCCATCAGAGGTCCCATTGACAATTGTGTCATTTTTGTGCCATTTTTGTTGTCATTTTTCCTTCTCATCTATTTTTTATTTTGTTAAGTTTTGGATACAGAGGTTTCGTAATGATTTCGTAATTCGTTACCTTAGTGGACTTCTACTTCGTACTTCTTCTAATGGACTTCGTACTTCTTATAATGGAACATTCCATTTTGTAATAGAACATCGCATTCTATTTTTTCGTCAACTTTTACAGATATATAGTAACTATCACAACAACGTTTGGAAGGAAGAAATTTGTAATTTTTTATTCAGTTTGATAGACAATTTAGCTTTTATTTATTTACTTGTGTCATTGTTCTCATCGATATCAATGTCATAAAACAAAAGCATTTCTTTCATACTTTCAAAGCGCATCCATCCAATTAACATCACCTCTACAAACCAAAAATTTGTGCAAATACTCCAAGGAAAAAATACAAAGCCAGGCATCACATCATAATCATACAACACCCAAAATTGATCTTTCCAAGCACACTAAAATATACAATCTAGCCACGTCAAATTCACAAAAAAAAGAAAGAAAAACCCTAAACAGTCATTCTACCTCTACAAAATTGATTTCTCAGCGCGCACAGTGCGGTAGTCTGTGCCAACACTCTGATGACTGCATTCAAGCCTGTTGGGCGGTGCGCGCGGGGCACCCGCAGTAGTTGCCATCCTGCCCGGGGGGTCCGGGGGGGCCACCCCTGCCTGGGAAGCCGGGCTGTCCTTGTGGGCCCGAGTCGCCGGGGGACCCCTGAGGATTAGAGTGAGTTGAGGTCAGTTGGGGGTAGTGATGGAAAAGCGCCAGAAAAAAGGGCGCCAGGCGCCAAGGGCGCCATGGCGCCATTCAGAAAGTGGGCGCCAAGCGCCAAGGGCGCCACAGAAAAAGGGCGCCAGGCGTCACAGAAAAAGGGCGCCAGGCGCCAAGGGCGCCATTCGGAAAGCGGCCGCCAGGCGCCAAGGGCGCCACGGGAAGAGGGCGCCAAGCGCCAAGGGCGCAATGGCGCCATTTGAAAAATAGGGCGCCAGGCGCCAAGGGCGCCAGGATAAATAAGTGCATAGAACGCCCTGCGTGTGCTAAAACAGTTTCTACACCACCCTACTACACACATTCACTACTTAATTCGCGTTCTCCAGGATGTAATGAACAAAAACAACACTAGAAGAAAATTTTTTTAATAAAATCCACATGACGAATTCAAACACAATGGATATTGTCATTTGACAACCATTCACTTCAAATAGACTTACCCAATCAATGTTTCCTTGAATTGAAAAAAATGGAATTGCAATGATTTGAATCCGTTGATTTATGATTTTGCAAGTTCAACGGTTCATCGTTCTCGTCTTCTGATCTGTCAGACACATCTGATGAACCGTTGCACAAAAGATTTTCACTCGCTCACACCACTTTGTCCATTTTTCTGGCGAGTTTAGATCATCCACAGATGCGTTTTTCATCTTTTTTTTCATTTACACAGCACTCACCTTGAAACCCTGCTGGCGCCTTTTTGGCGCCCTTTTAAAGCAGGGCGCCAGGCGCCAAGGGCGCCACGGAAAAAGGGCGCCAAGCGCCAAGGGCGCCATGGCGCCTTTCAAAATGTGGGCGCCAGGCGCCAAGGGCGCCAAGCGCCAATGGCGCCATGGCGCGGCGCCCTTTGGCGCCCTCAATTGGCGCCAGCGCCATGGCGCCATTCCATCACTAGTTGGGGGAAATGGGGGTGAGCCTATCTATGCACTGTATTTCCTTGAATGACCCCTCAGGGGGCTTATTTTTTCTCAGTGCGGATTTTGAGGGGGTATTTCAGGGGGTATTGTTTCAAGGGGGTATTTTTTCATAAGTTCGCTCAGACAAGGGCGTATTTCGAGGGGAGTGGTATTAATATGGTACACAGAAGTAGGCAAACTTAAATTGGATGCATAAATCAGCTTTCTCCTAAGATTTTCGCTCATGCCAACAGTTAGTGCCAAACATCGAAGAAACGGACCGGCTCTCCCTGTCGTCCGGGAAATCCCAAATTTCCTGGGTTGCCGGGCTGGCCCAACTGCCCTGCAGGTCCTCGCTGCCCGGGGGGGCCCTTGGGTCCGGGCTCGCCCTTCCCACCCCTCTCTCCATCCCTGCCAGGGAGTCCCTCCACGCCGGGGGTGCCTGGCTCGCCATTGGGTCCGGGTAGGCCAGGGGGTCCACCAAAACCGGGTCGGCCCTGGTTGCCGGGTTGGCCATCTTGTGCTGTCGGGCCCTTGTCTCCGGGGGCGCCCGGCTCGCCGCGGAGACCTTGGTTTCCGGGTCGGCCGCGCGGGCACTCGATGCAGGGTTGAGGGGGCATCACCATTGGGGGGAAGGGCACCCCTGGCTCGCCTGTGAGGGGATTCCTTGTTGAAACTTGTTCGGCTGGGTAAGTCTCTCTACGAATGTGTCTAGATTTTGGAATTTTTTACGCCAACATTTTCCAAACTGCTTGGTGTGTGTTTGAAAAATGTGTGTTTGAATATATGTTTTGAAATGTATTTTTAAATTTTTACTGTTGCGAGAAAAGTTCAAAATGATTCAAAAAACATAAAGTATCTTCCCCTATTTTCATTGAACACTCACAAACCCCTGTAAAATGACAAATGACTTGAAAAATAAACATATTACAGGGCATTCTACATGAGTTTTGACACTTTGCATGACATTTGACATTTTACATCTCTCATCTTTCACATTACATTTGAAATTTTACAGGGTCTTTTACATTAAATTTGACATTTCACAGGGTATTTTACAGCCGTTGTGGCGCCGCACCCACCTGGAGGGCCCCTGGAGCCAGTCTCTCCATTGTCTCCGTCTGTGCCGGGGTCGCCCGCCACGCCCGCCGGCCCCGGGGGACACCGCCCGCTGTCGTCGCACGCTGCAAAGGGGGCGGTTCAGTGGACATGTGTGCATTTTGACGATTTTAGGTCGATTTGAGGGAGATTTTGATGGGGCGGGGTTATTTGAGGGGGTATTGTTTAGACTTTGTTTTTGTAAACCATGGTGTTCTGTCAATAATATGCAAACAATATTCACTGATTCAAGTATCGGTGCAGCTCTTTCATCAGCCCTTTCATGCACACAATGTATTTACAAATTTTATATATTGTCGACTTTTCATTAATTATCCACGCCTTTGCGCCAACAAATTCTCAAATAAAAAAACATCCCCACATCCAAAAACCCAAACCGACTGCAAATCGGGTTGACTTGTCTGCGCAATCTGCTGGCACCCATGCGCCGCCCCTCGGCCGCCTTGACCAGGCTCATATCCCTCCACAGAACCTGCGCATCGTGATCAAACTGGGCCATATCCGCGGCTAGATCCATGCGAATGCGGTCGCCCTTCTGTATGAGCACGGCCATGAAAGCCATGGTGCTGGTGAGCGCCACGATGCTGGACGTGACGCAGATGCCCGCCGCCGCGTGCGTCATGTAGCCCATGTTGAACTGGGTGCCCGGCTTGGACTGGGGTTGTTTGGCTGGTTTGTTTGATGCTGCTCGTTTGAAAGTGGGATGATGTTTGTGGCGTTTGAGCGGCGCTTTTATATGCCGCGTAGGATGCGACGCGCTATTTTTTTCTGGTCGCCCGCCGCCGCGGGAAAAGTAGAATTACTGGAATCACGCTTGAGCGGTCATGCGTGCCCTCGGGAAAGGGCGCGTTTGCAAGGAAATGGAAGTGGGAATATAACACGTGGGTGGTGATGTTAAGAGCATGCGTTCGAAACACAGGTAGGTACGTTGACTTTTTCTGTGTTTTTGTTTGTGTTACTTCTGCTGTTAGGTTGTTTTCGATTTACTAACCAAAAGTAAAGTCGATTGAGACATTTAGGTAGTGGATCTTTCCTGCCTGCTACCACTAATTACGGCTCCTGGTTATGATTTCTTGATGAATTCCTGTCCATTTACACTGTATTGCCAACACACACACTAGTTTACCAACATGAAATGCTTGACCATTTTGGTAAACTGTTTTGACAAAGCAGTACAAAGCACTGTACAGAGTTGTATGGTGTTTCGTACTGTTTTGTCAAAACAGTTTGCCAAAATGGTCGAGCATTTCATGTTTGTAAACTAGTGTGTGTGGGCCCAATGTATTGTGAAATAATAACTCCTGACGAAATTTCGAAAAAATTGGGTGTATTCATTACCTACATTTACCCATTTTTGGGAACTAAAAAACCCAAAATGCGGTATCCCATTCATTACCTACATTTACCCATTTTTTGGGAACTAAAAAACCCAAAATGCGGTATCCCATTCATTACCTACATTTTCCCATTGTTTGGGAACTCAAAAACCCAAAATGCGGTATCCCATTCAAAAAACCCACAAAACACAGAAAATATTTTCAAACAGAAAACTTTCTCATCGCTGCTCGCAGGTGCAATTTGTGCGTGTACATACGTGTAAACGTTTAATCACGCTGCCCCCTATGCTGCACGTGTCATTTTTTACAATCACCGAGAATGACGAATGTTGAATGTTGATTTCAATTACGTTGTAATGTTTTTGGTGCGAAGCGTGTGTCTTTTGAGAGGCATTTCGACTGTATAGCGAAAATGTGGCGCACCTGAAATTTCATGCGGTTTCAAAAAAAACCCGAAAGTGCTGGCTACCGTAATTATTGTTATGATCAAACGACCTTCAAAAGTGAATTTCAGGAAATTGCTGTGTTGTGTACTGATTTAATGACGCCGTGCACGCTAGTTTTTTACCCACTGAAATTTCGGAAACTTATAATTTATGTTTTGATATATTGGAGTTAACCAAAATGAGTCTGTCAACTACGGTTGATGGTGATCAGAAATCATTCATTCTGTAAAACTCAAATCTGTTCAAAACCAATTTACGAGTTTCCCAAATTTCGACTGCGTATTAGCGCTGCACACACTAGTTTACTAACGGTAAACTAAGAATATGGTAAACTCAGTTCTCAGATTCAGGGCGAATCCGAGTTTACCGGAATGTGTTATTTTGAATCGGAATGCTTTTTCGGTTGGGCCATTCATTTTTGGCGCGGTGCCCACTCATAAAATAGCGTCAAAGACTTGACACCATTATACAGTGTAACATAGCGACGCCTATAAAGTTTGGGGGTCATTATTGTTGATGACTGGCGTCCATTTTTTTGAGAGCGCCATGGCGTAATTTTCGGTCTCGAAATTGAGGGTAAATTGAAGGAATGCGGTATTCAAGCACATACGGTAGATAAAAAAATAGAAGCGTGATTATATGTTTTGATTGTAATGCAACCATTCCAATTTTTTGCATTTGGATTTCCATTTTTTCTGAGTTTCGATAGCCAGGAACTCGTTTGTGCGAATTTTTGCGCATCGCTGTTTTTCATGCGAATCACATAAATAAATATTGGTTGAGCGTTTGATGGACGTGAAAACACCGTTGGTTAACGATGCCAAACTCTCCGACTACCAAGTGTTGAAATTTCAAGTGTTTTCCTTTTTAAATTAGTTTTCCAAGCTTACTGGGGCTGTTCGGTGGAGCAGCGGTTTTAGCGAATATAAAAAAGGGTAACTACCACAGTTGACGCTCATTTTTGGACAAAATAACTGTTGGAAAGCAATTGTGACAAGTAAAAAAGAGCCGTCACCACAACCTATTAGAATACACAATTAATTTTACAGAAATTTTTATGTTTTTCGCTTTTCCTTTAATTTTTTTATGCTGTAAATGTCCCTTGCATACAATAAACCAACGAAAAATGCGTCGACGTAGATATTTACCTACCGTATTTCCTCGAATTACCCCCCGGGGGTTTATTTTTTCAGAGTGAAAATTTTGAGAAAAACGTGAAAAATGCAACAATAACCACCATTTACCGTATTACCTCGAGTTATCCCCCCTTGAATTAACCCCCCTCGAATTGACCCCCCCCCCTCAAAATGGGCTGGGGAAATAATAAACCCCCACCCCCTCGAAATACCCCCCCTTCGGAATGATATACATAATAAATACGTCATGTATGCAATGTACACAATGTATATTACTGTTAATTTGCATTGCAGCTACACATAGACTAGTTTGTGTAGCTATCTACGTTTTTATGTCCAAATATATCCTGTTTGGACACATTTATTACCTGTTTTGGGTATGCAAATGCATTCTATTTACTACGATCCTTACAAAAATTTCTGACGAAATAATAAACCCCCCCCTCGAATAAGCCCCCCCTCAAATAAACCCCCCTTAAATTTTGCTGGCGAAATAATAAACCCCCATGGGGGTATTTCGAGGTAATACGGTATATCTTTTACAGCCTTATATAAGGATGTAGATGGTATAAATGATGTTCTAACGTAACACATTAAGTGTTTTGAACGTTTGTTATGCATTTCCCGGACCACAAATTCAAAGTGCCCATTTTGAGGAGGGGGGGTATTTCGAGGGGGAGGGGGAGGAAATACGGTATTTACAATTGCTTTTATATCTGCCCATTTTTTATCATTAGTTTTCAATTCAAATTATAAAACAATAACACTCACATTATAATTTTTCTGAGAAAAATTGAGGTTCGAACATGAATATCGATAAAAACTTGGAAAAAAACGAAAATTATTAATTTTTGGTGACTTCACTTTTTCATAAGACTGTAATGCTGCGATAACAGCTCGGGCATAAAATTGATCGGGCGTAAAATTGATTTTTGGGCATAAAATTTATTACAGGTGAATGGATAAAGATATGGCGTTGTAATTTCAGTCAAAGAAAGCGTACATGCAGATGTTGCTTGTGTCCAAAGCTCATCAGTTTATTTTAATTGTACTAGAAGTTATGAATTTTGGCAAAAAAATTTTTTATTTTACGCCCTAATTTTACGCAACTTACAGCGCATAATAAAAAAAATTGTGCTAAAATTCATAACTCCCAGTACGATTCAAATAAACTCATGAGCTTTGGACACGAAAAACGTCAGCAATTAAGCTTTCTTTGACTGAAATAACAATGTCGTATCTTTATCCATTCATCTGTAATTAATTTTACACCCAAAATCAATTTTACGCCCGGTCAATTTTACGCCCGAGCTGTAAGCGCAGCATAAATGACCCTCAAAGTGCAGTGTATAACCTACCATGCATGCAGCTAAAAATAGCAGTGATTAACAGCGTTGTGGGCAACTGGCTGCTCAAAGTGGAATATAATAATTTATACAACTGCGGAAGTGCCAGGCCAGCTCAGCACGAAGCATATAGCATTGCATTGTAATCGCACCGGTGATTTATGTGGCATGTGCTCGGCACCACGAGCGAGTCACCCACCCGCGTACATGTACCTTGCTGGACTGAACGTTTATCGCGAAATTACATGCGCGCCGGGTGTGTGTGTGAGGGGTGTACAGCTGGTGCCAGTCCCAGACCGTGTAAAAGTCCCTGTAAAATTTAAAGTGTCATGTAAAAGTCCCTGTAAAATTCCAAATGTCACACAAAGCGTGAAAAATCGCAAAAATAAAAGTTGATAAAAAGAATTTCAATTAAAAAATCGAACGAATTTAACGATTGTTACGTTTTTGATGACAATTAACATGTTACAGGGTCCTTTACATGACATTTTACGTTTTACAGTGACTTAAACTTAACAAGGCGTTTTACAGGGTTTGGAACTGCCCCCAGGGTGGCACCACTAAAAGATTCTTAGTACTTTCTTAATTTAGATATTTAGACACGTAATCAGAATGGGATCATCTCATCTGCCACCTCTGGTAAGGTCCTGCAGTTGAGATTTATGATTTGTGACTAGTGATGGAAAAAGCGCCAGGACTTTGGCGCCAAGCGCCAAGAGCGCCATGGCGCTTTTCCGAACCCCAGCGCCAAGCGCCAATGGCGCCAGAGCAAAATGGCGCCAAGCGCCAAAAGCGCCATGGCGCTTTTCTAGACTACGGCGCCAAGCGCCAATGGCGCCAGAGGATGTTGGCGCCAAGCGCCAATAGCGCCAACGCCAAAAACTTTTTGCTTCTCATATATGCAGCCATGCTAATGCACTGCTATTTATTTGTTTTTGGCGCAAGATATAAGTCAACTCCAGTCACTTTTGTTATTTTTGTATTGATATTTTACAGCTGGGTGTTTGGGCTAGTTATAGCAAACCATCTGTAAAAAGTGCTAAGATTTAAAGGTGTTTTTTTAAATTACTTTAGGAATTTAGTAGTTTTTCCCCTAAAAAAATTTTCTAATTTTCAAATGAAGTATTCAATTTTTTTGAATACTTTCGATTTTTCTACTAGGAAATGGCAGTTTCCAGTTTTGCTAGTCAATTTTGAACACAGGATTTTGAGGTTTCAAATTTTGGATTGCCATTGTTGGAATGGCTTCAAAAAGTGATTCCACACCCTGTGATTAGAACTTATTTTGATTGAACGAAAAAAGAACTTATTTTGATTGAACTTTTGACATTTCGCATGACACTTAACAAAGTTGTATTTACGAAATTCATGTAAATTCAATTTAACAGGTCATTCTGCATAAAATAATAATGAATTTTTAGCGCCAATGGCGCCACGGCGTCATAGCGCCAAGCGCCAAAAGCGCCATGGCGCTTTTTGCTTTGGCGCTAGCGCCAGGCGCCAGCGCCATGGCGCTTTTCCATCACTATTTGTGACTTTGTGGGTAAAAACCATTATGTGATTCCTTTGTTCTTGGTATAAAAGTGATGCGTCAAGACATTTCAGCAGTCTTTGGGACAAATAAAGCAAAAAAATCTCTGACCAATGAGTTAACAAGGCACTCAACGCCTGCAAGAGACAAATTATAAAGTAAAATAGTGAATGATGAAAGCAAAGCAAAGGGTTGTGAGTCAAGTTAAAAGTCAAATGGCAAATGATAGGAAATGTGATAAAAGCAAACAAAATTGTAACTACCCAACTAAAAGTTGAGCTTAAGCTTGAGGTTCCAAAAGGAGCCAAGTTGGCACCTATCCAAATATACATAATCTGAGTGCCAAGTGCAGCGGGTGCCAAGGCAAAGCTCTGGCTGAATGTTTCACCCACCCTATCACTGCCCTCCCCTGTCCACTGAATCACTAAATTCTAACATTCACTTTCTTTACCAACAAACTTTCTTTACATTCTAAATTCTAATTGTTGTTGGTGTGAGGTGTCTACTAAAAGTTGATTTGTGCAAAATTTCAAAAAATGGATTTTAGCGAAAAATGCCATCTCGAATTGAGCCTGCCCATTTATTAGCAATTTTTAAAAAAATCGCTTTTTTATGTGACAAATTAGGATTGTTTGGACCAAAACGGAACGATTTGTAAAAACTCTCACCCAAGAAGTAAATCAGTAAATAAGTCCATTCTTTAGCATTTTTTTGTGGAAATGTCCAGCCAGAAGAGCAAAATGTCCCTTGGACATTTATTTCTAAAAAAGGAAAGTCCATCAACTGACCCTACAGCAAAAATGTTCTAAACCAACAGGGACACAAAACTACAAAAAATTTGGCACCTGGAAAGGACTTGGATATGGTAGATTGTGGTGTGAATTTAAATGCGATTTTTTGAGAACCATTATTTATATTGAAAACAGGCACAAAAAATTAAACAATTTGGCGCACAAAATGCATTTTTCGGACTCATCGACTTTTAAAAGTATATACCTACACCCGTCTAGTCATTGGTTGTTTTTGTTTTGTTGGATTTGACCTTATCGATTTGGACTTACAATGGCAGTGTGCAAAGTGATTGAGAGCGACAAGCCCGGCTTCACCAGTTTTCTCACTGGCGCAGGTGAAAGAAAGTTTTTCTTTTTTAGTTTGAGTACATAACTTCGAAAAAAATCCTTTGAAATTTAGCTGGAAAACGCTAAATCTAGAGCGAGGTGCTAGTCACTCTCAAGAAACTCTGTAAGGCCGGAATAAGAGCTCAGCGTCGATTCGACGTGAGCTCTAATTCCCGCTTAATAAGAATATTTACTCAGAAGACTAGGCGATAAAAGCTCGCCACCAGCTTTATACAAATCTACCAATAAAAATACTCTAAAAAACGTAAATTTCCAAATGAAAATGACCACTTTCTCCATTTAAATTCAATTTTTTTCTCTCAAATTTGCATTTTCCCCATCTGGCAATTCGCATTTTCCCTCCAGAATCGCCAAAGGTGTGTACTGCAGCGGCACATTTTGTTAGCGGAACATCAAAGCCTTTTGTGAATGCTCAAGCGCCCCTGGCTGCACTGGCACTTTGTGCTGCTGTGGTCTTTTTGTTGATTATCTGTGGTCTGATGATTTTTGGAGTAGTTAACAGGTGGGATAGCCCTGAGAATTGGATCATTAATATTTATGTGTTCAATCTTGAGCGTTCCGAGAATGGGTGGTTTTGGGAAAATATTTACCCATTTATTATATATAATCTCAGAATAAATCTCTCAAAAATAAAGTAGCATTAAATCTCTTTGAAAAATACACAGAAACTATAGGTAAATAAATATAAAGTGAACAATTTTTATATTTTTCTCTCTCATGAAATATTGGTAATTTATCTCTCCAGAAACACATGCAGGAAAAATATATATAATTTTTTATTATTTTGTTAAATATAAAACATCCGCGATTGTTGGAATGTTTATGTATTATAGTTTATTGACTATACATCTTTCACAATGTGCAAAAAACCATCTGAATATAAATCCGGAATGTTTCATCGAGATCATCTTACCGTATTTCCTCGAAATACCCCCGGGGGGTTTATTTCTTCAGAGTGAGAATTTTGAGGGGGGGGGGGGTTAAACGAGGGGGGGGGCTATTTCGAGGGGGGTTATTATTTCGCCAGAAATTTTTTGAAAACCAAGTACTAAATTGTCGTCTGAAACGTACGCAGACGTCGAAAATGCAACAAAAATCGCCATTTATAAGACTCTAAAGACTTGTATAGGTAAGTGTGTAGACGTATAATCACTGTTCTCACATAACAGAGTCATCGTTTTTAACGTGTTTTGCATTACCCAGATGACAAACCGCAGCCTTTGTCATTTACGTTCCCTATACACTAAATTTGGGGGGGGGGGCATTTCGAGGGGGGGGTTTATAAGTTCATAGCGCCCATTTTGAGGGGGGGTGGTTCGAGGGGGGGTATTTCGAGGGGGGGTATTTCGAGGAAATACGGTACCTAATTCTCGCGTCTGTCCTGTTTCTCCATAATTTCTCAAATGACTTTTGTTCATACAAATACGGTAACACTGTGTGCGATCCATGGGTAAAAGTAAACACCTGCATGTCGCGCAGAAGACATAGTAAATTGACTTGTGGCGGTGCGCTGGGAGCTGCAGCATGGGACACAGGTACGCAGATGAGGTTTCCACTTACCGTATTTCCTCGTAATACCCCCAGGGGGTTTATTTTCTCAGAGTGGAAATTTTGAGAGAAAAACGTGAAAAATGCAACAATAACCACCATTTATAAGTTTTTACAGCCTTGTATAAGGATGTAGATGGTATAAACAATGTTCTAACGTAACACAGTAAGTGTTTTGAACGTCTGTTATGCATTTCCCGGACCACAAATACATAATGCCCATTTTGAGGGGGGTATTTCGAGAAGGGGGGGTATTTCGAGGAAATACGGTATAAAAGTTGTTAAATCCAAAATTTCGAAACATGAGTTACCATATTTCTTCTAAAAGAAAAGCGCCGTTCTATTTTTTCGCTCACTTTTTTACCCGCCGTTCTATTGGCGGTGCCGTTCTATTGGAGGTATGTCGTTCTATTAGAAGAAATACGGTAAGCACAGAAACGGATCTAAAATCGATCCCGCATATTTTTCACCGTTTTCCAATATTTTCGACGTCATTATTATCACTTTTAAAGGTGTCTAATTCCGACACTTTTTCCAAATTATGTACACCACTTAGTAGTAGCCGACTACTGTATTTCCTCGAAGTACCCCCCTCGAAATACCCCCCCTCGTTCTACCCCCCCTCTCGGGACCACTATGAGACAATCACCCCCCCCCCTCGAAATACCCCCCCCACCAAATTGAGTGTAAAGGGAACTTACATGACAATAACTGTAGTTTGTGTTCTGTGAAATGCAGAACACACGTTAAAACAATGTTGGTGTCACGTTAGAACAGTGTTTACCGTATTTCCTCGAAATACCCCCCCCCTTGAAATACCCCCCCCCCCCCTCGTTTGACCCCCCCCCTCTCGAGACCACTATGAAACAATCACCCCCCCCCTCGAAATACCCCCCCCCAAATTGAGTGTAAAGGGAACGTACATGACAATAACTGTAGTTAGTGTTCAGTGTACTGCAGAACACACGTTAAACAATGTCGGTGTCACGTTAGAACAGTGTACATACCATCTACATACTAATATTAGTCTACAGAACCTTATAAATGGCGGTTTTTGTTGCATTTTTCGACGTCTGCGTACGTTTCAGACGACAATTTCGTACTTGGTTTTCAAAAATTTTCTTGTGAAACAATAACCCCCCCCCTCGAAATACCCCCCCCCTCGTTTAACCCCCCCCCTCTCGGGACCACTATGAAACAATCACCCCCCGGGGGGTATTTCGAGGAAATACGGTATACCGTCTACATACTAATATTAGTCTACATAACCTTATAAATGGCGGTTTTTGCTGTATTTTTCGACGTCTGCGTACGTTTCAGACGACAATTTCCTACTGGGATTTAAAATTTTGTCTTGTGAAACAATAACCCCCCCCCCACCCTCGAAATACCCCCCCCCCTCGTTCTACCCCCTCTCTCTCTCGAGACCACTATGAAACAATCACCCCCCGGGGGGTATTTCGAGGAAATACGGTACTTTTAAAGTGCGCACTTAATTTCAGTGGGCAAGTGGCTGTGCGCCTTGCTGACTGTGGTGCTACTGCTGTGTCTGGTGATCTACATGACTGCGATGGCAGTGGCCGCAGGGCACGCCGCACAGATGCCCTCCCGCTGGACAACTGCCCTGACTGATACAAATGCAGTGCTGACACAGTTTGAGCGGTGAGTCGATTGTCCTGTCACATTCTGATATGCCTATATACCTAGATAAATAGTTTCATAAATGAGGACATTTGCGAAAATGCATGCGACATTGAGTACCGTATTACCTCGAAATACCCCCATGGGGGTTTATTATTTCGCCAGCAAAATTTGAGGGGGGGGTTAATTCGAGGGGGGTTTATTCGAGGGTTTTTATTATTATTTCGTCAGAAATTTCGTAAGGATCGTAGTAAATAGTAGGCATTTGCGTACCCAAAATAGGTAATAAATGTGTCCAAACAGGATATATTTGGACATAAAAACGTAGATAGCTACACAAACTACTCTATGTGTAGCTGCAATGCAAATAAACAGTAATATACATCATGTACATTGCGTACATGACGTATTTATTATGTACATGACGTACATCATTCCGAAGGGGGGGGTATTTTGAGGGGGGTTTATTATTTCCCCAGCCCATTTTGAGGGGGGGTTAATTCGAGGGGGGTTAATTCAAGGGGGGGATAATTCGAGGTAATACGGTAGGCTTAAAGTTGCGCTTTGAAGCTGTTTCGGTCTGTGGAATGGGTGGATTGGGTGCGGGTTGATCGCGGGTGTTGAATTTTATGTAAATATTACCTTTATTTAGTGGCGCACATTTTGTTTGTGACTTTGGCAAAAGTGTCCGAATGTTTCCAAATTTAAATTTCGCTTCAGCAAAATCTTTATGAACAAACAAAATTCACACAAGTTGAATCCCAATCGTTTCACAACCATTTTTTTCGAGGGATTGATAATCGAGGAGTTTGATTCCGAAACCGTTATCTGCACGTTTTTGGGATTTTTGAAAATCGCACTTAAAATTTTGACATTGGCCCGAGCCAGCATGGTTTGAGTGACAACGCTCGCTCAAACTTTTCGAAAACGCCATGAATTTATCTACATTTTCCACATTTACAACCCTCTGGCTGGCAAATATGTTTAAAGTTATGGCCACTTGATTGACATCACATCAACATACGTACATGCAGATTTGTTCCTTAACGGGTTTCGAGTGCAAACTCCATTTTTGTATGGTGATTTTGACCTCTTGGCCAAATCCTTAATGGGTTTCGGATGCAAACTTTTTTATCTGCCGATAACGGGTTTCGGGTGCAAAAAAATGATCGTTCTTTTGTAGATAACGGGTTTCGAGTGCAAACTCACCTATTTTGGGCTGTAGATAACGGGTTTCGTTTGCAAAGTTGCATTTTTTTTCAAAAATCGGTATCTCTGTATCTAGGGAACGGTATGAGATATTGAGGTAAATTTTTTATCATGAAGAAAAATGAAAATATACATCACATCCGCACTTAACTCAATTTTTTTCACTTTTGCACTTGACGGGTTACGGAACCAAACGCCTCAATTGTCAAAAAAAGTTCCTTTTGTATGTGTGACAGTGACAGCAATACCGGACTCCGAATAGGATTCCACTATTTCCAATGTTGCCCGGAGCGCCATGAAATTTATGGCGCCATGAAGTCATGTAAACAAAAATTTGATTTTTTTCGTCAACATGAACATCATGTCATCATCATTGACATTTTGTGCTTAACGTGCTAGTGCACATTTGATTACCTATACCATATTCGCTTGAATATAACTCTCTGTTTAATAATCACTGTGAAGGAGAGTGAGAAATATAATCCCCCCCCCCGAATAGTGAAAAAATAATTCGACCAGGTGAATTACGATATTTGCCCACTTATGTACTAGGTAAGTTTTAGAAAACACAAAAAGTTTAAAATATAATTTAACCAGAGTTGTTAGAATTACTGAACTTTTTTCAAAAGTATATGTAAACGTAAGTATTTTTTTTTACTCACCACAAAGTATCGAAAACGTAAAATACTTTTTTTTTACTCGTACGTACGCGTAAATTTGGGTACTTTTCTTGCGAGTGTAGAAACGACCACTTTTCGTCATTCCGACCACCTTTCGTGAGGCGTCAATATTATTTCAAGTGAGTGTAAAGTGGGCACTTTTTCATGCGTGTACCGCACAACATATGTTTTTGTTTAAGAAAATTATAGAAAACATAGTTTTCAGGGTCTCTTTATTGTAGGAGATAAAAATAGCAAGAATAGCGGCAACAAAAATATCACCTAACTCATCCAAATCTGGTAAATCACTAGAAACACTTCTTATAATTGAAGCGAATGAAAGCTCCTTCTGTAATGTTTCGGGAGCGAGGTGCAACCTTTTCCCAACACAAACCAGTGCCCAGCTTCATCCAGCCCAGTTCATCCCCAGCTGGGATTTCAGCGGTACCGGATGAATCATCCATTCCATCGTCGCTCTCGCGACTCGTTTCCACTTCGATTGTCTTCGCAGCCATTTCGATTTGGTTGCGTTTTTATATTTTTAAAGCGCGCTACCCCCGCGTATCTTTTATATTCAACGGAACCACGTCTGTAAATACATAGCACTGTAGTCACTTTATAAATATCCCCCACATTGAATTTTCTGAAATACATTTTATGTACGCGTATGCTTTGAAAATGTACGCGTACGAGTGCGTACGGAATTTTTTTAAAAAGTATATATAAACGTATTTACCGCGTACGCGCGTACGCGTATTTTTCGAGTAAACGTACGTACCTTTTAACAACTCTGAATTTAACTTACCGTATTTCCTCGAAATACCCCCGGGGGTGATTGTTTCATAGTGGTCCCGAGAGGGGGGGGGGGTAGAACGAGGGGGGGGGGGTATTTCAAGAGGGGGGGGGGTATTTCGAGGAAATACGGTATCACAATTTCAACAATAAAAATGGTTAAACAGCGTGATTATTCAATAATGTATGTAAAATTCGCAGGTCGATTTTATGTAATTTAACAAAAAACGTGGATGAAGCTACAACAGCTATTAAAAGGTGTTAAAAGAGACAAAAATGGAACTTGCAGCTTTGGATACATTGTTCAAAGGTGACATACACGATTCAGCGGGCAAAATGACTGAACCATTGGATAAACTTCAAATAGTTTTGAATGATTTGAATGTGCTGGTGCGTAAAAATATAAACATTCCCGTTTTCTAATGTCGGGCGTTCCTAGAAAAATTGATGGGGAAGATACGGTATGGCATGCTCCATTTTCAGTTAATATTTGTTGTTAAACAAAACTATTTTTCACTTTCCCAAAAGCACAAAACAGTGCCGTTGGCAAAAATTGTTACATTTTCCCAGTACGAAGGTATTTCAGCTTGGAAAGCATAACAAAGTGTATGGGTTGTTTTAGTGATGTAAAAGCGCCATGGCGCTGGCGCTTGCCGCTAGCGCCATAGCAAAAAGCGCCATGGCGCTTTTGGCGCTTGGCACTTTTTACTGTGGCGCCATTGGCGCTTGGCGCTGCGCTACGGAAACGCGCCATGGCGCTTTTGGCGCTTGGCGCTATGATTCAATTCAATTCAATTAGGTTTACTTGACTCAGACCTCAAAAGCCAAATGCAAGTAAAATACAACATTCATACCCATCGAGTACTCCTATTTTGCGGTCCTAATAGGTGAGTTTGTGCGCGTTGTATACACAGAATGTGTGGGAGAATATAGAGAAAACACCTAGTCTACTTAATACCTTACTATAGAGTGGGCGGCAGACAACATTGCCAGAAACACCGAAAAATAAAACACTCTAGCACCCCATGACCCGGTTTTGTCCGTGTTTAAAAACAATTGGCAACATTTGAACAAAAACAGAACATAAAAGAACAAATTAGAGATCAACATTTTGATGTTAAGTGAAAATCATAGTCGTAGTCGTCGTTAAAAGTTCCCATTTAGTCACCGAAAATCACAATCTTTCCGAAGCGTTTTCCGCTTGTTTTTCCAAGAGTTTTATCCACTTAGATGACATTTTTGACGTTAGTAAAACAGGTTTGCTGTGTTTTTAGTTCCCAGGTTTGAATTATCACATTAGATATCTCCAATTGCTCGCCGTTTCCTACTTCATTTTACCACTCATCTTTCCAAGAGTCACATTTATCACCTTTTTCACTTTCCATCCCTCACATCATTACCAGAAATCTTGATCAACATCGCGTCTTGTTGTGTCGCACACTGATACCAAAATTAGAGTTATAAACCACTTTGCAAATTGATACAGTTTTGTACAGTTTAAGTATACATGGATCTTCTTTGCATCCAGTGTCAGCTTACTGGCTAACCGGGGATCCCGCTCGCGAACGATGAACCGTCGCTGCGTTCCCCCCAGTTTTCCAGTAGTCTGGCCAGATTACCCAGGTGTTGTGACGCATCAATACGCATTTTATGGCATACTGCGGCATCAAAGACCGTGCACGGAATCTGTCTCGCAATGCTATGGCTAGTTTGTCGCGTAACTAATGCTGTCTCCGCCTCGGATGCGGCATCTTCGCCGCACCGTCGGCTGCAACAGTCTTCACTAATCGACCTAGCCCACTCTGTGCGCCAGAGTGTCACCGTTGGATGTTGACATTGTCCCAGGTAATGAGACATTGTCATCCAGAATGACCACCCCAGCGATTCACATAGCGGACAGTTCATCCATTGTCTTATGTTGTTTTGCCTAAAGCGTAATTGCTGTGTATTTGGTAACCAGCCATGCCTCCCGGCAAACCATCTATGTTCAGACACCTGTAGTGTTTCTGGCAATAGAGGTGTGATTTCCCGTAGTACTTGGTTTTCTTTTTGTATACTTCTTGTTGCGTGTGTTTGTGGTTTTAGTCCAATCTCCCATCCGTAGTGTTTACAGGCTGTTAGAACTTTATCCTTCCCGAGTGTTTCCGTGTCTCCCAGATTCATCTCTGTCTTTGCTGTATTTGCCCGCCCCTCCGGTGAGTTTTTCCGGGTTGCACCCAATGACCCTTTTTGCTCCCCCCAAATTTTCGCTGCTAGTTTAGTCGTTTTTGATGCTTTTTCAGATTTCAGGTAGTCATTGTATCTAATTATGCTGTATTTGTACCAGCATTCCATTGTCCTAATATTCCAGTCAATTCCCAACAATTTGTTTGACATGTGTTTTCCTACATTCCCCACTTGTCGGTATAGTCCCATCTGTGAAGACGTCATTTGTTTTAGCGCAGTTTTTGAGAGTCCCGTGATTTCGACGCCATACATCACTGTGCTGGCCACATACGCCCCCCAGAGCATATTTAGTGCCCATATTTGTCTTCGACTGTGTTTTGTCACCTCTTTAGCAAGGAATTTCCCCTTTGTTAGCTTATCCATATATCCGCTTTTTTGTTTTTGAAATGGATCGCGACCGCTGCACAGAAGAATGCCCAGATATTTCGTCTCATCACATTCTCTTATGATTTGCTTATTTCCATCTGTCCCTATCCCCAGGTACCACTCTTTGCTTGCGTCCGCAGTTCGCCTAAAGTGTAGGATCATGCTTTTTTGCTCACTGATCCCAACCCCCCATTCATGACTCCACTCTGTGAAAATGTCCATTATCTTCTGCAGATCAATGTCGTTATTTGCCATGAGAACCACGTCATCCACGAAGAACCCAGCTGGTATTCTCTTTTGTCCTAATGTGGCACCGAGTTCGCTTCTTTCTAGTTTTGTTCTTAGGTCAGCCATGTACAGCACATATAATGTAGGACTTAGGCAGCAACCTTGCCGCACCCCCAGCGGGTAGTCAAGTTCATCCGTGCAGACTTCGTTGTACTGCAGATAGCATTTTTGATCCGTGTAGGTGCTTTCTATTGCCTTGCACAGATTTTTTCCGTATCCGTAGTCTCTTAGCTTCACCCAGAGGCGCCCTCGATCAACCCTGTCAAACGCTTTCACTGCATCAACAAAGCATGCTGATAGCCGATTTGTTTCCGCCAGGCATCCCTGTAGTATCACATGATGTATGATGTCGTGGCGCCATTGGCGCTTGGCGCTGGTGTTTTATAAAGCGCCAAAAAAGCGCCAAGTATTTAGTACCAAAAAAATAATTTTTCTTATGTAAAAAGACCTTGCCTGCATGAGTTACATAAGTAAATGTGTTACTGTAAGTGTGTTACAGGAAGAACAAACCCTCTACTTGCTTATTTTGTAAACCATGTCCATGCAATTGCAACGATATTCAAAACTTTTACCAAAAAATGGGACTACACGCACTACGTAGTTTTCAACGACATTTTATGTCAACTGGTTTTCGTCCCAATCCACGGCTTGATGACGAGCCGACGAACAGCGTTCAAATGCATAGTGTTGCATTATATTGCAAATGAAGTTGTAAACCCATGTTTACCTAGATCCGAATGCTTACGGATTTTTGAAAAACGATTCATTCATGGCCCCCCCTAAACTTTTTGGGAAAATTCACCCCATACAAAAGATGGCCCAAAGAGTTGTCTAAATGATGTATGGTATGCCCCCCAATATAAGGCCGCGTGGGCCGTGTAAACGGCCCATGCATTTTTTAATACAAAAATGCATGGGCCGTTTACATGGCCCACGCGGCCTTATATTGGGGGGCATACCATACATCATTTAGACAACTCTTTGGGCTATCTTTTGTATGGGGTGAATTTTCCCAAAAAGTTTAGGGGGGGGGGCGTGAATGAATCGTTTTTCAAAAATTCATAAGCGTTCGGATCTAGGTAAACGGGGGTGTATTGTTGCTGTGGTATGAAGTACCTACCGTATTTCCTCGAAATACACCCAGGGGGTTTATTTTTTCAGGGTGCAAATTTTGAGGGGAGTTTCGAGGGAGGCTTATCCGGGGAAATTTTTGTGAAGGGTGTAGTAAAGTATCGTTTTTTTGTACTCAAAATGTAATCAATTGACCAAATAGGATATATTTTGGCCATATTATCATAGATCGTTCCATAAACAAGGCCATGTATAGCTGCGATGTAAATTCACAGCTAACAAAATGTATCATGTTCATTGGATACATGATCTACCTTACTCCAGACGGGGTGTATTTCGAGGGGGGGGGGTAATTGAAGGGGGGTATTTCGAGGAAATATGGTATATGTGTATACAACGCTGGATAGTGTTACTTGTTAGCAAGCTTTGAATTGGGATGGGAACCAGTTGACAAACAAATAGATAGCACTGCATTTGCATCGCTGCACTTTATGCAGCAAATTTTTTTGGCGCTGGCGTTTTTTCTCGCTTGGCGCCATCATCCCCTGGCGCCATTGGCGCTTGGCGCCATGGTCTAGAAAAGCGTCATGGCGCTTTTGGCGCTTGGCGCTATTTTGCTGTGGCGCCATTGGCGCTTGGCGCTCGCATGCCAAAAGCGCCATGGCGCTTTTGGCGCTTGGCGCCAAAGTCTGGCGCTTTTTACATCACTAGGTTGTTTATGAAAGTGTATGGGTTGTTTATGAAAGCGTAAGCATGAACAAAAATATATACACAAATACCTGGGTATTTTGGGTAAGTGTACCTAAATATGCTTTCGCAACTATGCAAAAATTCCGGAAAATAATATAAATATTCTTGAAAAAAATATTTTCTATTAATAAAAAAATCCTTGATATGTTCTGATATTCTTAAATAAAATTCTCCCAAATTTTTCAAAAATATAACCACAACCAACTGTCACAGGAAACAAATGCCATAAAATCACTGGACAAAATGGATGAGCAGATTACAATATGTCGCTCAGAGTTCAAAAAGCAAAACATGGAGACTGACAGTGTGGATCAGGCGCTCAATGCAATGCATGGTGAAACGGGAAAATATCGAATGATGTTCGGAAGTATCCACGCAGCGCATGCACTTATCATTGGAGTAAGCTTTGGATGTGCTATGAGTAGATCCACGTGAAATTGATGATTTGTATGGTGTTTTTGCATTTTACCTACCTAGGTATACGCATTTTCAACCAAAAATACTGAAAAAAAATGAGGCCAAAGATTTCAAGTGTTTTTCTAGTGGTTAAAAAAATCGAATACGTTTTAGAATTTTAGAATTTTTGAATGTTGCCATCGTGAGTTCAGTATTAGTAAAAATTCCATCGATATATCCATTTAACTATGAAATGAGTTCCCTTGTTTCAGCTACAATCGCCATCTTCGGGAATCAGTGCAAAAATGACCGAAATCAGTGATAATTTGGAAAAGTATCTGAAAAACTTAATGGATGCTGATAGTGAATTAAGTCGAAAATCCAAACAGATGAAGGATAAAATTGAAAAAGAAATTGAGCAAAATGTGGGGACTTTGATTGATAAATCACTGGTGCCAGCTATTGATGAAATCTCGAAGGACCCATCTGTCAAAACGCAAGTGCACTTTTATTTTCTACGCAGTGATGAATGCTGATATTTTTCCTCCACGTCTCCACGCACCGCAAGCTAACCATTTTTCTGAAGGAAACATTATCACGTTCACGACGTCATTAATACAAAATGAAAATACTTTTTTTTTAAACAATGAAAAACGTTTTAGGGAAAAAATTATCATTTGTTCGTGACAACGCCTTTTCCTTTTTTATTTGCGGTCATCAGAACATGTGTTATTTTACGTATTTTCCCACTCAGGATTTCTTCTACACTGTTGTCATTTGAAATCATCATGATTGTATTGGCTGCGGCGGCTGTGCTCACTGCATGTACTTAGCCTGTTCCAAAAGTTATGTCCTCCCGTTTTTAATGCTTTAAAAGTCAGAAAATAAACAAAATTTAAGACTTTTATATTCATTGTCTTTCAAGGATTTTCCAGAGATGAAATGATGTATTCTTTATGGGTTGGTTGTAATTTTTTGAACAGACCCGGTGCTACATTGTTGGTATGGCTGTATAGAAGCTGGAAGGAGAGTGGCAGCCAGCTGACCAGTGAGGGAGAACAGAAAGCAGGTGGCAGTCACGCACCCTGTAAAGTGTAAAGTAAAGTGCCAAATGTCATGTAAAATGCTGTCAAAAATTCAGTAATAAATTTTCTATTTCTTATTTTAATTGACATTTAACATGACATTTGACACTTTACAGTGTCTGGGACTGGCCCAGGACTGGCTGTGATGCTGGCTGTGGCTGTGCTGTTGGCTGTGCTGTTCGTGATGCACATGTGGCTGCTCCAGGTTTTCACCACAGTGTGCTCCTGTGCTGTACAGGTCTGCAGCTTTTATTTTGTTGCCCTTATTGCAATGGTGCCATTTGGCACCAATTGGGGGCTTTTTTCTGCCATCACTACATTTTGGCAGCTAGTGAGTGCAGGATTTAGAGCGATCTGGCAGTGAAAGCAAGGGGTGGTTGTCACATTTAGAGGATTATCATAGTGTTGCTGCACACACTAGTTTATTAATGAAATGCTGAAATTTTGTCAACTCATAAACCAGCCATGAACATATTTCAGTTCACTTGGATGAGTTGACTCAGCAATCAACTGTATTTGACAAATACCTAATTCCAGTAAACCCAAATCCCACTCAAGTTTATTTATGCGTCAACTACATATTTAGTTTACTGGCAGTACCTTAGTGTGTGCAGCATCAATAAATCAATATTTTCAGGACCCAAACTACACTGCCCTGAACAAGGTGCAAATGTCTCGATTCATAAAATCGGGTGCAGTCTCAAAAATGTCAATGGCAGATGTTCTCGCAGAGTGCAGGAAAAATGAACCCCTATTGGATATTATGAAAGAGAGAAGCAAAGTGGAGAAGAGTATGGATGATATAGAAAAAGAAATGGAAAAGGTAAATACTGTGTTTGCCTGAATATTTCTTCTGCCTTGAATAATTCCCCTGTTGAAATAATTCCACCATGTTAGACGAGTGAGGAAAAATAATACCCACTCGAATCATGCCCTCATTCAGTCATAATATAAGTTGAAAAAGTCATAATATAAGCCCAATTTGAAAGTATTGCATATTCGTGAAATATGTTGATAGAAACGTGCTAGAAAAAATGATTCAACCCGTTGAATAATCCCTCCCCCCTTTGAATAGTTTCCAGCTCAAAAATGTCTGATGAAACACAGACATGTTCCAGATCCCACGGTCCTGAACTCTGACACGATTCGGGGTAATCGATCAAAACTTGACCATATCACACTAACTGGAACTTGACTTAACTTTTCGGGGTTTCTACGCACTCTAATTTTCAGTCAAATTTTCAAAAACTCATTAATCAGCTATGAAAGCATTTGAGTTTACCAAAATAAATTGTTTTTACACATAGTCAACTGTAGTTGACGGCCACTTGATTCCGGTGACTCAGACAAATTACATCCAAAACTTATTTATTTCTATGTGGGTAGAGCTATTCATTCTCTTTAGCAAAAACCAAACTGAGTTTTGGCATTTCATTTGTCTGGTAGATATTGTAAAAACAAAAAAAAATTCTTTTTCACAAAAAAAAGTAAAATCGATTTTGTGCAGGCAAAGCCAGATATGAAGCTCAAAGAACTCAACAAATTGGACGGAATCGTGAATAATGCGAGAATAAATGTTGAAAAGATGCAGTCATCTTTGTCAACATTGGCAGATGTGAAAATGTTTGATGCTGGGAAGCCACTGGACATTGATCAGCAATTGCAAGTGCTACAGGTAAAGTGTGCATTTTCACTGCACGCACTTTTCACAGCTGGCACATGCACTTCAAACAGGCTTTAGAAGTGACATGTAAAATGAGAAGTGAAATGAGAAGTAAAGGTTAAGTAAAGTCAAAAGTAAGTTAGATGGAACGTTAAGTTTTTCTTCTCATTTCACTCTTCACTTTTCACTATTTTAAACTATTTTCACTTCTCACTTGTCATTTATTTCATATCTCACTTCAAAAGAGCTTTTTTTGCTTTTCCACATGCAGTTGCTGAATTGACCTCTGCTGAACCAATTTCACTCAAACTCCTTTCAAATTTTGGTTTATTGTACTAAGTCTCAGTATATCACACTTTGTTAATTTTTTATAATTTTTCTTTTTTGGGCTATAGATAACATCTTTTTACAAGTCAGTAGAAATCAGACCTTACCAGATGCCAGTGTCAGAAATCATATTGATTTTGTGGCATGACTGAGTTTGTGAAGTCGATGCCAGTAGTAGCCACCAAAATACATCTGGCTGTAGTAACAGCATTTATTCCACACATCAACAAAAATTGGCATTGCGCCATTGCAGGCTGCTGCCACCAGTAGGGTTCAAACGATATATCGTATCGAATATCGAATATCGGATATCGACCACGTTTTAATATCGAATATCGAATATCGATATCGAAAATTTTGAAAAAATATCGAATATCGAATATCGATATCGAAAATTTTGAAAAAATATCGAATATCGATATCGAATATCGACCATTTTTTCGATATATCGAACCTGTATTGTGTCCCCAAATTTACTTTTCATTTTCATTTTGAGATGTTTATGGTTGATCTGATGTGCTTATAGTATTGTATTTGATGAGTAAAAGTACAGTATTTATAATGTCATTGTTGTTGGAGTGCTAAATTTGAAGCCAGAAAATGCTGATATACTTTTTTTGCAACATGCCCTTAAGCAATTAGGTTAGGATGAACTGTAATATCTACCAATTGTTATTTGTCTGATACACTTTGATTCATCATGTTTTTCTTCAATTTTCTACCATTGAGTGATGTAAAGCTTGTTAAAATCACTTGTACCATTCAAATTTCAGTTAAGAGATGATCAAACATGTGTGCAACCACATGAAAATACAATATGCCACTTGAAATATGCCTTGCTTTACCAAAAGCATATCGCAATATCGAATATCGAAAATATCGAAATATCGAATATCGAATATCGACCATTTTTCAATATCGAATATCGAATATCGATATCGAGGTTCCATATCGTATCGATATCGAATATCGAGTTTCAGAAAAAAATATCGAATATCGAATATCGATATCGAAAATTTTGAAAAAATATCGAATATCGAATATCGATATCGAAAAGTCATATCGTTTGAACCCTAGCCACCAGTGTCACAAGCATAATCGATTTTATCAATGCAATAAAGGCCCAGGAAACATCTATGGATCCTGAATTGAAGAAAGTCATTGGGAAACTGGATGAAGCTGCAGACAAATCAAATAAAGCACAGAAAGCACTGGCACAATTGCTGAAACATTTACAAAGTGCCAATATAGGTGATGTAAGCAAAGCTGCACAGGTTCTTCTACTAACTATTTTCCTGTTTCTTTCACATTCAAGTACTAGGTTTTTGTAAAAAATGAAGATATGCACTAACTCAGAAAGCTGAAAAATACGTGAACAATGTGGTTAAAGATGCTCAAGCCAGGTCGATGTATTTCATCACAAACAGAGGCAGGTGCGAGGCCATACTGCAGCCAATTCAACAGGTCTTTCTGCAAGATGGCATCTGTGCAGGTGACATGTAGTGGTCATGCTTTTTACTTATTGGCGCTGCACACACTAGTTTACTAACGGTAAACTAGGAATCTGTAAAACTTATTTTTCAGCTTCTGAGCGCATCTGAGTTTACCAAAATGAGCTGTTCGTCAACTACAGTTGACGGAGATTTAAAATAACACATTCCGGTAAACTCAGATGCGTGCAGAAGCTAAAAAATGAGTTTACCAAATTCTTACTTTTCCGTTAGTAAACAAGTGTGTGCAGCGGCATTACCTAATTACTTAGAACAATTTTTTACAGCAAAAATAGGGGTGTATTGTTGTAGTATTACTACATAATTCTCTATTCTATTCTCTATATTTTACATTCTATTCTAAGTAGGATTTTGGGTATCACTTCTGAACCCCTAAACTTCATGTTTCAGCCAATCCTTTATAAGTGGCTACTTTTGTATGTCAATTAGTTCAGTTCTTTTGCCTGTTCTCTTTTGCACTTCAGTAAAATGAAGTTAAACTAACAACTGTGGAACGTGTCGCAAGGCAGAATAAATATTCTACAAGCGCACTCCGAACGCATTTCTTCTCCAATTGCCGGCTTCGTGGACTTGGTTCTGCATCACTAAGGTCCACACCCCGGTCATCCAAGTGAAATCAACGACGTTCCCTTGTGGCCAGGTATAGACTGCCATTGCTCTGACCTGTGCCCGCAACATGGTGATCGTACGGGTTTAATTGTGAGCCCAAAGCGAACCCACTACCGATTGTCCCCCAGCGACATCGGCAGCTCCTTCCGAGCCCGTGGCAGCGCCGCCAGCAAAAGCGGTCCCCACACTTCTTGGCTGTCCAGAGCAAGTGACGCCAATCGAGCAAGAGCAGCGGCACAATGATGTCCGACACTGCAAATGGCGACCTGACAGCGGTCGCACAGCCCGGTGATCCAGCAGTGGTCGCACAGCCCAGCGATGACGCGCAGGGCCAAACCACCTACACTGAACGGGAGTTCAGTGAGCAGGTCAATGAGTGGTGTGACTCCCGCAATCGACCAGCGTTGATCAATGCTATAACCGCACTAAATGAGCGACGCAAAGCAGACTGGCCGTCAGGCAAAATTGCCGCGAAGGACAGCACATACACTTTGGGCCGCAAGCTGCTGCGACTGGCAGATGCCCACTTCAAAGCAGTTTCTGATGACCAAATCACACTCAAAAATCCAGTGCAAGATCTGGGCGGTGACAGTGACGATGACAATGCACCAGTAATCCAACCCACACTCCAGCCACATGGCTCGCTGTCACCACCACCTGCCCCAGACACAAAGCTGAGTGCGGGAGATGTAACAACTGTGATAACAATGCTGCAGCAGCAACAGCAGCAGATCCAGCAGCAGAACACTCGCATCGAGCAACTGTCACGACAAATGGCCCAAAGTGCAAAAGCCAGCATACCTCACCCCCAACCTCAACCAAGACACAATGATGATCCATGGAAATGGACAACCGAGGATCGGCTGGCAATGATCCAGGAAGGGCCACTTCTGCGCAGGCTGATTGAGTACATTGAGAACTTTGTCATACACCCCGATGATGGACTGCAACCGCTGGGTGAAATCACATCGCCAAAGGACAAAATGGGGGTCGGGCATGTGCCAGCAGCGGCCAGCAAGCAGATGAAATTTGATGGTGACAAGACAAGTGAAACAGGCCCATTCAAATGCTGGCTACACATGGTGGCACAACATGCAATAAGCATCCCCAACTGCCAGCAGCAGTTTTTTTGGAACAAGGTCTTCATGCAGTGCCTGATCGGAGAAGCTAAAGAACGGTATCGAGCGATTCGCACCAACCGGCGCCACGACATCCTCTACGTAGTAGACAAGCTGACAGGCATTTACCGGCTAGAGCACCAGCTGCACTCAGCTACGGACTGGTACAATCTGAAGGCTGTGTCCGGGGAGTCAGTATCGGCTCTGCACACGCGTTTGGCAGCCAATTTTTATCATGTCAGTGAAACAATGTCAGACTATGATCGAGAACGCATGATTGGCAAGAAGCTTTTTTTGGAAATCCCAAAGATGGCAGTCCCAGTGTCATGTTGGTACATGTGGAGACAACGCTGGCGAGAAGAAAACTGCACACTCGACATGGCCATCACTATGATGGATGCTGCACGACTAGAAGTCAAGCAGGTCAAAACACAGCGCAAAGAAGACCAGCAAGATCGACCAGATCGCCCGCGCTATGGAAACAACTGGCGCACTGAGCCCAAGTCATACAGCACATATGGTGACAAGGCGGGAGTCAGAGCACCATTCGACCCAAAAAACTACTAAGGGCCATGGTGCACCTTCTACATGCACCGCAAACCAATGCCACATGATCCCAGTGAGTGCTACATTGACAGCAAATCGCCGGTGTTCAAACCCGACAGACTGGAGAACATCAGGCAGGCGCTGGCCAGACAGGGAAAATCTGATGAGGATGCCAGAAGACACATGCGCAAGAAGTGTGAGGAGCTCTCCATCCCATACCAAGATGACAACCCATCAAGCCGTTGCACAAAACAAGACTATGAAGAAGACAACGAGGGATGGGATGGCGACACAGATGATGAAGACGAGAAGTGGGGAGACCTGGAGGGCTGGGTACCAACTGTAGCCAGCACGAAAGAGGACATGGCCCTACAGACAGAAAATGGCTCACCCGACCCAATGGCCACAATTATGTTCATGGGAATCCCCATCACCGGTCACATCGACACCGGGTGCAACATAGGACTGTTCATTGAGGATTCAGCATTGGAAGAAGTTTGGGCAAAGGCCAAGGCTGACCCACAGAAAGAACGGGCAAAATTCCAACCATACCCAAGGGGCCACATCCAAACGGCAGGGCACAACATCACAGAGGAATGCCTGCGGATATATGACATGAAAGTGAAACACCAGACCCCAGATGGGAAATGGTGTACTGACACCCTGCCAGCAGTCGTGAAACTAATAAAGTCCTTGCCAGGCGCAGACCCACTGCTGATTGGAAGAGCAGCCATATGGGGCCCCCTGCAAATAGTCAAAACGGCGCATCATGAATTGGAGCGACTGTCACAAGAATACAGGCAGGGCAATTTGCGCATTGCCACAGGGAACCGCATCCAGCACACCCAGGAACCAACCGACCCAGCTAATAGGTTGAGCCCCCTGGCACAGAACACAGTGTTCAAAGAGCAGGCTGAATGCTGTGTGAGAGCAGATGCCCAACCCAAACACAAGTGACGCACTGTGAACAGCATTCCAATGCCCCAGCTGGCACTACTGCCATGCCCCAGGGATGCCAAGCACCACAGGAAACGCATGCAGCACAAGGGTGACAGCATCGCTACCAAGAAAAAGGAACCAGACAGCAAGCGCCCTGCCTACAGCCATGCAACAACCATCAAGGAGCAGCCAAGCAGCCACACAAACAACATGGTGCTGCTGGAGCAAAACACACTGCTGGGCCACACCATCGATAAGCTCAAAATGGTCCAGGCTGAACTGCATTCAACGATCCGCCGCTTAGAAGCAAAGAAGACCAAGCTGCAAACCGCAAGGGCTGGGACTGTGAAACCAACTGCCTGGCCGACCTGACCCGGAAAATGGATTTGTGCAACTGTGATTTATTGATTGTGATTTGATTCTATTTTCAATTTTTATTTTTGATAGCTTTGACTTTTTTCCTAATCAGGATGTGTTTTACTGTTTTACGTTTTCTGCTTTTTTGTCAGTTCCCCCCTGTAGGGTGAACTTAGGGGGGGCTGTTGTAGTATTACTACATAATTCTCTATTCTATTCTCTATATTTTACATTCTATTCTAAGTAGGATCTTGGGTATCACTTCTGAACCCCTAAACTTCATGTTTCAGCCAATCCTTTATAAGTGGCTACTTTTGTATGTCAATTAGTTCAGTTCTTTTGCCTGTTCTCTTTTGCACTTCAGTAAAATGAAGTTAAACTAACAACTGTGGAACGTGTCGCAAGGCGACGGTGCCAGAATAAATATTCTACAAGCGCACTCCGAACGCATTTCCTCTCCAATTGCCGGCTTCGTGGACTTGGTTCTGCATCACTAAGGTCCACACCCCGGTCATCCAAGTGAAATCAACGACGTTCCCTTGTGGCCAGGTATAGACTGCCATTGCTCTGACCTGTGCCCGCAACAGTATGAATGCATCGTGAAGTTTCATTTTGCTGAAACTTCTTATGCTTCACCAAGCATTCTAACTCTTGCACACACATTGTGAAAATATGCATTAAGACACTTCATGATATTGAAAATGGCCAGGAATGCATATGTTGGTGATGTGTGTGGAAGCACCAGTGTCAGGAAGTGTCTTCCACACTTTTGGAAGCATGTGTGAAGACAGCACAAGAAAAATCATTGTGTGGATGCATGGTGAAGTGTCTTTGCACAAACAATTGCTGATGCTTCAGCAAGCATGCCAGCATGCCACTTTCACTCAAATGTATATGTTGGGAAAGCCTGTGAAAGCACCAGTTCTGTAAAATCTCTCCAACAATTTTGAAAGCACCTAAAGCACGTGGAAGACACTTTACAAAAACATTTGTGATGTGGTGGAAGCGTGTTGAAGCACATTACTTCATGCGCATCCAGTCCGCTTCCCAACCCATCACACACCCATTTCTTGCTGTGTTGGGAAACACAGACATAATCTACAACTCCTGTTCCTGTCGCAGGTTGGCTGCACGTGCCCTGGCTGGTTGCCAGCTGCATCACAGTGATGATGCTGGTGCTTGGCATACTGCCAATCTTTGTGAGCTATGCTCTGTCCTCATTCCAAAATTACCACGCCATGGATGCTGAGAAGTAGGTGGCTGACAATGATAAATGTAGCGTTCGGATACAAGCTACAGAAAATGGACCACGTGATATTTGAAGCACTTCTGAAAGTCTCACTTGACATCGGTTGTGCCTACACACACTAGTTTTCTAACAAAATTTTCAAAAAATTTGAAAAAGTCATGGTTAATCAGCTTTGAATGCATTGAGTTTACTGGAATGATTTATTTTATTTCAAAAAGAGATTCACCATTAACAACAGAAAACTAGTGTACCTATGTAGGATCACTATTTTCTTTTAAAGCCTGCCAGATAATTTTGATGTCTAAATCTGATTTGTGTGCTTTGCTTGATTAAAATAACACAGGTAGAAATGTTATTTGAAAATGTTCTGGGGGCTGATATTTTGAATGACCTGGGGAATTTTTCTTTCAAATATTTTTGGTGTCAATGTTTGTACAGTGCTAGCAAAAATGGCACAGTAATTTGATGTTAATTGTCAAATGAAATGTTTTTTTCTGCCAACGTGTTATGAAAATATGATCGAAGCTTTAAATGTTGTGTTCCACTATCTTAATGAAAAAGAGGTGTCTATTTTCAAATGCATATACCGTATTACCTCTAATATAAGGTATACCTTATATTGTTTTCGTCAGATTTTTAGAGCCAAAAGTTATACCTTGTATTAGAGGGTACCTTATATTAGAGGGTACCTTCAATTTTTTCGTCAGATTTTCGTCTGGTCAACAATTCAGTTTCTCTTCGAGTGAATAGTGTCGCTGTAAACTGACCCACTTTTCAGCAGCGGAAGTCGACAAAGAGTCATCGCAGTGCCCTTCGGCACCATTTTCATCATTTTCCGCCATGTTTAGCTACCGTTTTTATTATTTTGCGTGTTTTGGCACGCAGCCAGCTGTGCCTTATTAGAGGTATGCCTTATATTAGAGGGTACCTTATATTTATTTCGTCGCATTCAAAATAGCCAAATGTTATACCTTATATTAGAGGGTACCTTATATTAGAGGGATGCCTTATATTGGAGGTAATACGGTACCTTGTGGCATTTTTGGTGTAAACTCTTCAATTTTTACTTACTTATAAATAGCATGTATGTAATGATTATCTTAATTATTGTAGTGCATACATGAAATCCACCGTATTTGCTTGAATAATCCCCCTGGGGGATTATTATTTCGTCAGACGTTTTTGAGGGGGAACTATTCAAGGGGGGGAATTATTCGAGGGGGGGAATTATTGTTTCGTCAAAATTATCAAGCATGTTTCTATCAACACATTTAATAAAATATGCTTTATTAACACAAGAACGTGCCATTTTTGTTAATATTGGGCACAAACAATTGATCAAATCTTCTAAGGGGGGAATTATTCGAGGGGGGGGAATTATTATTTCCTCACTCGTATTACACGGGGGGGATTATTCGAGGGGGGGAATTATTCAAGGGGGGAACTATTCAAGCAAATATGGTAAGTCCAATATTTTGAAAATGGAGTGAACACGGTAATGCCATTTATGGTTAGCCCATCAATTTCTCACAATTTTCCAAAAATGTTTGGCACGTTTTAATGTTGTTCACTGTCAGTGTATCATTGACCAAGAAATCTTAAGCATGAGTTTGAAAGTCCACTCTTTCTTCAAGTTGTGTGGTAAAAATACCAATCGGTCGATAAATCCATTGTGGACACGCCGATGCTGTATACAAACATAAACTCAACATGTTAACTTTGTTGTGGGAAAAATAGTAAGAAATTTGTTAAGTCCATGTGGGATGTGGATGTTCATTTGTTTCTGTCCAAATGTGTAATGGAACAAAATGCCTGGCGCTAGCGCCAAAGCAAAAAGTGCCATGACGATTCTAGCGCTTGGCGCCGTTTTGCTCTGGCGCCATTGGCGCTTGGCGCTGGTGTCGGAAAAGCGCCATGGAAAAGCGCTTTGCGCCAAAGTTCTGGCGCTTTTCACATCACTAGTAATTCCAGCTTAATGGCCACCCACGCCCACCACTCCCACAAGGTTGAAAACAGAGGTGGGAAATTTTACAATTTCTAATGAATTTGCGGAGCTATGATAGTGAATTGGTCATTTGTAAAGTGAAAAAATGAAGTGAAAAAAATTTTTTATGTGCCACAGTAAAGAGTAGGCTTTTACACGAAAACTGGTAATAAATGTGACAAAACAGGATATGAATATGTGATTGTGGACATAACTCGGACATCGTCTTTTAGATGTTATCCCCTTTTAGATGTTAAATACAATTTAAAGTTATTAATTTGTTCCTACGCTGTTTCCCACTAACTAAGTATGTCTGATTATTTCCCCGTGTTACCGAATATCACAATATAAAACGTCAGTCGCAATAGTAAAAATAACTGACTAAAAATAACTAATGTGGAGGAAATCTTGAGGATTTCTAATGTAGGTTGTTTAAAAAAGTGTCACAATTACATTGTTCAACGTTCGACATAATAAAATGATTCTACAGGAAGGAAATAATCAAAAACAAAATAAATTTAGCACAGAAAATTAAAGAGAAGTTAATGATGTGTGACAAAATGTTATCTTATCAAAAAGCCACATTAAACTTTGAACGCAATCTGGCCGCCTGCGCCCAGAAAGCACGTTTCAGTTTTATTTATTACTGGAAAGATTTAACTCAATCTTTAACGGGTAATAATAATGAAGTTGATGCGAAAATTGAGTACAGTATTTCTGTCGAATGTGAGACAATTTTCCGGTGTTGCAAGCAATTGTGGCCTTGCAACAATTTCCCCCGAAGATGTACACAAGGTGAGGCGTTTTCTTTAATGATTTTTAGCTCAATGTCCCATTTTATACAAGTACACCGTGATCAAAATTATTGACGTACGAGCATGATTATCCTGTTTTGCAGAATTCTATACTGTCACACATACTTACATAATGGATACATCACTTTGTGGATACCCTTGAAAAATTGTCAAAAAAACTCAACTATTTTTGTCTGTTTTATGCATAAATTTTCAGAAGTGAATTTGAAATTTTACACCTGCGATAACAATGTACCCAACTGACCGATCATGCTGACCAAAATATTGTCAAAATGCAACTTTGAGCTGCCCAAAGCTACACATCTATTTTCACAAATGTTCGCCTTTGTCAACTAAATAGAATACTTTTTGATTTGATAGCAAATTGTATTTTTTGGGAAAAAACAGTCCCTATAAGACTGCCTGTGAGAGTAAATATTTGTAGCATAACAATAGTACAGTAATGAAATGTATGTATAAGTGCCTATTTAGGTTTGTAAGATTTGGTAGACTGTACAAAAGTGAAGTCTGCCAAAACTATGAGTAGGATCAAATATACCTATAGCCAGTCTCATTTGTGTCCAGCATGTGCCTACAAACGCGGCAGACTTCATACTGGAGAGAGCTCAGAAACTAAAGCCAGACAACATTTGCGTTCTGAAAGGTGGCAGGGCTGAGTGGGACAAGGTGGTGTTGACCTGTCAGCAGCAAGGGCTGGCCAGCAAACTGGCAGGCTTGCACAACTGGTTCGTTCCATGCCATGTGGCAGTACAGCACCCTGTTAAGTGTTGATTCAAGTGTCAAATGGCATGTAAAATGTCATAGAAACTTGTCAAATGAAATGTAAAATGTAAAAAGGTCAGTAATAAAATCTTTTTTTATATTTTTTTTATTTACAATTCATTTGACACTTTAATTTGACACTTTATGGACAATTCATTTGACACTTTAATTTGACACTTTATGGACAATTCATTTGACACTTTTATTTGACACTTTATGGACTACAAGACTGCATGTGACCCTGTGCACGCACACTTATGCACAAACTGCATTGCACGCTTTAAATTTTTTTTGTTGATATTTTGAAATAAAATTGACATCTTGACAAAATTTGCCGACTTGACAACAAGTCTTCTAAGTGTCTTTTTACCGCTAAGTGCCATACTGCTTTTGAGTACCGTTAAAGTGCACAACTGTGACAAGCCAAGCTGATGGCTAACATAGTTGCGTAGAAGCAAGCATGCCCCAGTGAACATCAGTGGCTTTGAAGCGGCGTTCACACGACCTCGGTCTGAAGATGAAAATTTCAATTTTTCGACCACTTTTTTGTTATACTCGGCGGACCGCAAAGTATGCGCCCTAAATTACTTATGTATTAGTCGATAACGCGCAAGTACGCACTTCACAAAAATGGAAAATACTCCAATAAAGAAAAGGCGGAGTCACGTGCAAGCAACGAATGTTTTTTTCCTGAACGTTTTTCCTTTTTTTGTGGAACAATTATACTTTTATTCACGATGATGTCGTGATGGAGTGTTTCCTTCAGCAAAAATGCATGGCGTGCGGTCCGCGGAGTATATGAAATTTGAAGATTTCATGTTGAAGAAGATTTGAAAACTTCGAAATCGTTGTCATGAAACTGGGGCCGTGTGAACACCGCTTTTATGTGACTATACCTGGCGGACTTGATACTCTGCTCTGCACTCGCACTTAATTATGTCTCATGTTGGAAGCGTGCCAATGTTGATAAACGCACCCGAATGTTTAAAAAATTATTGTTATGAATACGTTAATGTATAATGTTATAATGGCTTTTATGACTTTTTCAACTTTTTATAAGAATAACATGCGTTAAATATAATATTATTGGCATGCTTCCAGCACGAACCGCGTGTGCAATGTGTAAGGTCAATGGAGTATAGTTACAGCAACTTTAATTGCAGCTACATCACGCGAACGGACCCAGCAGACGTTGCCAGAGTCGAGTCGAAGACATTCATTGCATCCAGTGACAAACGGACAACTGTCGCCCGTTGGACACTCACTTTTTTCATCCAAAAAAATCACCTTCAATGCTTTTTTTGTGATTTTGTAACTTGCAGAGACCAGATCTGGTTCTCCCAGTCAACTGGGCAATTGGATGTCTGTCGATGAAATGGATCAGATTTTTAATCAGAGATATGATGGTGCAATGAAAGGTTAGTGCACTCTATAGCTTTAAGCATACATTTTTCCAGGAGGAAATGGTCCAGTAAACTAGGGCACATCATGGTACCAGTAAACTAGGGTAATAAATGTTGGCTGTGTTCCAATGTCAAATAAAATCTGAAAACAATATGCATATCTAATTGCATTTGCAGTTTCTGAACTTCTTTCAACATGAAATAAAATGAAAGAAAATTGGCACACTAAAGGTGCATGCAAATCCTGTATAAATTTATCATTTGAAAATGTACATTTTAACACAATTCATCAATAATGATGTCGTAGGCGTATAGATTCCAGTTGGAAAGGTATTTTTTCCATATTTTCTTTTTTTGTGAACGGTCGGTGCATACCGTATTTCCTCGAAATACCCCCCGGGGGGTGATTGTTTCATAGTGGTCCCGAGAGGGGGGGGGGGGGGGGGGGTCAAACGAGGGGGGGGGGTATTTCGAGGGGGGGGGGGTTATTATTTCACAAGAAAATTTTTGAAAACCAAGTACGAAATTGTCGTCTGAAACGTACGCAGACGTCGAAAAATGCAACAAAAACTGCCATTTATAAGGTTCTGTAGACTAATATTAGTACGTAGATGGTATAAACACTGTTCTAACGTGATTCCGACATTGTTTTCACGTGTGTTCTGCACTACGCAGAACATAAACTGCCGTATTTGTCATGTACGTTCTCTTTACACTCAATTTGGGGGGGGTATTTCGAGGGGGGGGGGGGGTGATTGTTTCATAGTGGTCTCGAGAGGGGGGGGGGGTCAAACGAGGGGGGGGGGTATTTCAAGGGGGGGGGGGTATTTCGAGGAAATACGGTAAGTTATCCGTTGGCATGCACCCAGCCAGAGACATAAATCAGTGGAGTACGTACATTTCGTCACAAACAAATATACATAGATAGCTCTTTTTATTGTTGTCACAAACTGTCACAAGTTGCCTATTTATTTTGCATTCCATCAAATTTTTCAGGTCGCACAATGTATGTGATCCCTTTTAGCATGGGCATCATTGGAGGGCAGATGTTTAAGCTCGGCATTGAGCTAACTGACTCCCCTTATGTTGCCGCAGCTATGAGTATTATGACAAGGTGACAAACATTTTGGTTGTATTTTGCCCTGAAAATTTTGTGTGAGAAAATGTTTGAAAAGTTAAGATTCAATGTGCAGACATGTTGGCAGTGAGACAACTGAGGCACTGATGCATGGCCAGGAATTTATCAAGTGCACACATTCTGTGGGAGTTCCATTACCCGCAAAAAGTTGGTTCAATATCATTTCTCAAAAGTGTTTGCTCAAAGTGATGGGTGCAGGAGTGCCACATACAAAATGATGGCAGAACCATGCACATTAAAAGACAGAAACTCTGAGTTTCTGTGTTTTTGTTTTATAGAGCACAGAAACATAGTAAGGATGAGAACATAGAAACACAGAAAACTTGTGTTCTATGAAAACCCCCTGTATTTTCACCAAATACAAATCAACAAAACAGAGTTAGGTAGTCCAGTTTTAACTGAAAAGGCATTCAGTTTTGAAAAAAAACTCAAAACACAGAAAGTGGCATGTTTTTAAATGGTGGCAAAACTTACCCATTCCAACAATCCAACATACAACCTGGAAATGCGCAGCACCACCAAACCAATCGTGGCCATGCAATCCAGCTAACACAATAATTGGACATGTGCCAGAGAGAAGTGAAATAATGTCTTATGGGAGTGGTTATGGAGGGAATTCATTGCTGGGTAAAAAGTGCCTTGCACTGAGACTGGGCTCTGTGCTTGCTTCAAAACAGGGATGGCTCGCAGAGCACATGCTGGTCAGTGGAACATTTTGACAAATTTAGTTTTATACGGTTTTACAGCAAAAAATGGGTTTGTGATGCATCGGGCTGGATGGCAACGAACGATTGTGTAATGATGGCAACTCCCAAGAAAAAAAGTATTTCAATTTTTAAGTGCTTTTCCTAGAATGACCTTTGAATTTTTGATGTTTTTCCCTAATTACCAGTAGTTTTCAAATTAAGTTTGAGAATTGTCAATTTTTTTAGCAGTTTTCATGTCTTTTTGGGCAGTTTTCGATTTTTAAGGAGAAAAATAGGGATTTGAAGCTTTCAATGCAGTATTTACGTAGTCTTCAGGCTCAGATAATGTTTTTTTTAACCTCATTTTCTGTTTTAAAGTATTGAGGTAAATCAATCAAAGCACTTATGAATATTTAGAGCAGTTTACAATACGAATGCACTTCACAATGCTTCACCATACATGCACGCACACCCCTGTTTTGTTGTATTTGGTACCTTCATCAAATAGCAAGAGATGTCCATCAGCACAGATTCTGGGCATCACATGTCCAAAGGGCACAAAGAGGTACATTGCTGCCGCATTCCCATCTGCATGCGGCAAGACAAACCTGGCAATGTTGCAGTCAACCCTCCCTGGATACAAGTGTGTGCCTTTGATTGTGCCTTCTGAAGTTGGTAATCTACCTCACCGTTTGTATACTCTTCCACTGACTGCATGCTATAGCGTTTTCACAACAAAACAATCAATCATGACATCATCATTAACAAAATTTTAAAAATGCTCAAAAAAATAAAAAATACCTTCTGCACAACAATACGTTTTCCTTGACTATTCTTCTTTTCTTTGAGAAAGTGAATACCGTATTACCTCGAAATACCCCGCCCTTGAATTAATTCCCCCCTCCTCGAAATACCCCCAGGTGTTTTCGAGCTGGGGGAAAAAGAACCCCCTCGAAATACCCCCATCTGGTATGATGTACATCATGTGTACAATGTACATGATGTATTTATTGCTGCCAGTTTGCATCGCAGCTACACATATACACTGGTTTGTATAGCGATGTACGTTGGATGTCCCAATTGATCCTAATTAGTCACGTTTATTACCGGCTTTCGGTAAATATGTAAAAGCGTGTTCCTTCCTATGAATTTCACGAAAATTTCTGGCGGAATGATAAACCCTCCCCTCGAATAAGCCCCCCTCGAAATACCCCCCTCAAAATTTCCACCCTGAAAAAAAAAACCCCCTGGGGGTATTTCGAGGATAAGTGGTACATTTACACAGATGGTGCATGAATAGATGGCAGGCAAAAGGTGAGCATTTCCACTGACCACAAATAACCCCATTCTCAAAATGCAGGGTAACCTGTGTCGGTGATGACATTGCATGGCTTTGGTTTGACCAGACTGGCCAGCTGCGGGCAGTGAACCCAGAAAATGGCCTGTTCGGGGTGGCTCCAGGCACCAGCCCAGCAACCAACCCCACTGCCATGCGGGCGCTCACCAGGGATGCTCTGTTCACCAATGTGGCCCACACCACGTGTCTCACCCAAATGCGGCATTGTTTGTGCCATGTGGATTTATGTGTGCCTGACATAGGCTGGCTATACATACTTTTGAAATAGTTTACTCGATGGACGTCACACTTAGTATGAAAACCTACCATAACTCATCTAATGATGAACCAAACATTTACAGTTTTTCAGTATAATATGACGTTTTTACAATGGAATAATTTATCACGAAGTTGATCAGACGAAATCGAATTGAAGATTTTATTCATTAAATTATGGTAGGTTTTCAAACGAGGTGAGCTGTCCGTTGAGTATATGCAAAAATATTTCCAGTAAACTATGGAACAGCAGCATAACTAAACAACATAAGACTCCCACAGACACAGATATCCACGTTTAGCAACCAGATATCCACAACCTGTGCTTCCCTATGCATTGGTGGTCAACTTTTCCAGGATACAGAGTTACTTTAAAAATAATTGCATCATTTTTTGCCAATATTCTAGGCACAATTTGAGCTAAAACAAAATTTTTGAACTTATCAGAATAAGTAATTACACAATGCTAGATTTCTCATGTCATGGCAGCATGCCTAAATTCCATGTGTGTGTCACTAATGTGACATTTTTGTGAGACTTTCAAAGAGATGGTAAACCATACTGGGAGGGTATCGACGCAGAGTTGAATGCACATGAGCCAATAATCGATTGGCAGGGCAGATCCTGGCATCCAAGTGCTTTCAGGCGAGTGCTCAAAGTTGTGACAACATTGTGACAACAAGTGACTGACAGTGACAAACTTTGCAGTTCCCCAGCAGCACACCCAAATTCAAGATTCTGCATCCCAGCAACGAACTTGGAAAACCTTGATGAAGCATTTCACAGCGGCGATGGTGTAGCAATCGATGCAATCATGTTTGGCGGTCGGCGGCCAGAAGGTGAGTGCCATTCCATGGCTCAACTTGTTACATTTGCCTAACACACACTACTAGTTGACAATGACGTTGGGTGTCAACTGGGCCAACTGGTTTCCATTCAGATTTAAGTTCATTTTAGGGTCCTGGAATGATGTTAAAATGCATATTTATCAATATTTACCATAAATCCTCGAATAAGCCCCCTTGAATAAGTCCCCCCTGCTGTGAACGTGAGGAAAAATAACCCCCCCCCCCATTCGAATAAGCCCCCCCCCCCCCTCAAAAAATTCTGAGGAAAAAATAACTCCCCTCAGGACTTATTTGAGGATGTATGGTATATCTTTTCAACATTACCACATGTTGCATATGAAAATCCTCCAGCCACCCACCAACTAAAATCTGAATTTAAATACATGGCAACCAGTTGACACCCAGTGTGTGTAATTCCATTGTGGAATTTTGGCAACCCAATTCTGTCAGGTGTGCCACTAGTCTATGAATCATTCAACTGGCAACACGGTATATATTATGGCGCCAGCATGAGGTCAGAAGCCACAGCTGCAGCAGAGCACAAAGGTTGATTACTAAATTTCTCCAGTTTTTTCCTCCCTCAAAATCCATCAGTTTAATTTTTAAATGTTTTTTTCTTATCAACAGGTAAAGTGCTGATGCATGACCCATTTGCAATGAGGCCGTTCTTTGGGTACAATTTTGGCTCATACCTGCAGCACTGGCTGGACCTGGCCAAAAAGCACCCAGGTGCTAAATTACCAAGAATTTACAAGGTTTGCTTGATTGAGCTGTGCATTTTCCAATCTACTTGTGATATGAAGCATGTTTCATAAATATACCTGTACTCAAAGTATTTTTAAATACTCGGCAGATTGCAAAGTATGCACAGAATCCTATCATAATTTAATAAATAAAATACATTATGGTTCTTTATTCAGATGGGTTATGGTAGGTTATCAAACTAAGTGTGATGTCCACCCAGTGTACTATCAACCAAAACACAGGTAAATTGGTTTAGAAAGTGCCCAAAGACAGGACAATTTTTGTGGCCAGGCTTTGGGGAAAATATCAGAGTTCTTGATTGGATAATCAGAAGATGTTCAGGTGAAAGTGGTATTGCTGAAAAAAGTGAACTTGGCTTTGTGCCAAGAAGGGATAAATTCAGGTTGGTATTTCCTATACCATACTTGGGTGCTGTCCTCTGGCACTGTCCTCTGCAAAGGTGCCAGGGTGCTTGGCACTAAAAGCTTAGTGCTTTTGTCATCGGTAATGGAGCAGTAAGGAATTACTTTTTCATTCTCATGCCTGACTACAGAAAACAAACAATTTCCAGGAGGGGGAGTTATGTTAGATCTCTTTGACTGGTAATTTATGCTGAGAAATATGTTAGATCTCTGACTGGTAATTTATGTTGAGGAATATGTTATTTATCAACATAAATAGAATGTATGTAGGTTGGATGGTTTAAAGAGTGCGGTTGACTGGGATGCCCTGTTCAGTGTGGACAAAAATTATTGGTCGAAGGAAACCAAAGCAGTCAGTGCCTACCTCGATGAACAGGTGTGCAACAATTTAAAAGATAAAAAATAGGGTATTTTTCTGGTGCAAACATTTTGCACTCTTTGCCTCAGGTGGGAGATGATTTACCAAATGAGATTGTCCAACAAAAAGATGCTTTACTAAAGAGATTGAGTCAGTGATGATATGTTACTTCTCTGTGCTTGTTTTATTTTATATACTCATTTGATTGATTTTGGTTTGATATGTATGCCATATTCAAATATTTCCAATTATTGAGTAATGTGAGAACACTGGAATGAAGGTTTTGAAATGTGGTGGTGGTAAGGAAATGGATAAGGGTAGCATGGAAAACATTGAGAATTTTAATTCCCATATCAAGCACATTCTAGAACGATTAAAATAAAATACTAATGATATTAGATTAAAATGATAAAGTTAAAGGCAAATAATAATGATACTAAAATATAATGATATTTCTGTGGTGATAATTTCAACCAATGATATATGTTTGGTATGCCTTGGAAAATCAGGTATACTGTCATACCAACATCAGCCCCCTAACAAGGACTCAAAACTGCACGCATTAAACTCATGACTCAAGGGTAAAAACAGGGTTCAAAACACTAGATTTGAACATAATGATTTGGCCATGACACGACTTCAGGTTTTTGCCTGGCCTGACTCAAAATGTTGGTAAACCTGCCAACTGCAATGGCCCCACACAAGCTGGTTTTCAAGGTTCCCTCTGTGAAAACCCATTATTTTGTTTTCAAATTCATTTAAACAGTCTGTGTAATGAGCCAAATGGCCGCCATCTTTGTTTTTTTTCTATTTTTCCTCCGGAAGAACACATATTTGAAAACTCTGGTAAAATGCTGCAGACAAAATATTTTTTTGTTGAATAAGTACGAATTTGTAGGACAAGCTGTAAGCGGCATGTGATGCAGAAAATTATGCTTGATTTTTGGGACTGTATTGTATATTTTTAGTGCTGTTATACATATTTTTAAAAATTAATTTGTTTTCTAACTATAAATATTTTAAAAAATTCAGTTTTACATTGTATATGGTATCCGTCTCAGATATATATCCAGTTTTTTTTTCTCTTTCATTTGATACCATGTTTCACAATAGAAGTTCAAAGATGATGAAGAAATTGTGGTTATGCTTAAAACATTAAATAATTTTTTAAAATTACATCTGTGTATCTGTAATTATTGCATTATCACAGTAAAAAGCCCTTATTTTTTCACATCAAACAAAAAAAAACTGAATTCAATAACATTTCTGCAAAACAAGTAATGATATTTTTATACAATCCACTTTATAATTTTTTTTAAAATCACAAGTGCAATTGAAACAGCTGATTTTGTATGTAACTGAAAGCCAAAAAAATGAACAACAAGTGAACACTGACTGAGATAATGTCACATTCAATACACTAGCACAAAAAAAATAAAAACAATTTTATTGTATTGTTTTCAGAAATGTTTTCATTTAATATTACGATCTGTCACAAAATTTAACATAAACATGAACCTTTTTGAAAACTCAAAAGTTATCTGGATCTATCCATGGAATTGAGGAATTGAGTGAAAGTCTTGAAAAAGAAATGTAAAGATGCAAAAAAAGGCTTGGAAAAATCACATAGTCTTTTTATGTTTCCAGAGATTTTTTCAAAATTATTTACTGTATGTGCACAACTTCCAAGTGTCAGTGCAAAGGGTATAAATTAACTGCCAAGCACCCAGTGGAGGCCATTACAACACTCCAGCCTGCAGCAAAAACTCCAAAAACTCCAGTCCAGCTGAGCCAAGCAGTGCTCAGGAAAACTCAGCTTAGTAAATGTGATGCAAGGTGAAAGTGCACAAAATAAGACATATGTTATATGCATAAAATCAGGTTTGGCAGCTAGCCAGATACTGTTTAGTTGTTTGGTCACCTTGGAGTGTTGATGCTGGTATTGACCCAAAGATTGTGCAAGCAGTTGGTCATACTGGATTAATTCACCAATGACTGGCAATTGAGCAGTATCTAAGTCTGCCATGAGTACATCGAAACCAGTCTTTCATTTTCTCTGTGATGGCATCTTGAATTTCATCCCTGTGATTTGCATCTGAAATTTCATTTAGCCCATTGTACAGAGTGCCAACCTAACTGCATGTATAAATCACTTTCACAAATATTTATCAATTAATGAAATGAAAAATTATATATATATTTATATTTTAATGCAAGATCATGACTAACAATTGCATGGTACACACAAATTTCAGAAAGATTGATTTAATTAACAGTAGTACCAAGTCCCAGATTCGGTGTTTGATAAATTTATGAATTCTGTCATGTTATAAGTACTTTTCAAGATTGGTAATAACTTATGGAAACAGGTGACATATACAGTTGTCACCTGAAACGTCGCCACAGTGACGTTTTTTAAAAAAAAAATTATTTTATTTTATATGCATCCCAAGTTTTCTACAACCCCATCAGTACATGCAGCATAAAATACTGCATGTACACTCTTAATTTTACATTAACCCATCCATCCAGTGTTTTTTAAAGGATTTTGGAGTAAGTTGGCGAAAATCCATAAACTAGCGACGCCTGGCGACGATTTTGCTACTTTTTGTGTGTACAGCGACGCATTTTCACATATGTTGCACAGATATTGAAAACTGGCATGTACAGCGACGTACAGCGACGTCGCTGTACGTCGCACTTTTCACAAATGTTCTGCAAATTTGAAAACTAGAATGTACATTTTTGAAAACTACATTCTTCAATTTTAAGTTTTCAAAATTGTCTTCAGAGTATTTTGTTGGCGACGCGTCGCCTACGCGTCGCCTACGCGTCGCCCTACAGTTTTCAAAAATGTTCTGCAAATGTGAACTTTGAACGGCAAATGTGACTTGCCGAAACCAATATTCACATATGCTGTCACTTTTTGAAAAATAAAAGTGCAAATTGCACACTTTTGAATTCCGTACAGCGACGCATCGCCTAGGAGAGTTTTCAAAAAGGAACATTGAAAACCAGCTTGTGTGGCCACAATACAGCAGCATGACTGGGTGCAGTTAACTGTCTGCAATTCGCTGAGGGGTCCAATCCCAGTGATGGGTATCAGTGATCTGTGGCCTACCACAACACACAGATCAGCTATACCCAGCACTGTCTTTGGACCCCAAAGCTGATCTGCAGCAGCCAAGGCACATTCTGTCATTGTGTGCTTATCAAGCCAACAGGCAATCATGGAATGTCAGTGTTTTACAAGCACATTTTGCCAACTGTTTGTAATTAACATGGGGGTACACCACTGAGAAAGGGCAAGCATTTTACTGTGTATGTGCTGCATACTCACTGTTTACATATAAATGCTGTTTATACCATTTTCCACATCAAACATGAACCATTCCTAACATATGCTGTCCCTTAACATTTCTGCTGCAATGCTGCTAATATATGTGAAGCACTGACAAGCTGGTGAGCAGTGTTGCAAGCAGGTGCTGGGAAACTGGGCAGAGGCATGTGTCCAGCTTGGTGCACAGTGCTCAGGTCCAGCGACAGGGGTGTTGCATTGTCTGTTGCCTACCCACTGATCTCCAACATGGCCAATGCAACAGGTACCCTGAGTGACTTCTGTCCCAGTCCTGCTGTGAGCACCAGCTGTGCCAGGGGTATTTTGAATTTTGACCCTCCGAGTGGTTGGATAGATAGCAAATCGCTCCTCCGGAGGGATAGATAGCTGAAAAATTTTCTGGGGGGGGGGTTGGGGGGGGTTGTGGTGGTTCGATATATAGGCTTTTTCGGGGCTTAGAAGGAGGAAAAGGGAGAAAAATCGCTAAAAGTAGGTGTAAAATAGCTCAAAATGAGTATACAAGAGCATATAGTACTTAAAATAGCTGAAAATAGGCAGTTAGACGCATGAACTAGTGATTTTGGAGGTGAAAATCTATATATAGGTATGAAAAATAGCGATTTTGAGCGAAAATTGGGGTATAGTTTATGAAAAATCGCTCCAGATAGGTAGATAGCTGGGCGATTTGGGGGGGGTTTAGGGGGTAGTAGCCCAAAATTTTGCCTCCGGGATAGATAGATAGCTGAGCGGCCTCCGGGATAGATAGATAGCTGGGCAGTTTTGGGGGGTAACCCCCTCCCCAACCCCCCCGCATTCGAGACCCCTGAGCTGTGCACCTGCACACATATCACTGCAGTTCATGACATGTTTCATTTGTTGGTATTTGCTCAAAATTTCACACTGTGTGGACACGATTTAAAAACAGAGTTGCTTCATGCAAAAACTTACCATGACTAGGGTTCAAACGATATCACTTTTCGATATGGATATTCAATATTTGATATTTTTTCAAAATTTTCGATATCGATATTCAATATTCGATATTTTTTCAAAATTTTCGATATCGATATTCGATTCGATATGGACCCTCAATATCGATATTCGATATTCGATATTATAAAATGGTCGATATTCAATATCGATATTTCGATATTTTCAATATTTTGCTTTTGGTATAGCATAGCATATTTCAAGCTGCATATTTTATTGAAATATGAATGGTACAAGTGATTTTAACCAGCATTTACAACAGTCAAAATGAGAAAATGGACAGAAAATATCAAATCAAATGGTGAATCAAATCATATCACGCAAACAATGATTGGTAAATATTTCAGTTCATACTTATAATACAATTGCTTATGGGTATGTTGCAAAAAAAGCAGCATATCAGCATTTTCCGGCTTCAAATTTGATATTTGGCGATCATAAATATTCCCAGCACAGCTGAATAAGCGCTCTGAGTGGCGCTAGAGGCTGGCACGCCAAGATACCGCATTGCCAATTTTCCCAGCGAAGGCCCGGTCGACAGAACTTTTTGAATTAAAAAATATGATTTGGATACACTTGACACATGCAATAGTGAAATATGCATAATTTGGTAGGTTCATAACCAAACCAAATACAATAAATGTGGAGTAGGCACTCCAACAAGATAACATTATAAATAAATACTTTAATTTTACTCATCAAATGAAGTACCATAACCATATCACATCAATCACAAATATCTCAAAATGAAAATAATAATCTAATTCAGGGACATGATACAAGTTAAATATATCGAAAAAATGGTCGATATTCGATATCGATATTCGATATCGATATTCAATATTTTTTCAAAATTTTTGATATCGTTATTCGATATTCGATATTTTTTTCAAATTTTCGATATCGATATTCGATATTCCATATAAAAAAGCGGTCGATATTTGATACGATATATCATTTGAACCCTAACCATGACATAGTAAATTGCACTGTCCAGTGTGCATGAACCAAGCTGCAATGCATGCTGGGAGCTGTGTGCAGCTGCAATGCACCAAAGCTCCAGCCCAGTGCTGGGTGTCACATTGTCCATGTGCCTAGCAACTTAGTCGGCACATGGCTAATATGACACTTTTTATCGTATTTCTTCCCCTTGGTGCTTGCTCTGCAAACTGGTTTCACATTTTTTCTTATCTTTACAACTGACTGAGTAAAATGCTAGTCAATTTTACCCTTTATAAATACTAATGTGAATGGTAACCACGCTGATAAGACATGTGCTTCTGGTTAAAATGGTTGAAAAAGGGTCTAGACCAGTGGATTGGCAATAGGGCATCACTAACGATGGCAAACCCCCCTAAAAAAAAGTATTTAAATTTTTAAGTGTTTTTTCCTAAATGAATATTTGAATTTTTCCTCAAGTTAATTTTCGAATTTCGAATTTTATTTTCAAATCTTTTTGGGTAGTTTTCGAATTTTTTCGGGTAATTTTCAAATTTTTGAGGGGAATTTTCGAATTTTTTGGAAAAATATTGAATTGAGAGCTTTTAAGCTGTTAATTAGTTATGTTGAAATAGTTATGGGTGCTCGGTGCATTCCTGCACATTCCTCAATATTACTGGGTCCACCCATAGCTGGAATTGGCGGTGGCTGTACTGGGAAGGAGATCACCAGACTTTTGTGTCATTCCATTCTGTTGTACATTTGCTGATTTTGATGTTATTCAAGTATGTTGGGGTTTGGGTCTGGGTATGACCATTTTTTGGGTTTTCCTCAAATATAATCTCCCAGTCCCAAGGATAAGGGGGGTGTCTATTTATGATAATTTCACACGGCCGATCTGGCTAGTCGAATTTGAAGCTTATAACTTGGCCATTTCTGGACCGATTTGAACCATTCAAAAGTTAAAATAATCTACACAACCTATCGATTCAATTTCTGGGGTTGGATTAGTGATGTCGACATTTTTATGTCAATTTGACCCTGATTGGCCATGTAAAATCAACACCTTTTATAGACCCACCTTATCTCAGGCCTGGTGGATGATTCGAGGAAACAAAACAATTCGGTCATAGCCTTGACCCGAAACCTCAACATACTTGGACGGTATCAAAATTGGCTGACGTGTAACAGATGGGCAACACAAAAGTCTGGTGTTCATCCAACCCCCTAAAATGTCATTCCCGATTCCAGCTATGGGTCCACCATGGAGGTCATTTCAATGTTTTTAAACGTTTTTTTGTTTCGATACACTTTTTCAGACACACCGCGCCTCAATTGTTGAACGAATCAGCACATTGAACTTAAGAATGTGTTATATGTCCTTGAATTACCTGAAAAATTCGAAAAGTATTTTCGAATTTTTGAATTTTCGTATTTTCGAATTTTTTGAAAAATAAATCGATTTTTAAGTGTTTTTTTCCAATGGTGAAATAAAAATTCGAAAATTCCGAAAAAATTCGAAAATTCGAAAATGTTTTCGAATTTTTGAATCTTTTTTTGCCATCGTTAGGCATCACACAAGAGTTTTCTACCCATTACACATTGACTCATCACTGAGTGTGTACCAGATTGGGCCATTACCCACAATACAACTTGAGACATATTTACACAGGAAGATTGCATAGTTGTGGAAATGTATTCACTTATACTTGAAAGTATTTGTACTCAATTACCTCAAAAAAAATATTTTAAGCAGTTTTTTTAATTAATTACTGGATTGTAATATTTCTCTACAAGAAAAAAGCTGGCTAGATAGGTTCTTGTCACGTTAATGTAGTATGCATGTTGTCTGGAAAGTCCCAGCAATTTATAGTAATTCTCTTGTGTGTGGAAAGGTGTCCAAAAATTCCAGTTTTCATGATCTTTGCATTTTGTTGGATCAAACTGTTTTGTTGGATCAAACTGATTTGTTTGACTTTAATTTTGTAAGTTTTCTGGTATGTTTCACTGAATCCAAAAGCAACTCATTACCAACATTACCTGGTCTGAATTTTGCCTATTTAACTTTAAATTGGAAGGTTGCCAATGGAAAGTGTATTGTTTTGTTGCTGGCTGGCTGGCTGAGAGGTTTGTAGTGTATTTCCAATCATAATTTTGTCATTTTTGCCAAATGTTTTACACAATCTGAATTTAAATCTAAATCTATTGCAATTGATTGGAATTCTATCTAAGATTGGACGGCTGCCAAATGTAAGATTACATTGTTATTTTGCAGGCCAGTTGAGGGTGGTGTAAATTATGTCAATGTAATATTTGATGATATTACATGGAATTCTGTGCTATAGCAATACAAGCATTTCAAAACTTTCCTTGAATATGTTTCTATTTCATTACTGCATCATTTTTGATTCACGACCCCCCATAAGCTCAAATGTCAATATTTGGCTTGACAATGTATGGAAAAAATATTTTTAATTTTTTTTCACTTACCAACTATTATTATGCATAATTCCTGGAATAATAATTTTTTGCATTGCATGAAAGTTTTTATACTTTTAGGGGGGGGCATCTGAAAATTATATCCATCGCGCTAATCACATCATTTTTTGACTGTAGAAATGGGCATTTGTACATGCATCTGTACTTTGTACATCGATTGTATACATCGTGTCGAATCAACCAAGTATTTTCTCAAAATATAAAAATTTACACAATGCTGTTTGATTGACAAATATCACAGCACCTTAGCCATACTTTCTGATTACCATTTCTAACTTGAAAACATCTCAACTTGAAAAATTATGATTAGGAAGTTTCAATTGGTTGCTAAATACCTCTAGAAAGCAAATTTTAATTGCAAACTCTCAATGCGATTTAATCACATTGGTAAATATAAAATTTATCAACTTTTCCCGCACTGCAGCTGCGCCCGCTGTCTGTCCAATTCATTGGGCAGCGGTGTGAACTTGGACTTACCGATTTTGGACATAATCACATGCATATTTGAACTTTTTGTCGAATTATGATTAGGGTTGGAAAAAAACGTTTTTTTCACTCGATGTTTTTTTTTAAAAAAAACGTTGTTTTTTTTAAACGTTTTTTTATAAAAAAAAACGTTTTTTTTAAAAGCTCCCAGATATGACCTAGTGTCAACATATATAGGTATATCAGACACTGGCGATACTCTGTGATGTTAAATATGACCATATAATGGCTGTGGAGCCATGGGATAGCATTATAAGTGGTGATTTGTGTCAAAAATATCCATTTTTCGTCGACATATCGTTTGTATATCGCCTTATAGTCGAATGTTCGTGACTTCAGGTAAAGTTTGGCACGGAATGGGGATCAAACAAGGTTATAAAAGGAGGTTGTTACTTTGGGAGTGAAGTTACACACTGTGGAGGTACATGGAAGCACATTACCTCAATATTCTATATTACAGCAACATGTCGGCTTATTCACCCATGGTAGCACATAGAAATGGATGTTTTGATACTAAAAATGCAACAAAACCAATGAAAACAACCACCAATGTCAATTTGTGTGTGAAATTGCGCGCTTGCGCGCAAAAATTTTGCAAAATACCTAGTGCTTAGTACTAAAAATTTTGGCCGAAAAAAAAACATTTCGGACGTCATGTTGTTTTTTTATAAAAAAACATTTCGGACGTCATGTTTTTTTTATAAAAAAACAACGTTTTTTTAAAAAAAAAACATCGGCCAACCCTAATTATGATATGTCTCAGATTTTGGACTATAATTCGGGACTGGTGTGATTGTGTTCGGAAGTTGAAATTCTAGTTGAATAACGTCAGTTTTTCACGTTTAATTGATGTAAAAATGCCCATTATAGGGGCACTGGACATTTTCTGTGCTTTAACACACTTAGTCCCGAATTATCAAGTATTCAGATTTCAGTTATTCATAAATATGTCCTTTAAATGGTGATGTAAAGCATTCAAAGTACTTGAAAGTGATGTTTTTACACTGTTTACATCACCAATTCTGATGTTGGTGTAGAAAAATGGGCATAGGGCCCATTTCTATTATCATGCTTGGTCATATTTACGTACCGTATTACCTCGAATTATCCCCCCCTCTTGAATTAACCCCCCCCCCTCGAATAAACCCCCCCTCAAATTTTGCTGGCGAAATAATAAACCCCCATGGGGGTATTTCGAGGTAATACGGTTTTTTTGTGGTCGATTCGCTGATTGCTGCATCGAACAGGCATCATGTTACAGATTTTTGAACACTTTTTTTAAATTTTCAATCGAGTTGCGCTCTTTGCAATTCATCTAGACTCAAAATGCACTTGACTCTGTTTGGAATTCAGCAAATTTTATTGTGTGAAATTTTTCGATGAAATTTTTCGTTAACCTGTATATTTACTCGGTGAACCTAGATTCTACCTATTGAAATTTACTGCTAAATATTTATACCTATTCGAGTGGTCCGTCTAAATTTTCAAACATTTCTGCACATAGTGTAGGTACTTTTTCTACTGTATCATGAATATTTGTTTACAAAGAAAGTTTTTTTCAGCTGTTCAAAGTGTTTGCATTTGTTAGATGGTTCTTAGTTATTCCTTGCGCGTGTATCCCTTAATTACAAGCCGCACATTCTACTGTATTTTGATGAAAAAAACACTTGGTGAATGACCTACGAAACCCACTGCAAATTTGAAGCTGTGTAATCCAATCAAAAAGTTTAAAAAATGGTAATTTCACCGAAAACATCGCGGACCGTATATTTACTTTATTAAAATACATTCGCATTTTCAGAGGCGTTTTGTAGTGAACTGTATTTTTGTGCATCGCAGTTAATTTTTGTCGCATCGCATGTGTCATCTATTTCGATTGTTTTACACGATTTCCTTTTTCATGAATTTTTGCATTGTGTCTGAATTTCAATTTCTGTCATTTTCAAATGTGTTATTTTTGTACACGTTTTTCATACTTAGTACGGGCACATTGAGTGTTCTAAGCCGCTGTTCATTAGAATTTTGATATCGTCATAATTTCATTTGCTTGAATTCTCCTCGTCCATTTTGATGTCTGCACATTTCGTTATCATTTTATACCGGTCTGATTGAATTCTTTGAATAGAATATCACCATAATTCCGTGAAAAATTGCAAATATTTATATATATACCATATATTCTCTGTCCTGTTTTTGTGCACAATTTTTTGGATATCATTCAGATGGTATACGGTAGATTAAGGTGCAAAGCGTGCAATCAGTGCATTTTATTCGCTTATTATGTGGCATTTTATTTGTTATTTTGGTTTGCTAAAGCGCTATATCATTTGGTTCATCATTCCGCATGTGCTAATTACATTCCAATTTGTTTCCGTGGTGTTTTTTCAGATATTCTTTATTCTAGGTATACTCGGCGAACCGCAAAGTAGGTGCAGAATCCTACCATAATTTAATGAATAAAATCGTGTAATAAATAAATTTCGTAATTAATCAATCCATAATAAAAACAAAATATTATGATGTAAAACTGCATAATTTTTGGTTCAATATTCAGATGGGTTATGGTAGGTTTCCATACTAGGTCCGCCGGGTATACCTATATTTATGTTTTTATGTGTAGCTGTAAATATATCATATTTTGCCCGATCGAAATGCACGCATTACCCTCAATGTTACCATTGTAATTGGCTGATCGCAGCCAATTGAAGTATTGCTTGGTGGGTTTTTTTTAAGATGGGCGGAAGCGAATAATTGATGAGCGGCGGCCGGACGACACTTAATTGTGTTTTAGGCAAGTGCCAAATAGAATGCCATGTCCACAATCTAATTTATACACACTTTATTGGCGATTTAGTTTAGAAAATGGGGGCAAAATCATCAAAATTCACACACGCGAAATTTAGGAAAAAATATTCAACAGAAAAACGTCAAAAAACGACAACTAACTGCCGATCCAAAAATCGGCAGTACACACAGAAAATATGCATAAGTGTGATGGGCAATACAGGGGGGATTAGGGTGTCAAAAAAATTTTTTTACGGAAAACGGAAAGGTAAAATTTTTTCACTTTACGGAAAACGGAAAGGTAAAAAAAAAATTTCTGCCGGAAAACGGAAAACGGAAAGGTAAAAAAATTTCACTCAGCGGAAAACGGAAAACGGAAAGGTAAAAAAAAATTGTCGGCCGGAAAACGGAAAACGGAAAAATGAAATGCCGGAAAACGGAAAACGGAAAGCAAAATTTTCACGGAAACGGAAAAAAATAAAGTGAAATTAGCACGGTAATAGACAAATTTGCAGAAGGTAAACCTGCATGCAGGTTTGCCTGTTTGGCTTTGATTGTGGTAGCTGTACATTCTGCAACTATGGATCATGCCTGTAACTTCACTTGTAGTTCAAGCTTAACTGAACCAACAAAAAATCATCAAAAAGTAGCCATAGTGGCCATAGGAAAGGAAACACTATGACAATTTCACAGTCTAGAAGCAGTGGGAATCACTGATGACCCCTATGCAATTGATGACAACATTGCAGAGGAGATGATAATAAATAGCATAAAATTCAACGACAACAACAAACGATACTATATTGACTGGTCGTATAAAGAGAGTATCAGTAACCTTCCCCAGGGGAAAAGCAGAAGCCTTGGTGTGGTTTAAATCACTGATAAGAAGATTCAACAAAGATCCAAACTTATTCGAACAATACCGGAAAGTTTTGGATGACCAAATATAAAAGGGAATAATTGAGATCTGTAACGACAAAACAGACAACAAGGGGATTCATTACCTGCCACACCAGCCAGTAATCACGCTGGGCAAATCGACATCATGCAGAATCGTGTACGATGGGTCGGCAGGTAAGCCCAGTTTCAACGAGTGCCTTTTTAGAGGACCAATTACAACACCATTAGCACTGGGCCTACTCCTGAGGTTCAGGGCAGGCAATCTAGCATTAATTTCTGATATTGAAAAGGCATTTTTGCAAATAGGATTGCATGACCAAGCTAGAGACTACACACAATTTTTCTGGTTGAAAGATGCCTCAAAACCAGTAACTGAAAATAACTTAATAGTGCTTCGTTTTAAACGCGTACTGTTTGGACTTGTCTGCAGCCCAGCAATTTTGGGAGCAGTCATAAAATACCATTTAAATGTGACAATAAACAACATGAATGAATATGAAGAAAATGAAGGGGAACAAAACCAGTTGGCGGTGATAATAAACAACATTTACGTCGATAACTTCATCATGAGTGTCACAAATGAAGTTGAAGCTTTAGAACTATATTACAAAGTCAAAGCTTTATTTGACCAATGTTCTATGAACATGAGGGAATGGCTGTCAAACTCCAGATCAGTCATGAATGAAATAGCAGAAAACAACAGGAGTCCAAAGGTGAATAAAATTGTCGCAGTAATGGGCATGAAATAAAATCACCAAACAGACATGCTGGCAATATCAACACCAAAATTGCAAATTGACAGCATCACAACACCAACCAGATGAAACTTGAATAAATTATTAGTGTCAGCATATGACCCAATTGGGTTCACAGCACCTGTTTCACTGACCCTGAAATCCCAGTTGTCAATGCTGCTCCAAGAGACAAAAACAACACAATGGGATGAGCCAATTGAAGATAAATACAGATTGGAAAAACAATGGAAAAATGCCAGAAAACTGAAAATCAAGCCAGAAAATGGAAAAATGGCCTGGTCAAACGGAAACGGAAAGGTAAAAATTTTTCAGCCGGAAAACGGAAAAATGGGCCGGAAAAACGGAAACGGAAAGGTAAAAAATTTTCAGCTGCCGGAAAACGGAAAACGGAAAGGTAAAAATTTTTCGGCTGCCGGAAAACGGAAAACGGAAAGGTAAAAAATTTTCGGCTGCCGGAAAACGGAAAACGGAAAGGTAAAAAATTTTCCTGCGGAAAGGCGGAAACGGAAAACGGAAACGGAAATTTGACACCCTAGGGGGGATACACCTAAAAATGTCACCACAGAACGGCGCCAAACTGTCTACTACACGGCGCCAAGTACCTAACACATACATGCATACATAGGCCACACGAAAATGAACACCTAAAAACCGCCGCGGCACAACCGTTCCGCGGCGCGAGTACATAGTGAATACACAATACCTAGGGCGCATGGAAAGCATAGAGCGGCGCATGGGGGGGATCTACATAGGCACGTGGACACTTACACGTTGAATTCAAATGCCTACCATAAGAAAATGAATATAAATATAGGAAAACGAATGCCTACAATACAATGGCATAACACCATATTTTACAGAAAAAACACCCAAATGGTGAGCCTAAAATGTTGGCTGACGTTTGTGGTTCTTTATTGAGATGGTATACAGTAAATTTCAGTGTAAAGTGTGCAGTCAGTAGACCGTTCCCTTCACTTTATCTTTCTTCGCGTTCCAATAAAATCCAAAACCAACATCATCACCGCAAAAAAAACACATCCAAAAACGATCATCTTTGTGAAAGTGGACAGTGGTCGCTTTCACAGCAAAAAATAGGGGTTTGATGCGTCGTGAAGCGTCTTGAAGTGTCTTCACGGCAACACTTCCCGACGCTTCACGAAGCTGGCTGGCGCTTCCCGGCGCTTCACGAAGTTGAATGTGATGACACTTCACATCACAGACGTGCGTCAACGATGCTGCACAATGTTTGTGAAGTGTCTTCACTGCGTCAGCATCGGGAAGCGTGCTTCACGAAATTTTGGCCATCGTGAAGCTAGGTGAAGTGTGTGGAAGACACTTCACCAAAAAGTTCGTGAAGCGTGTTGAAGCGTGTGGAAGTGTCGTCACAGAGGCCGCTTCATGCGCATCCAGCACGCTTCACGACGCATCACAACCCCATTTTTTGCTGTGTCTGCGCGGCAGAGCGGCGCACTGGAGCAGTTGAATGTCCATTGGTCAGCGCGGCGCCAATGCAGTTGGGCGACAACAGTTTGTGTGAGGTTCGTTAATTTGGTTGCCTGGGGTAGTGGTGTGAAAAGCGCCAGAACTGGCGCCAATTGCCAAAAGCGCCATGGCGCTTTTCCGGCGCCAGAGCAAGTGGGCGCCAAGCGCCATGGTGCTTTTTGCTTTGATGGCGCCAGACATTTTGTTCCTGGCGCCGGTCAAAAATAGCGCCAAGCGACATGACGCTTTTCATGGTAATGGCGCCAAGCGCTACAGCAAAATAGCGCCATGGCGCTTTTACATCACTAGCCTTGGGTTAGTGATGTAAAATAGCGCTAGATCACTACCTGGGGCTGGATTCAGTTTCGGGTGCAAGGTGAGTCTGTGTGTTTGCGCTCATTTTTAAAATAAATTTCGGTTTGGACTGAAGTTCTGGCAGTGTTTATGTCATGGAGCTGCGATTAGTTCATTACTGGATTCATCGACTAGAGTAAAAATAACTCCTTCCCGTAAACTGAAATGCATTCAAGGCTGATATGTCAACTCACTAAATTTTTGAAATTTGGTTAGTATTATACCTATCACGCCCTTTTGCAATGCAATAAACTTTATTTATTCAAGTACTGTATTTCCTTATTTTTTTTTCGATGGGGGCTTATTCAAGGGTTTTTTTATCAGAAAGCTTCAAGAAATTCATAGTAATGAATAAGCTTTTACACACCCAAAACTGGTACCGTAAATGCTCCAATAAGGCGACTGTCGGTTTATTGTTTTCAGCACATTTTTGGGGGTCGCATTATTGGAGAGGTCGCTTTATTGGAGAGGGTCGCATTGTATTTTTCGACATCTGAACAACTCAACTGTTCATGTAACTCTAGTATGAGCATCGCATTGTAACTAGGGTTCAAACGGGACCAGTTTTTCGGACCGGGACCGGGACCAGAAATTTTCTAATGTCGGGACCGGGACCGGGACTGGGGGGTCGGGACCGGGTCCGGGACCGGGACTGGCTTTTTTCAATTGTCGGGACCGGGACCGGGACTGGGGGGTCGAGACCGGGACTGGGATTTGCCGAACCATGTACCGGCACCGCGGTCTTGTTTGAACCTTAGTGGTACGTAATATTCAGCCAATGTTGTTCCACACACCTCCACTGTGTGAAAAACCACGCTCAATGTATTAGCCTTTTCTTATAACATTATTCAAGCACTATTTCATTGCCATCTTCACTCAATTGTATATGGAGCCCGGCGAACGGGGGAGGGGGCGGCGCCCCCCCCCTAAATTTTGGCTCTATAGTTAAGAAATAGAGCCATGGCGCTGGCACCATTTGTAGGCACCAACGTCTACTATCTAGGTTTCTTTATATACCTATATTTCGTACTAGAATCATGCTGGGGACCTTTCTAACGCTACTGTTACATTACAAAAAAATACATCGTAATCGTTGGGTGGGTATTGGCGCGCTCGCGCGCAAAAATTTTTTATATGTGCCCACATAGTCTTTAGAAAATTGCCATATCTGGCAAAAAAATTTGAAAAGATAATTGAAAATTACGTTTTTCATCCCTTGTCGGGACCGCTCTAAAATTCCGGGACCGGGACCGGGACTGGGTGGTCGGGACCGGGACCGGGACTGGCTTTTTCAATTTTCGGGACCGGGACCGGGACCGGGACTGGGGTGTCGGGACCGGGACCGGGACCGGGACCGCCCCAGTCCCGACTTTTTGCCGAACCATGTACCGGGACCGCGGTCCCGTTTGAACCCTAATTGTAACGAAATATTGCCCTTGTAATATAGCAATATGTATACCCTTGTCAATTGCCCGCTGGCTCTGCCGAACTGGCCGCCACCTTGTCCGCCGAATTAGCGTCATCCAAAGATTGCGACATCATTTTCCTACGCACATTTTTAGTTTTTCTTTGTGGGTCGCATTATTGGAGAGGGTCGCTTTATACTTGCACAACTTGCCAAAGGGGGTCGTACTATTGGAGAGGTCGCTTTATTGGAGGGGGGTCGTCCTAATAGAGCATTTACGGTAATAAATGTGACAAAACAGGATAGCAATATTTGGACATGAGGTGTGTATCTACACAAACTAATATATGTGTACGGGGGTATTTCGCGAGGGGGGTATTTTTTCCTCAGCCCGCTCAGACCTGGGGGTATTTCGGGGGAGAGTGGTAATTCAAGGGGGTATTTCGAGGAAATACGGTACAATAGAATGTTTGTTTATGCCAGTGTTTCATCACTGGTAATGGAAACAATTGTACCAATTGCAAAATAGGGATGTTATTTGAAAAATACTATTCTAGAAGCCATTACTGTAGAAGGTATTACAATACAATGTGGAAATATGCGTATACAAAGCATATACAGATATTCTCTGTGTTATGGTACACACAGTTAAATTTGCATGTTAGCGTCGAGTGTGTGTTTTAAAGAACTTTTAGTTCTACACTTTTTATTACATCTTCCTTAATCGTACGAGTGATTCCCCTTAATCTGAAAAATTTAATTTTTTTGGTACTACACTTTCCCTCTGGCCGTGAAAATCGTACCCATTTTGGCGCTCGCAGGTTTCCTGTGCAATGTTGTATTCCCTCTAATCTCACAAATTACCAACTATGAATTTTCATTGTTCAAATTTGAGGTACCAGCACGTGCGCTATGCGTTTGTGGCTTTCAACATAATTTTTTGGGTTAGTTTGTTGTCGCGACTTTGTTAATTGCCGCAGTCGGTTGCATTCGTGAAACTTGGCACTCTGCCAACCACGGTTCTTGTATATTTCGTATTTAAAAAAGCCAATTGGAATGTGAAAATGGACAAAAAGTACACAAAAATGCGTCAAAAAGAACAAATTTGTGTGAAAATTGGGAAAAAATCGTTGAACATTTGCCTCTTGCCAATTAGCCTACAGCTAGGCGATCTGGGTTGGGGGAGGGGCGTAGCCCAAAATAGCCCGAAATTTAGTTTTCCGAATATATACATATTTAGCTGAGCGACCTCTGTGACAGTTAGATATCTGTAGCTGGGGAGGCAATACCCCCCCCCCCCCCACAACCCCCCGTCAAATGCCGACAACCCCCCCCCAAACAGCTAGCCGGCTGCGCATCGCTAGCGATCGGCGTGTGGCTGTACCTCGTGAAGAACGACTACCAGATCCTCACGCCCGCCAACTACGGCGCCACGTCGGCCACGGGCCTGTGCATCGCCGCCGGCGCCACAATCGTGGTTGTGGGATTCGTGGGTTGCGCAGGGGCGCTGGTCGAGAATAGATGTCTACTGGTCACCGTTGGTTTGGGGGGGAGGATGATTTTGGGGCGGGGGGTTGTTTTACTTTTGAGTTTACTTTTTGAGTCGACAATTACTTTATAAAAAATGTATGTTTACTTTATCTGTGGAAAATTCACGAAACGAAATCATTTCCATTTATTTGGATGTTTTGGCACTTTGCCAATTGTGGTGTGGTGGTGCCGATTGAGCGACCGGGCGAGTAAAATGATTATCAGATCATGATAAAAAATGCTTATGAGATTAGCAAGGACGTAGCCAGGGGGGGTCGTGGGGGGGGGGCGCCCCCCCTTCCCGAGCCGAAACAAAAAATGTGCCAGAAATGGCACTTTCAGAACACCATTTTGTCGACAGTTTTGAAAAATTTTGCGCGCAACCGCGCATTTTCCCTTCACAACATATATTTTCGGCTGGCCCGTTTCCGCGGCCTCAACGCCAGTGAAAATGGACTCAATTCCTGTCCATGCCGCTGTATACGCTGTAAAATACAGACGTAGACTGCTGTTTTGGCGCCAATGCCAACGCCATTTGCGCCATGGCGTTGCGCCTACGAATGGCGCCAGCGCCATAGCGCCATTCCCCTACTACAGGGGTCTAATTTTAGGGGGGGGGGGCGCCGCCCCCCCGTTCGCCGGGCTCCGTATACAATCCGCCCGCCCCCGCTCAAAAATCTTGGCTACGTCCCTGGAGATTACTAAATTCAGATAAAAGAGATCAGTAAATTCATTTATTCTTACCATGAAACACTTTTTCTTCACTTATTTCACTTGTTTACTTGGCGAAATTGGCCCCTGGTGATGTCTTGTCAGATAATGGCGGTTCAAATTTTGTCTAGAATGTTTACGTGCTCCGGGCATATTTACGGATTTGTCACTAAAAGTATGACGTAAGAAAGTAAAAGTTACACTAAGTGCCACAAAATCAATGAAAAACAACCATCAATGTATTTGTGTACGTTAATTGCGCATTGGCACGCAAAAATGTCAAATACCAGTGAATAAGTGTCAAAATATTAGCAGCCGTTTAATAAAATTTCCCTGCTTTTTTGGGGGAAAAGTGGGCAGTGTAACTACAAACTCCCCTCAAACCCCCCCCCCCGCAGTACTTTATTTTCCTGGTAGTGATCTTCTGCGTGGAGCTGATGGCTGGCTTGCTGGGCGCGCTGTACACGAACGCGGCCGGCGACGCCATCCGCAGGGAGATGCTGGCGCACATGAACAGCGAGTACATCAGCGACGCGCACACAGACTCGCTGGGGCACAGGCTTACGTGGGATAGGATGCAGGTGGGCTTGGGACATGTTTTTTTCTTTTGAATGGTTTTTTTTTGGAAAAATTAAAATCGGATTTTTTTAAATTTTTTTTTTTTGTAAAATAGGAACAATTTCGTTGGAAAAATGCAATTGAGTACAAATCGGCGATTTGATTTTCGATAGGGGGAAGGTAGAGGTAGGGTTGGGACGATATGACTTTTCGATATCGATATTCGATATCCAATATTTTTTTCTGAAACTCGATATTCGATATCGATACGATATGGACCCTCGATATCGATATTCGATATTCGATATAAAAAAATGCTCGATATTCGATATCGATATTTCGATATTTTGCTTTTGGTATAGCAGGGCATATCTCATTTGGCATATTGCATTTCCATTTGATCACAAACCCAACTGATCATCTCTACTGAAAAGTAGATGATACAAATTTAAATGGCACACAATGATCAAAATGAGAACATGATTTAAAAATGTGACAGATGTGGTAAGGAAAAGGTGCCAGCCACATTTTTAGGTGCCATGCCATGGTGCCATTGATGTTTCCATGGTGTAAGTAGCTATTAAACATACATATACTCTTATGTGAACATCTTAGAGAGCATTTGGATAAGATTTGATGCTGCCGCAAGTGCTGAAACAAAAATACCTGTCATGTGAGAACAAAGTGCGCGCTTGCGCGCAAAATTTGTTAAAATTGCTTATGAAATCGCCTTCTAATAGTGCCATTCCTGGCTTATTTGAAGTCAGGCCCAGGGAGTATAGAATATCGAAAATATCGAAAAAATGGTCGATATTCGATATCGATATTCGATATTTTTTCAAAATTTTCGATATCGATATTCGATATGAAAAAATAGTCGATATTCGATACGATATATCGTCCCAACCCTAGGTAGAGGTCCATTTGAATCAGCCTTCAGACCAAAATTGACCTCTAAATATGAAGAAAACCACGTTTCACCGTTCAGTCAAAAATAAGATGTGATATTTACATTTTGTAAATCACGAAAAATAAGGTTTATAATCAATTTTCACCCTGTGGTTCAAAAAAGCCGTTGAAAAAATCAAGTGTCATCCCTTGATGCACAGGCTTTTTGACGCTAATGCTGGCTCCACAAGGGGCTAAGCATAACATCTACAAGCTACATGCTGCAAAGTTTGGACGATTTATCTTGATTTTCGCTCAAAATCACAAAATTTTCTAGCATAGCTGGTTCACGTGTATTTATGCACTAAAAATGAATCTCCCATCGAACGCCCATTTCCCAGACGCACTTCCGTTGCTGCGGCGTGGACGGTTACGCGGATTGGTTCAACAACGTGCGCTGGCCCGGCCACGACTGGGTGCCCGACTCGTGCTGCGACCCCGACCTGTTCGCCAGCGGCGAGAGCATGGACCACTGCGGCACCGAGCTGCTCGACACCAAGTTGAAGTTTATTTATACGCAGGTTCGTGGGCGTGTGTTTGCGATGGGCGGGGGTGATAGGATAATGGCCAAGATTTTGGCCCTCACGGGGCTGTGATACATTTTGGGGGCTCCTCCGGAGGGATAGGTAGCTGGAAAATTTTCTTGGAGGGGCAAAATATATAGGATTTTTCAGTGCATAGAAGACAGAAAGGGGGAAAATCGCTAAAACAGGTTAAAAGTAGCTAAAAATAGGTAAATAAACATGTGTATAGGCGAAAGCCGCGATAACTATAAAATTGTATGAAAATTGACGACTTTAAGCGAAAATTGGGCCACAACTTCTCAAAAATCGCTTCACATATGTCGGTAGCTGAGCGATTTTTTTTGGGGGGGGGTGGGGGCTAGGGCTAGTAACCGAAAATTTTGTCTCGGGATAGATAGATAGATAGTTGAGCAGCCTCCGGGATAGATAGCTAGCTAGCGGATTTGGGGGGCAGCCCCCCAGCTTTTCAGCTATTTTCCTATATATATTTTGCGATTTTTCTCCCATTTTGTCATCTACATCTAGAAAAAGTCTATTTATTTAAACCTCGCGAACCCCCGCCGCCCCCCCCCCCAAAAAAAAATCCCCAGAAAATGTTTCAACTATCTATCCCTATTAATCCTAGAAAATACAAAACTAGAAAAAATTTCACTGATACTTGAAATCTGAATTAAATGTTTCTGTCCGCTGCGCAGGGTTGCTACTCTGGCTTCAGTAAGTGGCTGCTGGAGCACGTGCACATCGTCGGCTATATGGGGCTGGGATTTGCCATATTTTCGGTTTGTTTAGGTTTATTTAATACACTACTAGGGTTTAAACGGTACTGACTTTTCGCGATCGGTATCGGGATGGCTTTCGGGATCGGGATAGGGATTGGTCTTTTGAGATTTCGGGATTGGGATTGGTGTCTCGGGATCGGGACCGGGATTGGCATTTTTACGGGATCGGGATTGGGATCTTTGAAAAAGTTCTCATATTGAAGGATTTTCTCTAATTTACTGCAAAAAATAGGTCTAAAACCACACGAATGTCGGAAAAGTGTCATAGATTGGACGTTGGAGGTTCCTGGTCACATTGCTTAGTGCAAAAATGTTATTTTTTAAAAAGTTGACAAATTTTCCGGTATTGGGATCGGGATTGAGTAAAAAATTTCGGGATTGGGATTGGGTTTTCAAAAGTTTCGGGATCGCGATTCGTTTTTTGAGATTTCGGGGTCGGGATTGAGGTTTCGGGATCGGGACCACACAATCCCGAAATTTATCGGGATTCGGGATCGGGATCCCGTTTGAACCCTATACACTACTAGTTGAGTTGAGACTATATAGGTTTTGGAATTGACGGAAAACATTTTGGGGGGACCTGCCAGTGTTCGGTGCATTCCCGTTTTGAAATGTAATGGCCAATTTCGCTGCAAATACTGAATGCATGGACGTAGCCAGGATTTTTGAGCGGGGGGGGGTGTATACGGAGCCCGGCGAACGTGGGAGGGGGCGGCACCCCCCTCCCTAAAATTTAACCGCTGTAGTACGGGAAGGGCGCGATGGCGCTGGCGCCACGCAATTCGCAATGGTGCCACTGGCGTTGGTATTGTCGCCATAGATAGCTGTAAATGTATATATTCTACATACATAAACAGCGCCGTGGTCACGTTTAGCGAATTTGCAATGGATTTTGCAAAAAAAATTACACCGCACCCTTGAAAAAGTACTAAAAAGTGCCACTCTTGCTAATTTTCCCGCTGTTCACCCGGGAACGGGCGGGGGGAAGCCCCGCCCCCTGACTACGTCCTTGACAGTATGTTATACTCGGCAGACACGATACTCTGCAAACAGATATGAGTTATGTCTTCGGCTGGCAGACGGCCAGCTGAGAACTTATGGAAGGCGCGATGACGGCGAAGTGATGGCGAGAGATGATGATGGCGACGAAAGTGATGACGTCATGATGGACTGTTTCCTCCAAAAAAATGTACGGCGTAATGTCATCCGAGTGTAATGTTGGAGGTCCCTGTTTTCCCAAGAGATTTTCAAAAAAAATCCATTTTTTCCATCCCCACATTAGGCCCACACATGCTAGTTGACATCGCAAATTTGTGCCAACTCAATGTCAACTAAATAACACAAAAAGAATTTTCAAAGCAGCACACTTAACAGAATCAATGAAAATCAAGTGTCATTATGTAAAATTCGCTATGCTCTATCAGATAGGAAAGTTGAAATCACATAATTCACCAAAATTTAGTTGACACAAATTCAGTTGACATTCAGCGTGTGTGGCGCCATTCAACCGGTCCAAACCCCCCCCCCCCCAGGCTCTAGGGCTGGTGCTCTCGGCGGTGCTGTGGCTGGCCATGCGGAAGTCGACGCGCATGTACGACACGTACGACATGCACTTGCGCGGCCACCAGCTCAAGGGCCACGTGCGAAATGGAGGCCTGGCTGCTAATTCGGCTGATGAGGATGAGGAGCTTTAGGGGTTTTTTCTAAATTTTTTTTTGCATTTTGCGAGGTTGTTGTGTTTTTTTAATTGTTTTTTCATCGGTTTCGTATGAGCTGTGGCTGCGTTGGCTGGGGTTTGAACTAACTATGTTATTTTTCCATACTGATGTAATCATATAATGTGGCGTGGCCTACCCCTCAGGATACCTACCCATTGTATCCAAATCCTGTGGTATCAAATTGTTTTGCACATTTACCATTTTGAAACTATCACAATATAATAATGCAGTGTGCACAGTCTCAACCATTATGCACGGTAGTGTGCACAGTCTCAACCATTATGCACGATAACGGTAGTGTACATCCAAAATAGCTGAAAATAAGCAAAAAGTAAATATATCACAGTATATCATAAATCTTCAAAATCTCACTTTTCCCATGAGATTTTGAAGGCACCGTGACAATAAAAATCCATATGATTTTTTTTTGCCAGTGCTATCCGTGCTTGCATAATATTTCTTGTCTGTAGATGTCGGTTGTGTCAAGTTTCGTTAATTTCGTTGTTTTTCGTTTCAAATCGTCGTGCAATTTTATCTACTTGATATTAACAAGTACAATTTTTCGGGGCATGCCTAATACGCACATCTGCCCGTTACGCACATTTGCCCGTTTTTTCATTTGACAATTTTTCAAGTGATTTTCAGGTATGAGTGAAGTGAAAAAAAGTTGCGCAATGACATTAGTGAACTGTGATTTCAATGTTTCACTAGTTCAATGTTAGTGAACATTGAAATCACAGTTCACTAATGTCATTGCGCAACTTTCAATGTTAGTGAACTGTGATTTCACTGTGTGAATTCAAGTAATTTTCACTTCACTCATATCTGAAAATCACTTGAAAAAGTGTCAAGTGAAAAAAACGGGCAAATGTGCGTAACGGGCAGATGTGCGTATTAGTGCACCCTCCAATTTTTCAACCACACTTGTTCTACTACCATTATTCTTCGAACAAACCACCTCTATTTTAACAACTATGTGCTTTGCTGAAACCTTGAAATCAGCCATTTTGTTCAGGTTAACAAGGTTTGTTGTGCACTTTTTCGCGTATTTTTAGGTGAAAGTTTATTCACGGGTAAGCATGGAGCCCCTTTACTTCCGTACGGTTTACTTTTCCGTCCTGACGGTATGATCGATGCTCGGCGGACTTGACAGTCTGCGCGTGCGGTTATTTATGTCTCGTGTTGGAGGCATGCCAATGTTTATAAAAGCATGCGAGTTTTGTAAAAACGAATAAAAAATTCCGCGTTGTGAATATGTAGACGTGAAATGTTATAAGAGCAATGATTTGTTGCAAATTTGTATGAAATCGGATTGTGAGATATCGTTGGCACGCTTCCAGCGTGAACCACGCGTGCAAGCAGTAAAGTCACTGGAGTATCACATGATACGCATTTTATATATTGTAGAAAAATGATATCGTGAGTTGTGTGGATTTTTGTGAGTATTTTTAAAGTTATTGTTTCAAAGAGTAATTGGGAGAGTTGATTTTTTTTTCTCAGCATTTACGTTGTTTTGATGTATGTTTTGTTGTTTCCTGCATATAAATAGTAAATATTTTTATATTGATTTAATATGTCTAAAGTATTTATCTTTTTAATCATTTCTTTGCAGAGCATTAAATAAATTTCGCGGATCTCTCATAATTTGCGCTTGAGCGTCGTTGTTAGGCTTGAATTGGAAATTCACAAGCCTTGAATTGGAATGGGAACCAGTTGACATTTAGGTAGTTGCTTTTTCAAATGGTGTGTAGGGCCAATTTTTGGAGCGGGAAGATAGTTTTGGGGCTCGCTGAAGACAATTTCTGTAGCTATGCTGTGCTATCTATATGCTTTGCACAGAATGTTGCCATAATTTAGTGAATAAAATTTTCTAACGAATTCTGTGCTAAATTATGATGAAAACTAAGATACCGTATTAGCTCGAATTATCCCCCCCTTGAATAACCCCCCCCCCCTCGAAATACCCCCCCTAAAATTCGGCTGAGGAAATAATAACCCCCCCCCTCTAAAATTGAGTGTAAAGAGAACGTACATGACAAATACCGTAGTTTGTGATCTGTACAATGCAGAACACACGTTAAAACCGATGATTGAGTCACGTTAGGGAAGGGTTTATATGTATATACATATATATATGCCTATAAACACGCATAAATCTACGTAATTGTTCGATTTTTCTACGTCTGCGTATGGGGAATTTCCGAAAATTTCTGGCGAAATAATAGACCCCCCCTCCTCGAAGTATCCCCCCCTCAAATTTTGCTGGCGAAATAATAAACCCCCTGGGGGTATTTCGAGGTAATACTGTACGTGAATTTTGTGTATCATTCGAATGACACATGGTACCTTTGTGCGAGAAGTGTGTTGTCAATAGACTAAATATACATACCGTATTTCCTCGAAATACCCCCCCCCCCCCTCAAAATGGCCACTATGAATTTGTGGTCCGGGAAATGCATAACAGACGTTCAAAGCACTTACTGTGTTACGTTAGAACATCGTTTATACCATCTACATCCTTATATAATGCTGTAAAAACTTATAAATGATGGTTATTGTTGCATTTTTCACGTTTTTCTCTCAAATGTCCCACTCTGAAAAAATAAACCCCTGGGGGGTAATTCGAGGAAATACGGTATACTCGGCGGACCGCAAAGTACGTGCAGAATCCTACCATAATTTTATAAATAAAATCTTGCAATAAATTTCATAATTATGATTCCGTGGTAAAAACGAAAAATTATGATGAAAAAGTGTGTATTGGTGAAAATTTTTGGTTCATCATTCAGATGGGTTATGGTTGGTTTCAATACTACCTACCGTATTACCTCTAATATAAGGTATACCTTATATAAATTTCGTCAGTTTTTTTCGGCGTTTTGGTATACCTTATATTAGAGGGTACATTATATTATAGGTGTACCCATATATTGGAGGTAATACGGCAAGTGTGATGTCCGCCGAGTATACCTAAAAACCAGTGTTAACCTAATGTAGACTAGCAATCGAGTGGCTGTGCCTTGCCAAACGCCATTTCATCACAGTCAGAAACAGGGGTCTCCAGGATTTTGGCCTTCGCGGGGGCTGGATAGATAGCAAATCGCTCCTCCGGAGGGATAGATAGCTGGAAAATTTTCTGGGGGGGGGGTTGGCGGGGGCACAATATATAGGCTTTTTCTAGGTTAAGAAGGCAGAAATGGGAAAAAATCGCTAATAATCAATCAAAAGTAGCCAAAAGTAGGTATAAAATGGCTAAAAATAGGTATATAACCATGTATATAGCTGGAAAGCACGATCTTGAAGGTGAAAAACTATAAAAAGGTGCGAAAATTAGTGATTTTGAGCAAAAATTTGGGAACAATTTCTCAAAAACCACTCCAGATAGATAGATAGCTGAGCGATTTGGGGGGGGGGGTCTTTAAGGGTAGTAGCCAGAAATTTTGCCTCGGGATAGATAGATAGCTGAGCGGCCTCCGGGATAGATAGATAGCTGGCCGATGAGGGGGGGGGCAGCCCCCCCCCCCCCTAGGAGACCCCTTGTCAGAAAAGTATAATATTACCTACAACGTAGAGCGACAAACAAAATTCTACACTGTTCTGCAACAAAGGCCATTCACGGAAAAGCGGGAGACCTGCCCCTCGCTCGAGTCTAGTACCAGTTTTTCCTTGCCGCCGCTTTTGTGGCGCGCCTGCAGTAGCTGCCTGCGTTGGAGTTTTTTTTTACATTTTCGAGTGCAGGCATAATGGGTTTGAATGCACGACAGGCTCTGCGCACACTAGTTTTCACACGAATTTTCGAAAACTTGTAATTGAGCTTTGAACGTGTTTGAATTTTCCACGATGAGTCATTTTTAATCTCCGTCAACTGTAGTTGATGGCCACCTTGTTGTAGAAAACTCAAATGCAGGCTGAGCTGATTTGTGAGTTTTCGAAATTTCGTGTGAAAACTAGTGTGCGTAGGCACATAATGGCATAATGTATGATCGTTTGCGCCATTGTTTTCGCTTTGGCATGCTGCCAACAGATGCATAGGGCAGCACAGCAAAGATCTCATTCTGCGGCTGCTGTGCGCAGGCAGATGGGATAGGCATAGGATGGGTAGATGCGCGGAGGGTTTCGGATGCACTGGAAGCAATTTTAGATGCACTGCGAGCTTGGATGCACCGGGGGTTTAGACGCTCTGCGGCACGTCACCCTTTTACGTCACTACCCAATTTCATCAGTTCCCAGGATTTCAACTATAAGCTAGTGTAAATCTAATTCTCGGCGGACATCACACTTAGTATGGAAACCTACCATAACCCATCTGAATAATTAACCAAAAATTATCCCGGTTTTTTATTCATAACATTTCGTTTTTACCATGGAATAATTACGAAATTTATCACACGATTTTTATTCATTTAATTATGGTAGGATTCTGAACATACTTTGCGGTCCGCCGAGTAGGTATATCGCATGTGCGTGTAAATAGTCCCAACAACTCCCCCCTGGCACCTAGTCAAGCACTCGAAAGCCTCGTTGACGCCCAGGCCGGTCTTGGCGCTGGTCTCCACGTAGCCCATGGCGTTGTCGGCGGCGAAGGCGGTCGCCTCGCCGCGGGGCACCTGCCGCCTGCCGCCCGCGCCCGCCGCGTCCGCCTTGTTCCCCACCAGAAGTAGGCAGATGTTTGCAGGCGCTCGCTCGCGCACCTGGGGGGTGGGTGGGGATTACCGTATTTTCTCGGAATACCCCCCGGGGGTGATTGTTTCAGAGTGAGAATTTTGAGAGGGGGGGTTAAACGAGGGGGGGGGTCATTATTTCCCAGAATTTTTTTTGATATTCCAGTACTAAATTGTCCTAATTTTTTCCTCAGAACTTCCAGGAAAACTTTCACTTTATTCATTGTTTGTATGCATTCCGTCAACACATCTAATGCAGAAAATGACCAGTTCAACAAGAACAAAAACAACGTATCCATCCTAAAATTCGTGTTCATCGGCGTCTGAATCATTCAAATACACATTGTCGTTTTACCCAGAGGGGGGACTTATTCAAGAGGGGGGAGTTATTCAAGGGGGGCGTTATTTTTTCCTCACCTGGCCAACAGGGGGTGTTATTCAAGGGGGGTATTATTCAAGGGGGGGGGGGGTCTTATTCAAGGATATACGGTATATAGGAGTCTATTGACTTATATAAGTGTGTAACACTGTTCTAACAAAACAATTCATTGTTTTTAACGTGTGTTTTGCGTTGCCCGAATCACAAACCGCAGTTTTGTCATGTACGTTCTCTGTACACTCAATTTGGGGGTATTTCGAGGGGGTGGGTAATTATTTCATAGTGTCCATTTTGGGGGGGGGGGTATTTCGGGGGGGGGGGTTATTTCGAGGAAATACAGTAGATGGTTATGGTATGGTGCTTTGGCGCCGCGCACGCGCTGGATGTCAACTGGTTTTGGTGTCAACTCGAATTTAGTTCAATTTAGGTCGCGTGGCTCGCATGGCAATTTTGCAAGTGCGCATGCGGCAATGTTGAAAGGATTTGACATTGTCTGGTAAATTTGAACATGGTTTCGCAGCCCGTCACATTAAATCGTATTGGAAACCAGCCAACCCAATTGATATTTTTCTTTTCAACCCTAGAATTTAGCCGCATTTGCACTAAAAGATTGTCGTGCATCCTGAATTGAACTTGAATCGGTTGACACAGAACGAAACCAGTTGACATCAAGTACGTGTGGCGCCTATAAAAATGGTGAAAAAGTGTGGCGCTTTTTGTGTCTGGCCCTTTTTTACATCCCTACCCATTGGCGCGCTAGTTTACCAACACCGCTGAACTCAAATTGAGTACTCAAATCAGCAACTCAATTGGTGTATTTATTTCAGTTAACTTCTGAGTAAATTTCCAGTTGACGTAAACTCTTGTCGGAACAAACCTCATTAGCCCAATTCCTAACGTGGCTAAAAGAGGGCCGGTGCGTCAAATCAAATACGAGCATTGCCGCATCGGCATCCCTGTAGTACGCGTGCGTTACTGCCCTAAATCGTTCTTGTCCCGCAGTGTCCCACACCTGGGCGCAGATTCAATTGGATTATAGGGCGCGCGTAGGGCGGCTGATAAGCCAGTGGGCACGTTGGCCATAAACGCACTAGGTATACCCCAGTCACTTTGCACCCTGCACGCGTGGTCCCCGCTGGAAGCGTGCCAGCTATTTTTTTACCCATGCTATTTTCATAAAAAAGTTGAAAAAGTCATCTCTGTTATAATGCTATACGTTACTTTATTTACAACATTGACTTTTTCATCTTAAATACAAAAATCGCATGCTTTATCATCATTGGCACGCTTCCAACGTGAGACATAAATGAGTGCGAGGGCAGAGTATCATGTCCGCCGAGTATAGTTGACAAAGACTGCGAATGTCAATTGGTTCACATTCCAATTCAAAGCTTGCTCACGTGCCCACCAACGACGTTTAAATGCAAAAGTGTTGGATCATGTTGCAAATGAAGCTGTGGTGTTGGACATAATAAAGTGGTATGTGCAAATCCAGCATGAAGTATATGTGCATACAATAATGCGCAGTGTTTCTCGTTAGTAAGCTTTCAATTGGGATGCGAACCAATTGACATTTAGTGTCGTTGCCAACTAGTGTAGAGCCATTAAAGGCTAGCGGCATTGCCACTCGGGCGCCTTACTGCCCTTATTGAATCTGGCCCCTGGAGCCGCACGCGAAATCTGTCCACCTCGAGTATTTTGTTCTGCAAGTTTGGGTTGGGTGAAAACATAAATATGTGACATTATGCAGTAAATAGAAGAAATAACTTGCACATCCCTAGAGTTTAAATCAGCCTAGAAATTGTGTGCCTGAACAATAAAATTGAACAAACTATAATTTGGCGTACTGTACGCTTGTCACTAGGGTGTCAACAAAAACTTTTTGGCGGAAAACGGAAACGGAAACGGAAAATTTTTTGCACATGCCGGAAAACGGAAACGGAAACGGAAATTTTTTTGCACTTGACGGAAAACGGAAAAATGGAAGGCCGGAAAACGGAAATGGAAACGGAAAAATTTGCTGAAATTATGCCGGAAACAGAAAAAATTTGCTGAAATTTTGCCGGAAACGGAAAAAAATGTGCAGAAATTTATCCTGAATTGAAAAAATTTGCAGAAATCTCACTAGAAATCGAAAAAATTCACTTCATTGAGAACCTGCATGCATTTTTATGAGTTTGGCTGAAACAGAAAACAGAAAATTTAGCTGGAAAGTGGACAAAAGTTGGAAAACAGACAATTGAACCGGAAAACGGAAAAAGGTGGAAAAACTGGAAAAAATTGCCGGAAAACGGAAAATGAGCCGGAAAAAACGGAAACGGAAAAAAAATTTAGCAGCCGGAAAACAGAAACGGAAACAAATTTGCCTGCGGAAAGCGGAAACGGAAAACGGAAAACGGAAAGTTGACACCCTACTTGTCACAGATAAATGTTACCAGTTTTCGATGGAAATATTAAATTATGTAAAAGAATAAATTGGTCAAAAATAATTCCAAGGTGTAGTAGTTGATTGAACTAGGTACATAGTAAGTTCAATCAACTACTACAACGATGAGAGCAATGTAGCGCAATAATATAAATACATGGGTAAAATTTTTAGTCTACATTCCAGTTATGGTAGATTTCAGTGCAAAGTGTGCAGTGGGTAAACATAGCAGCCCAAAATTTACTCTGTAGTCAATGCCGACGGTGGAGATGAAGTTCGAGTCGAGGAAGGTGCCGTCCTTGAAGCGGATCAGAAGACACGTTTTTCCCGAACCGCTGTCGCCTAGCAGCATTACCTGTGCGCAAATGATTTCAGATTTGAGGCGTCTACTTCTAAAAGTCGATCAATCACTCTAAAATTGGGAAAATTGAGTTTAGGACAGAAACGGCATCTGGAATTGATCCGCATCCGCAAATTTTTGGCACTTTTCCAATTGTTTCAACGCTTCCCCTTTTCAAAAGTGTCAATTTTTGACAGTTTTAGGACGATTACAAACAATTTTGAAAAAAATCTCCTTGAAGTTGATCACTGCATGCTGTATTCAGCAGAAAGATAAATCGGCTGTGAGTGTAATTATAACCTAGGTAATTTAAATTTTGAGTTCACCAGTTTTCAGTTTTTAGCTCTGTCAACTGGAAGTTAAAAAGTAAACTCAAACATGTTTAAACTCAAATCCATTAAATTTATCAGTACTTAGAATTTAGTTTACTCCTGTTTTAACTAGTTTTCAAGTTGTTGGGAATTCTTGACGCAGCGCATTTACTTTTTCTCATGATTCTATGAAGGATCCCTTGAAAACCGTAAAGCTGCGTTCAGACTACGTTATGTGCCGACAAATAAAAAAAGTAAAAAATTTCCATAAATCCGGAATAAAGTTCCATATCTGCAAGAAAAAACAGTGAAGTATACTCACTAGTTCAGTGTACACACATGCCAAATTTCAGAGAAAACGGGCTTTTCGTCCCATAGTTATAAGCATTTAAAAAAATTGATTAAAAAAAGCGAACCGACAACGTCAAATTTTTCAAATGCTTATAACTATGGAACGAAAAGCCCGATTTATCTGAAATTTGGCATGTGTGTACACTGAACTAGTGAGTATACTTCGCTGTTTTTTCTTGCAGATGTGAAACTTTTTTTCCGGATTTATGGAGCTGTTTTACTTTTTTATTTGTCGGCACATAATGCAGTCTGAACGCAGCTTTAAAATTTCAGTTTGCGTATGCAAACTTATTTGCAGAGGCAAATGCCAATAAGTGCCTAAAAGAGTGGCGAAATAACACCTTTCTGGCAATGTGATAATGCTCTATGCTTCCGTCCACGTTGTACACCTCGTGTGTCGTTCTGCCAGAAAACCATCTATTCATATTCATAGCTATTTCTGGACAAAGGCACAAAAAGTGCCGATAAAACAGCACTTCAATCTGTTCAGTTGTAAAACGCGACCAAATAGCATGGCGCAGACGGAATTGATCAGAGTGTTTACCTTGGGCACTTTTATTCCAAACCAATGCACTTTTGCGTGTATGGCTAATGGCAGTATGCCACAAGGCAACCCCGCATTAGGTAACTGTGGAAGTAGAATACCTACCGTATTTGCTTGAATAATCCCCCTGGGGGATTATTATTTCGCCAGACTTTTTTGAGGGGGGAACTATTCGAGGGGGAATTATTCGAGGGGGGGGGGGGAATTATTCTTTCGTCAAAAGGTTCAAGCATCTTTCTATCAAGTCATTTCACGAAATGTGCATTTTCACACAAAAACGTGCCATTTTTGTTAAAATTTGGCACAACTGATTGACGAAATATCTTTAAGGGGTGATTATTCGAGGGGGGGGGAATTATTATTTCCTCACTCGTCTTACAGGGGGGAATTATTCGAGGGGGGGATTATTCGAGGGGGGATTATTCAAGGGGGGGGGGACTATTCAAGCAAAAACGGTAGATATGAATTGAAGTGTAGGCCCTACTCATATTCGTTTACTACTAAAAGTTCAAAAACTTTGCTAAGTTTTCAAAGATTGATATTACTGCTTGTATTATGGTATTTGTATTCCTTCAAATCATTAATGCAACCAATAAAACTGCATCTGTGCAGTAAATTGATCATTCTTTTCACTGAAAATTCTGATGAGAAATAATTCTTCCCCTTGAACCCCCTTTTGAATACAGTCCCGGTCCAAAAGGTCTGGTGAAAAATAACTGGGGACTTACTCAAGGCATTTGTAGATTATTGAGACTGAATCAATAAAGTATACCGTATTACCTCGAATTATCCCCCCCCCCTTGAATTAACCCCCCCTCGAATTAACCCCCCCTCAAAATGGGCTGGGGAAATAATAAACCCCCCCCCTCGAAATACCCCCCCTCTGGAATGATGTACATCATGTATGCAATGTACATGATGTATTTATTACAACTTATTTGCATCGCAGCTACTCTTATACGCTCATTTGTGTACAGATGTTCATCTATAGCCCCAATATAACCTATATTCTCACATTTATTACCGTTTTTTGTGTAAGAAATGGTGTATTCTTTACCATGAATTCCACGAAATTTTCTGGCGAAATAATAAAAAAAACCCTCGAATAACCCCCCCCCCCTCAAATTAACCCCCCCCCCCTCAAATTTTGCTGGCGAAATAATAAACCCCCATGGGGGTATTTCGAGGTAATACGGTATACCGTATTTCCTCGAATTACACCCGGGGGGTTTATTTTTTGAGGGGAGTGGGGGTATTTCGAGGGGGGTTTATTATTTTGCCAGAAATTTTTTAAAATCCCAGTACTAAATCGTGCTTTGTGATGTACACAGACGTCAAAAAATGCAACAAAAAGCGCCATTTATAAGACTCTATAAACTTATATAAGTTTGTAGACGGTATAAACCCTGTTCTAACATAACACAGTCATTGTTTTTCACGTGTGTTCGGCGTTTCCCGGAGCTTGTGTCATCAACGTTCTCTATACACTGAATTTGGGGGGGGGGTTATTTCGAGGGGGGGTTTATAAGTTCATAGTGTCCATTTTGAGGGGGGTATTTCGAGGAAATACGGTAGGTAGGTATTATATAATATGTAAGTACCCCTCTAAGGTTGCCTTGTGCGGAGTTGCCCTTGGAACGCTTACCGTTGAATATACCGGCGTACATTCGAAGAAGCATGGAAGCCATGCACAGGCATGACAACCCCAGCTGTAAGTGTATTTTTGAATAAAGTAATACAAGAACCAAACCAGGCGCGGGCCAATTCCAAAGCCTGTCAATACGATGACAAATTTCATGACAGTGGATTTTAAAAATTTTACATCACAGTGAATTTAAAACTGTCTGACAGTTGACAATTAACCTTGAAACTTGACAATTTTAAAAATGTCCCCTGGAGTATTAGTTCAGCTGCTTTACTAATGTTGTGTTCCCGAAACGTCGCAACGAATGATGAAGTTCTCACGGCACATTGTGCCCCAGTACACTAGTTGACAGCCGGAAATTGGGAAACTGATAAATCAGTTTTTAACAGATTTCAGTTTACCATAATGGCCCAACGTGCCTAGTTTACAGCTGAAATTTAAGACAGATTTGATAAGGCATTTGATTTCACCAGAATGAGGGGTATTAACATTGTTGAGGTGATGGTATTTTAATCAAAAGAGAAATCCATTTATACTCAGCAGACACGATACTCTACAAACAGATAGGAGTTAGGTATGTCTTCGGCTGGCAGACGGCCAGCCGAAAACTTATGAAACAAAGTGATGAAACATCGGCCAGAGACCGGGCGTCATGCGTCATGGAGGGCCGCAGTCATGGGCTGGCAGACGGCCAGCCGAGAACTTATGGAAGACGCGATGATGACGAAGTGATGACGTCAGAAAACGACGTGATGGCGAGAGAGGATGATGGCGACGAAAGTATTCACGTCAAGATGGAGTGTTTCCTCCGGAAAAATGTACGGCGTAATGTCATCCGAGTATACTAACAAAATTAATTAACCATAGTTTACTATTTAAAGATATTTTGAAAATGTAGTAAACTGATAAACCAGCTTTCAATGCATTTGAGTCTATCAGCATTTGAATCATTTATTGGTGATTAAATATGAGTGATTTTTAATCTCTGTCAACTGTAGTTGACAGACACTTTATTCTGGTAAACTCAAATGCTTTCAAGGCTGATTTATGAGTTTACTAAATTTTCAGTTTAGGTACTGGGCACCAGTGCGGAGCACCATTCTGGTAAACTGAAATCTGTATTTTTAAAAACGATTTATAAAATAGTGAAACGTAAAATAGTGCCCTTTGAGACAATCAGAAAAAGATCTAGGTAAAATTATTATTATAATTCTTAAAAATAAAAAACCCATGAACCAACTGAGTATGAAAGCAACTGCGTGTCGCTATGGAGGTCCATATCGAATTATGCTCGTTAGAAATAGTATATAGGTAAATAAAATAGTTGATATCGACCTAGAACAAAGATGATTAAAGCAAAAATTACCACAGACAGACGGCGATTAATTATGCATATAGGTAATGATCATTTATAAATGTAGATGTGGGTATAAGTTAAAATGGCTTATACAAATTAGGCATCGGTACGTAAATACGTCGCTAATATCACACTTGAGCAAGATAGCTGGCTAATTAGGCGAGTGATCCTCTGAATATCATTTTACGTACCGTATTTCTTCTAATGGAAGCACATTACGTGAACTTACTTTTAGGTGAACATTACTTTTACATGTTGACACATTTTTCATATCAACATGGTTTTGTTCAGCGACAGATACTTCAGCATGACAATATCAATCAAAAAAACAACAACATGACTTTTTAGACGAATGGCTAGGGCTCGAAACTCGATTTTTTCAAACTCGAGTTCGAATCGCAACCACAAAAATTTTCCGGTCGAGTCGGCAAGTCGAGTCGGGCGAGTAAGTGAAAAGTCGAGTCGAGTCAGGCGAAAAAACTCGATTCTCGAGTCGAGTCGGATGCGTTACTTTTTGGCATGATGCTTGAAGATATTCAAGATACCGGTTTCTCTACCAATGTTTTCACACACACTTAATGAAGTCTAAATGCCAACAGTACGTTTTAATATCAAAATTAGACGAAAATATAACTTACATATTTGCTTTCTTGATGTTGCCACAAATTAAGTTGCAAAAATAAAGGAAGTCTAGCGATGGAAATACAACATCTTTTAATGATCTGGTTTTTATAATAAAAACAATGTTTTTAGAAAAACCATTGAACAAAGTCAAAGTTTCAAAGTCAAAGTCATTGAACAAAGTTGAACAATGGAAAATGTAAAAGTGAGAACTTTTTCACATGTGAGAGCAATTTTTACACTGGAAGACATAATAGACATACTTTTTAGTTATCAATTAGTATTGATTGAAAAAAAAAATGATTTCTTCGAGATTTTATCATTTTAGCAACAAAAAATTGCAATTTTAGTGACAAAAAATACATTTTCTGTACACGTGTACTTTTCAAAAGTATGCGTACAGGTGAGTATGGGTACTTTTCTAAAAGTATATGTACATGTATTTAAAAAGTACTTGAGTATATGTATTTTTTGAGTAAATGTGAATACATTTTAACAACTGTGGATTTATCCAGTATTTTTCAATGGGAGTGTTTGTTTATCCTCTGTAATGGTGAATGAATGGTGGGGGCTCACTTACCACACACACAAACTTTACTTACACAAATGGATTCATGCCATTACACTGGCCCCTTCATAGGCACCACAACATGGCACTATTGGCAAAAAGAAACTTGAATTTTAACACCATTCAATACATAAATATGCCAAGCCAACCAATGATATATCATTCATATGGTGTGGAAATGCACACTTGTGCACACAATTTTTGAAGAGTGGGTAAAAAAATTCATATCAAAATTTAGTTTTTTGGACATTATTTAATGGCAACCCCGACTCGAAATTTGTCAAAATTTCGAGTCGAGTCGAGCAAAAACCTTGAGTCTCGAGTCAGGGCCATATTTTTCCGGTCGAGTCGGTACCCAATTTTACCCTCGAGTCACGAGTCGAGTCCAGTTCGAGCCCTACGAATGGCCCTACACACACTAGTTTTCACCGTGACTTGGGTGAAAACTGAAATGGCGACATGGCGATATTCACCCTACTCTTATTGTATGCTATGTGTTTTAGTTTTCAAATTTTTAAATTTTAACTTTCAGTAATTTAAATTCCAATAAAAATTACATAAAATCATCCAACCGTGTTCGGTAATTCACATTTGAAAAATTTTCAGTTTTCACACGAAGTCACGGTGAAAAGTAGTGTGTGTAGGCACATTAGAACTTCATTTTTTTGAATACTATAAACGTTTACACGTACAGTTCACTTTTTTACAAATTTCTTTTGTTTTGGCACTCTTCCAGCATAATTTCTAACGACCATTCTGTTGGGGTTCTATTAAAAGGAATACGGTCCATACAAATCAGGCCGAATTATTTTCCAAAGTGCGAGTGGGCGTTGTATGGCATGGATTCAAATTGAAGGGATTCATTTACCTATTCACGCTTTTATAATTGAATAGAAAGACGATCACACAAGCCTTAATAGATATGGGAACGGCTCAAATTGCCCACAGCAGCTAGCTATGAATGGACGGGAAATTTCATTTATTCATTTTTTATTATAAAAAAGCGCTTCTAGTTGAAAGCACACTGGGTTTGAAGGGTTGTCATAAATGAGGCCTCTATTTTCAAACTAAAAGTCCCACTAAAAGACGATAGCTCCAGAAAGTTGATTCGTTGAAGTTATCGACTTCTTGCTGGCGATTTTTTTATAATTGTTTCTAGGTATTTGGGTAGTTGTTCCAAAAGCGTCAAAATGTGAAATTGCAAAAAAAATTCGGAAAATGATGAAAAATGGGCGGTTCCAATTCAACATGGTGCTTCCATGCCTTATGCAATTCACAATTCATGTCAATTCTCCACAGTGCAAAATGTGAAACATCACTCATGAAAACAGGTATACTCGGCGGACCGCAAAGTATACGCAGAATCCTACCATAATTTTATGAATACAATCTTATGATAAATTTCGGAATCAATTATTCAATTATATAAAAAACGCGATATTATGATGGAAACACTGTATAATTTTTGTTCATTATTCAAATGGGTTATGGTACGTTTTCTTACTAAGTGTGATGTCCACCGAGTATATCAGAGTTGCAAAAACTGTTTGACCAATTGATAGTCCATTTCCATAAAAATTGACTGTTAACATGTGTGTACCTAAGTGTAGAATACTTGAAACCAGACTGAAGGTCCGGAGTTAATCCTGCTAGTCATGCTCAAACAGCATCTAATGTGCAAATACTTCAATACACACACATTAATGTGCACTGTGTGTGGCGTTGTCTGAATTGTCAAATACTTGCGGGATGATTAGTAAATTTTTACGTTTTATGGATTACCTGGGTATTTCAGCAGAAAAACGCAACAAAGCGAATGAGAATTTTCGTAAACTCAAGCATAAATAGGTACCTTAAATACCCAGGTCTTTCGGGTAAACGTAAATACGTTTTCGCAACTCTGCTACATAGTACATCGTGTATCATTGAAAAATTTGGCGAAATAAACCAAAATTTGTACCAATAATTGTCAGATTAGATGTAGCCTCCCAAGGGACTGATCCAAGGATCTATGGTAATTAGGTTTGTGTAAGATTCAAAGCGGAACTAAAACAACTAGGTACACTAAAATGAATAGTCAGTAAATATCCAACTAAAAGTAATAAACGTATCTATGCTTTGATTACGTAAACACGCGAGGGCACAAAATGAGTATCTTAGGCTGGGGGGGGGGGCATCCACGGTCAGACATAGCAAATGCAGGGAAAGGTACTTGTCGGTACCGAAACCAATTTACAAGGCGTGTTCCAATTTTTTGCACGGGAATTTTCCCAGTATTGAGCCCACACACACGCAAGTTGACATCGCAAATTCTGTCAACTGAATGTCAACAAAATAACGCAAAATCATCACACACAGTGGCGTAGCCAGGATTTTTGAGCGGGGGGGGGCGGATTGTATACGGAGCCCGGCGAACGGGGGGGGGGCGGCGCCCCCCCCCCTAAAATTTGGCCCCTATAATTGCGGAATGTAGTTATGGCGCTGGCGCCATTCGTAGGCGCCGCGCCATGGCGTGATTGGCGTCGGCGATGGCGCCAATGGGTACAATAAAAGAAAAATTTTATACCTAAATTTACGAAAATTTATACCGCGCATAGTAATTTGGAGCGGTATTTATATTTAGTGATGCGACGTACGTAACAATCAGACAGATTGTGAGGGGCGAAATGCGCGCCTGCGCGCAAATTTTTTGAAAACAACCTACAAAATCGGTATAGAAAAGTGCCATTCTCGGCAACTTTTATGTCCGACCCGGGAAGGGGGGGGGGGCGGCCGCCCCCCCCGCCCCCCCCCCCTGGCTACGCCACTGATCACACACGACAGAAAACGATGAAAATAAAGTTTCAAAATATTAAATTCAATAGGCTTTAACACGTAGGAAAGTTGAAATCACATAATTAAGCCAAATTTAGTTGACACGATTTTCTGTGTCAACAGGTGTGCGGGTTAATTGTGCCTACACGCACTAGTTGACAGCTGAAACTACCACCACTGATAAATATGTTTTGAACAAGTTTAAGTTTACCAAAATGAATTTATCTCCATCAATCGCAATTGACAGACTCCCTATTCTGGTCAACTCAAATGTGTGTTTCTAAACAGAATCAGATTTACCAGCTTCAAAATGTACAGTTGTCAACTATGTGTATGTACGGCCATTGGAGTCGTAGACTTATCTCGACTAGTACACCTCAAGTCCCAAATACCTCCTCCTATGCACTTAATTACCTCGAAATACCCCCATGGGGGTTTATTATTTCCCTAGCAAAATTTGAGGAAGGGTTAATTCGAGGGGGGGTTTATTCGAGGGGGGATTTTATTATTTCCTCAGAAATTTTCGTAAGCACCGTAGTAAATAGTAGGCATTTTCATACCCAAAACAGGTAATAAATGTGTCCAAACAGGATATATTTGGACATAAAAACGTAGATAGCTACACAAACTACTCTGTGTAGCTACAATGTAAATTAACAGTAATATACATCATGTACATTGCATACATGACGTATTTATTATGTACGTGATGTACATCATTCCGAAGGGGGGGGGGTGTATTTCGAGGGGGGGGGGGGGGGGGGGTTATTATTTCCCAGGGGGTTTGTTATCAAAAACCCCAGGAATGGCGCGAGCGCCATTCCGCTATTAAAGGGGTCACATTTTAGTGGGGGCTCATTATGAAAACAAGCCCACCCCCTGCGGAAAAATACTGGGCACAGCCCTGGACACAAATATATTTATTTACTTTCTCGTCACGAGTAGGGTGTCAAAAAAAATTTTCTACGGAAAACGGAAACGGAAAATTTTTTTCAGCGGCCGGAAAACGGAACGGACAACGGAAAAATATTTGCACTTGGCGGAAAACGGAAACGGAAACGGAAAAAAATTTTCAGCGGCCGGAAAACGGAAAAAGAGGCCGGAAAAACGGAAACGGAAAAATCAAATTAGGCCGGAAATGGAAAAACTTGCTGAAATTTTGCCGGAAAATGGATAAAATTTGCTGAAATTTTGCTGGAAGTGGAAAAAATTTGCAGTAATTTTGCTGGAAACAGAAAATTTTTCACGCCATTGACAATCTGCATGAATTTTTACCAGTTTGGCTGATCAGAAAACAGAAAGTTGGGCCAGAAAAAGGTAAAATGAGGCGGAAAAATGGAAAATTGAGGCAGAAAATGGAAAAAAGGCAGAAAAAGTGGAAATTGAGGCGGAAAACGGAAAAAAGGCGGAAAAACTGAAAATTTTCCCGGAAAACGGAAAATGAGCCGGAAAAACGGAAACGTAAAAAAAAGTTGCCGGAAAACGGAACGGAAAACGGAAAAAAATTCAACAGCCGGAAAAAACGGAAAACGGAAAAAATTTGCCTGCGGAAAACGGAAACGGAAAACGGAAAACGGAAATTTGACACCCTAGTCACGAGATACATAACAGGATATGAGAAAAATAAAAGCCGCGCTAATACAATTGAGAGCGCACGCGATCCCCTTCCCAGGAGCGAATCATAATGGGCCCCCACACACTGGATGTCAACTGAATTCGTGTCAACTAAATGTCAACTGAATTTAAGTGATACTGTGATTTCAACTTATGAATCTGATAGAGCATAGGTTATTTTACATCATGACACTTCATTTTCATGCTTTTTACAAACGTCTTGTTTTATTCAATTGACACTGAGTTGACGCAAATTTGCGATGTCAACTAGTGTGTGGGCCCAATGTGACGCTGTTTGAATGCTGGTGAATGCCATTAGATGGCGCGAGCGTAAAAATATATATAAAAAAAATATATAAAGGTGTCGGGAGATTTATATTTTTTCAAATAAAAGAAAATATATAAACAAATCTGTAATTTTTTGTTATTTTTTTCACGTTTCAATCATATTTTTACGGGAGAAAATCAATTTTTAAATAGATATATTTTCTGCGTCTTTCAGAGTAAACTAATCGAGTAGGCGACAATTAAAAGCTGTATTTCGGTGGGAAAGCTTGCAGATTCTGAGGGAAATGGAAACAATTTTTTTCCGCCAAAATACATTCGGGTCTGAAGTAGGGTTGGCCGATGTTTTTTTTTTAACGTTTTTTTAAAAAAAAAACGTTTTTTTTTTTAAAAACATGACGTCCGAAATGTTACATCGGCCGAAATTTTTAGTACTAAGCACTAGGTATTTTGCAAAATTTTTGCACGCAAGCGCGCAATTTCACACACAAATTGACATTGGTGGTTGTTTTCATTGGTTTTGTTGCATTTTTAGTATCAAACATCCATTTCTATGTGCTACCATGGGTGAATAAGCCGACATATGTTGCTGTAATATATAATATTGAGGTAATGTGCTTCCATGTACCTCCACAGTGTGTAACTTCACTCCCAAAGTAACAACCTCCTTTTATAACCTTGTTTGATCACCATTCCGTGCCAAACTTTACCTGAAGTCACGAACATTCGACTATAAGGCGATATACAAACGATATGTCGACGAAAAATGGATATTTTTGACACAAATCACCACTTATAATGCTATCCATGGCTCCACAGCCATTATATGGTCATATTTAACATCACAGAGTATTGCCAGTGTCTGATATACCTATATATGTTGACACTAGGTCATATCTGGGAGCTTTTAAAAAAAAAAAACGTTTTTAAAAAAAACAACATCGAGTTAAAAAAAACGTTTTTTTTCCAACCCTAGTCTGAAGAGAACAAGACTAATTCTTTTAAACATTTTTCTGTTGACAATTAGTAGAATTCTAGGAATTATATAGACCAAAAAAATACAACGAAGTGTATGTTTACTCAACCGAAATCTGCAAAATAGCCACGATATTTATCACTAATATGTTAAATTAAAACCGGCGAAAAAGAACCTAAAACAATAGGCAACTGTGGGTTCCTACAGGGATCGAATTTCGATAAAAATTCACATATTCTCAGCCCTATTTCTTACCACCGGAAACATCAATTGAATCCAAATTGGGTTCTGTAATGTTTTGGAGGATTTGTTAAATAATGTTTTTATATTGTCCAGGGGGCATTCCTGGCATCTTTTCTATCTCGTCCGAGAAGGGGGGGGGCTTGGCTACGCTCTTGATATATATTATACTAGATAGCCCAACAACCGCAAAATTTGCAATAAAATCTACCGTATCCCACTTGAATAAAAAAAACGTGACATTGCTAATACTATGGGCAAATCAGGTGCATAATGTACGTTTGGGGTTCAAGGCGTTTAGTGAATTTGGACAATTTGATGGCTTTAGGGATAACACGTTTTTATGATTTAAAAAATGGATTTTTAATCACAAAATGTAAAATAAATGTGCAAAACATTTGATCAGCAGGCAGGTATTTTGCGATTTTTGCAAAATGGGGGAGTTATTCGATTTATTTATTTAGGGATTTATTTTTATCCCACTTGACAAACGGGGGGGGGGAATATTTAGGGAAAGGTGTGAGGACTTATCAAAGGATTTACGGTAGGGTTCAAACGATATATCGTATCGAATATTGGATATCGACCATTTTTTAATATCGAATATCGATATCGAAAATTTTGAAAAAATATCGAATATCGAATATCGATATCGAAAATTTTGAAAAAATATCGAATATCGATATCGAATATCGACCATTTTTTCGATATATCGAACCTGTATTGTGTCCCCAAATGTACTTTTCATTTTCATTTTGAGATGTTTATGGTTGATCTGATGTGCTTATAGTATTGTATTTGATAAGTAAAAGTACAGTATTTATAATGTCATTGTTGTTGGAGTGCTAAATTTGAAGCCAGAAAACGCTGATATACTTTTTTGCAACATGCCCTTACAGTGGCGTAGCCAGGGGGGGGGGGGCGGGGGGGCGGCCGCCCCCCCCCCCTTCCCGGGTCGGACATAAAAGTTGCCGAGAATGGCACTTTTCTATACCGATTTTGTAGGTTGTTTTCAAAAAATTTGCGCGCAAGCGCGCATTTCGCCCCTCACAATCTGTCTGATTGTTACGTACGTCGCATCACTAAATATAAATACCGCTCCAAATTACTATGCGCGGTATAAAATTTTCGTAAATTTAGGTATAAAATTTTTCTTTTATTGTACCCATTGGCGCCATCGCCGACGCCAATCACGCCATGGCGCGGCGCCTACGAATGGCGCCAGCGCCATAACTACATTCCGCAATTATAGGGGCCAAATTTTAGGGGGGGGGGGCGCCGCCCCCCCCCCCGTTCGCCGGGCTCCGTTTACAATCCGCCCCCCCCCCCCGCTCAAAAATCCTGGCTACGCCACTGTGCCCTTAAGCAATTAGGTTATAAGGATGAACTGTAATATCTACCAATTGTTTTTTGTCTGATACACTTTGATTCATCATGTTTTTGTTCTATTTTCTACCATTGAGTGATGTAAAGCTTGTTAAAATCACTTGTACCATTCACATTTCAGTAAAGAGATGATTAAACATGTGTGCAACCACATGAAAATACATATGCCACTTGAAATATGCCTTGTTATACCAATAGCATATCGCATATCGAATATCAAAATATCGAAATATCGAATATCGAATATTGACCATTTTTCAATATCAAAATATCGAATATCGATATCGAGGTTCCATATCGTATCGATATCGAATATCGAGTTTCAGAAAAAAATATCGAATATCGGATATCGAAAAGTCATATCGTTTGAACCCTAATTTACGGTAATACACATAAACCCGTAGCCCGCTCAACACAGATCGCAATTGAAACAAAAAACTTCGACATGATTTCTAATAAAACCAAAACCAACCTTCAAACGTGACTTGGGGAAACTTGACAGCCTCCTGCATGGACGGAATACGATATTGTTTGGTTACAGCGTTCAGAGTTTCCGTCATGTTTCGTTCCGTGTCCCCCGTGGCGTCCACCAACTTGTCTTTGCCCAAAGACCTGTAAATACATTGGTTTTTTGAACTTTTTCGACTTAGACAGTCGGCGTTTTTTTAAATTCTGGCATCGAAAAGGCAGCTGAACTTTTCAGAACATATTCACTTATTTCTGCACAACTTTACTTTCATCGGTTTTGTTGTAGTTTTAGCGGCAAAACTTCCATTTCGACATGCTATGCTAGCATGTAACAATAATTGGTGTTGTTGGGACGAAAAAAAAACGTTTTTTGAACACAGTTGAAACGGCTATTCCAACCATGTACGGGCAAAACCAATGTTTGTTTGTTTTATTCTCAGTCCCGGCCCTCGAAAATGTCAAACGTCATGTAAAGTGTAAAAAGTCATGTATAATGTCAAGAAAGATGTCAAAGGATCAGCAAAAAAAGAAGACAATTTGACATTTTAGAGGGCATTTTACGCGACTTATGACTCGCATGACATTAGACATTCCACGTGGACGTTTGACCCGCACGCATAGGGGATTTTGGGGTTAGCATTTGGGGGGGGGCGGTTCCCGAGTTATTAGCACGCGCCGGCGGGTGAACCCCCCCCCCCCAAAATGCTAACCCCAAAATCCCCTATGCCCGCACGACATTAGACATTTTCCATGACTTTAGATACTTTGGATGACGTTTGACATTTTACAGGGCCTTTTACCAGTCCCAACAACCAGACACAGACACAACCCACACGGACTTTTGCTTCTGCGCATAGGTCCTGATCTTATCCAAAAACAGCTGTCCAACGGGATCGTTCATTTTCGTCTGTCCACTCTGCGCTGTCGCCGGCGCGGCCACAGAAGTAGATACTAATCTGACTTGGCTTGTTGCCAACACGCGCCCGAGCGCCCCACAGCGTGCAAGCGACATTTTAGCGGGTAATCCTTGTGGTGAACTGTGAAAGGGCGGAGTTTCAGTAGAATATTGGGTGCGAGGATTACAAGGAGGTTTTGTAATGTTTAGAAAAGTTGCGAGCGCAATGACACGGAAGGAAACGTGAATTTTTTTTATTTTTTTTTCTTTATTATTTGGTCGGGTAACATGTGAAGAGATTGTCTGCAAATAGAACCACAGCGATTCTAGGTAACAATAAAAATTATTTGCGAATATAAGAGCATGAGCGTTATCTACACAGACATTTCATAACTCAAGATCGCCGTGTATAGGGGGTCATTCTCTGCATTCAATGAAAGGCGGAGCGTACGAAACTGATCTGTACGAGTGTCACTTTGGTGATGTCATAACTTGCTAAACTGAAACGCTACATCGCAGAAATTTTTGTTGCGGAAATCCCATCAAAAATTGCCATTTTATGGAATTAACTAGATTCTCACGTGTTCCTGTTTATTGAGATGTATTTTCATTGTTCTGCATTTCACTGCAAATACATAGTGGAACATAAGTTGCTGAACAGCAGTTGGCACATCTCCAAAAACATCATGTGGGTTATTTATGCATGAATGTCTGTTGTGATAGCAACAGACACTAACAGCGACATGTGACAGCACAAAGTGATAAAACATTTATAACTATTCACTGTTGCTCTTAGATATATTGCCCAAGAAGGATGTGCTCATTCCAGCCCATGATATCTATAAATATATCTAGCTCTCAGATCTAAACTGCTCAGCTATTCAACTTTTGGCTAATTGTTTGTGCCATGGATCACTTAACTACTGAACCAATCTCAATACCAATTCCAGTTAGGCACACTTCCCATTTACAATGAATCCCTTCACATTACCGGCAACTATAACTTCACCTTGACACACAGGGTCAGCCAGCAGCCAGCCCAACACCGGGCAACACTGTGTCCATGGAGGATTTGAGCAGCATGAGGCCCTCAGCCAATGATGAGACCGTGCTCGTGCACCACACACTGCTGGAAAGCTTCCATCAACAAGGTCGATCGCAGTCTGATGGTTTGGCGAGGTTGGAACAGAAGCGCAAAAGTCGACAGAAGCAGAATGTGGTTACACTTGCTGATGAGGTTCACTCAAAGTACAACACTGAACAGGGAATGTTTGCGCAGAATACACCGATTTTTATCAAGCCTGTTGGTTTCTCACACTTGGAACATATTGCATCAACCCTGTGGGTCAATTTTTGCATCATACAATAACTTTTTTATTATTTTCAGTTGTGTAGCCCTATCAAACCCGGCAAGAGAAATGCTAGTGGATGTTTGGAGCTTATGGTAATCAATGGCAGGCACTTTTCTGCTGCTGGGTTCATGAGTCCATTGCAGGATCAAATTTCCAACATCACTGATTTAGACTTGGCTCAGAACTCCTTGTCTGACTGGAAAGAAGTAAGTTTCTATGCAAACTGGTTTTATTTAAAGTCAGTTGAAACTTTTTCAAAACAATTTTTCACACAACATCACCATAAAAACCCCAACAGGTCACAGCAATACTCAAATGCATGCCACAACTACAGCATTGCAATCTCAGTCACAACCCATTGTGCTCTGCCCCACCATTGGAGTGGGAAACTGAGACAGGCAGGCTTTCGTTATGCAAATTGTCGAGCCTTGTTTTAAATGCCACTGGTCTGCAATGGGAGGCACTGTTCTCACTGCTTTCAATGTGTCCAAAGTGTGTTCAGTGTGTAGTTATTGATAAACTTGAACTTATGATGGGTTGTGAAAATGTCTGATGGGTTCCATTTCAGCCTTTTCGAGCTGCATCTGAGCCTCAATCAGTACAAGAAGATCGAGGACATGCCCGACGAAACGCACCCAGCCATAAAAGATGGGCAATTTAAACGCATCCGCATGCTGCACATCAACAAGTGCAAGATTCCCGACTGGGAAATGCTGTGCAGAGTGTGCTCGCCATTCCCAGGGTTGGAAACTTTGGTGGCTGCCGAGAATCCTATTGAGGCACTTGGTTTGTGAATTTGGGTGGATTTTTTATGTTATTTTATGGGTTCAGAACCTTGTCAAAGTTTTACTTTTTACTCAATCCTTGTGATTGATTGATCCCTATATTCATTTTATTTTGCGTACCCCCCCACTGCGATGTTATTGCGGTACTACGTGTGTTTCTCACATAATGCGAGGTAGTGTAAAAACCAGCCTGATGCAATTAGTCCCATCTTCTATAAAATTACAGCATGTATAGTACGTTAACATTCATGCATTTATGTTAACCCAAGGTCGCTGTGTGACTGCGTCAATTCATCTACAAAATATACATCTACCGTATTTCCTCGATATACCCCCCTCGAAATAACCCCCTCAAAATGGACACCCCAAAAATGAGTTTATAAACCCCCCTCGAAACCCCCCCCCCCCAACCAAATATAGTGTATAGAGAACGTACATTACAAAAGCTCCGGGTGTGAGTGATAGTGTAATCCGGGAAACGTAGAACACACGTTAAAAACAATGACTGTGTTCTGTTAGAACAGGGTTTATACCGTCTACGTACATATTTAAGTCTAAATAGTCTTATACATGGCGGTTTTTGTTGCATTTTTCAACGTCTGTGTACGTTACAGACAACAATTGGTACTGGGATTTCAAAAATTTCTGGCGAAATAATTACCCTGCCCCCTCGAAATACACCCCCTCAAAAATCTCACTCTGAAAAAATACCCCCTGGGGATATTTCGAAGAAATACGGTATTTTAAACAACATGATTTAGTAGCCGAGTAGCGAGTATGTCGAGCATTTATTTGAGATGTCTTTTATCCATTTTTACATCTATACTTGCATTTCAATGCATGTCTTTTTATGCGACTTCACTGCGATATACTGCCTGTTACACAATGAGTGCTACCGTATTTCGATGAATTAAGTCACGTGGAACATTGTGCATCAAATTCACCCATAGTGAGAGCAATTTAATGAGAAATGAGAAAAATTAGATCTCTGTTTTTAATCAGATGGGATACGGTAGATCTCATCGTAAAGGAATTATGCGAACTTTACGTCACCGCGAAATGTGGAAGTAGTAAATAAATTGGACAATGCATCGAGCGCAAATAACGTGAATTCATTGTGTATTCATTCGGCAACTGATCGCGCTCAATTCGCACCAGATAATTTCCATGCATTTCTAGTGGGGGCGTTCACTTATGTACACACAAATTGATGTATGGTAATTTATGTATGCCATAGCCGTCATGTCAACAATTTCCAGTTGACAAGTGTTCAAGTGGCAATTTCATGGCGGTCGTTATGCTGCGCTTACAGCTTGGGCGTAAAATTGACCGGGCGTAAAATTGATTTTGGGCGTAAAATTAATTACAGATGAATGGATAAAGATACGACATTGTAATTTCAGTCAAAGAAAGCTTAGATGCAGACGTTTCTTGTGTCCAAAGCTCATGAGTTTATTTTAATCGTACTGGGAGTTATGAATTTTAGCACAATTTTTCCAATTATGCGCTGTATTAGGGCATAAATTCAAAAAAATTGCGTCAAAATTCATAACTTCTAGTACAACTAAAATAAACTGATGAGCTTTGGACACAAGCAACATCTGCATGTGCGCTTTCTTTGACTGAAATTACAACGCCATATCTTTATCCATTCACCTGTAATTAATTTTACGCCCAAAAATCAATTTTACATCCGGTCAATTTTACGCCCGAGCTGTAATCGCAGCAGTATGGGGAAAGATAAACATGGTCTGCGGTTGCGCACGATTTACATTTACTGATGGAATGGCGCCATGGCGCTGGCGCCATTTGTTTTGGCGCCTTTTTCTTTGTGCGGCGCCATTGCAAAATGGCGCTGATAAGATTGACATTACCGACACGCACACCGGTTGACAACTGCGACTTTCAGAGCTGATAAAACAATTGATAAACACATTTGAATTTACCTACCATCATTAGGACTCCGTCAACTACATTTCATGAACATAAAAAATGATTGATAATGGTGAACTCGAATGTGTTAAAAACAGATTTATTAGTTTGGGAAATTTTGGTTGTCAGCTAGTGAGCGCGACGCCATTGGCATTGGCGCCATCGCAGTGTATTTCACAGCGCCAATTATGTCTGGCGCTACTGGCACCATTTTTCCTGGCACTTTTCCATCACTAAATACATGTAATAAATGATGTTATGGTCACATTGGGTTCCCTGATTCTGTCAAATAAAATTAGCCTGCTTGAAAGTCGAGCAGAGTTGTTAAAAATCAATACAGAAAAGTACACTTTATTAAAAAATTGAGTATACTTAACTAATCACTGAAAATGTAATGTAAACTTGATTTTACTCAGGAAACTTATTTTCTTACTTTGTTTTGCGGCCTTTCAAGCTGTTTCTGCAGACACATTTGCACAGTTTCATTATTTTTCTGCGTTTCACTGTTTTTGCAATTAAAATACCTATTCGAAAACACTTTTCGAATTTCAGAATTTTTCAAATTTACTTACACAAAAATCGATGTTTCAGTGTTTTTCCCATGGTGCAATAAACGGATAAAAATTCAAAATCACATAAAAATCGAAAACTTTTCGAATTTGTTTGCATCAATAGGCATCCACTGCAGATGTCTGGATGATTGCGATGCATATAGTTGTTAATACGTATTTACTTTTACTCGATAAATACGTATACTCGAGTACAGAGTAAATACGTTTACGTTTCCTCCGAAAAAAGTTCCTGTACTCGCCTATACGTATACTTTTTCAAAGTACTCGAGTACAGAAAACGTATTTCAGATAGTCATTTATGGTGATTTTTTGTAGGGATAGAAGGGAAAAAGGAAAAGAATACCGTATTTCCTCGAAATACCCCCCGGGGGGTGATTGTTTCATAGTGGTCCCGAGAGGGGGGGGGGGTTAAACGAGGGGGGGTATTTCGAGGGGGGGGGGGTTATTATTTCACAAGAAAATTTTTGAAAACCAAGTACGAAATTGTCGTCTGAAACGTACGCAGACGTCGAAAAATGCAACAAAAACAGCCATTTATAAGGTTCTGTAGACTAATATTAGTATGTAGATGGTATGTACACTGTTCTAACGTGACACCGACATTGTTTTAACGTGTGTTCTGCAGTACACAGAACACAAACTACAGTTATCGTCATGTACGTTCCCTTTATACTCAATTTGGGGGGGGGGGTATTTCGAGGGGGGGTGATTGTTTCATAGTGGTCCCGAGAGGGGGGGGGGTCAAACGAGGGGGGTATTTCGAGGGGGGGGTATTTCGAGGAAATACGGTATGTTAAAAAGACTGGAATATCGTTGAAAATGGATATATAAGTACATATATAGCCAAAACGTGCTTAAATGATCAACAAGGTATAAAAATTGCTGGGGCAAAAATTGGGCTGGCTTTTCTCACATTTACGTTTTCCAGAGGAAAAAGTAAGTTTACTCACGTTTACTCATGAGTAAAAGTAAAAAATAAATACTTTACGTTTAGGTATACTTTGAAAGAAGTTCGGTACTTGTAACGACTCTGTTGCGATGTGCAAACAAATGTGCCATACACAAATCAAAAATTTTCCCCACCCAAAATGGTATTTTTGCGGCTTATGCAACTTTTTGGCTTTACTGGAGACGATCCAATCATTGTTTTTGTCTGTGTTCCATTTTTAGTTTTCAACGTAAGAAACACGAACTCTGATATTTTGCGTCAGAAAAAAAAATTAAAGTGGGGCAGAAGTAAAAGTTATTTATAAATGATAAGTAAAAAGTTTTAAACAAAATTTATAAGTGGGAATGGAAATGGCAAGTAGGAAGTTAACACAAACGTGACAAGTCACAAAAGTGATATGTTTTTTGAACGTTTAATTGCCATTTCACTTCTCACTTTATTTTCTTTTAAGTTTTTACTTCTCACTTAAAATTGCTTTGTTTTTGTTTTTCTTCTCCACTTCCGGAATTGGCCCCAATTTTGTGCCGAACCCAAAGCTTAAATAAAACCGCAATTTTATATGTACCATTATTAAATATCAAAAGCTGATTTTATTTGGAGCATTTTGACAAATCAAATCAATCAATTGCCCCGCTCCACTCAACCATATTATATTTTTAGCTCAGGCAGGCGGTTGCCATTTCTCCACTGCAACGCTTTAGATAGAAACTTCCGTAAACAGACGGTGCGCCCTGCTGTGCTAACGGTGGCAAGTAGGAATTGAAAATTCGAAAAAAGTTTTCGAATTTTTTTTTAGTTCTTTAATTTTGTATTTCACAGTCAAAAAAGACACTGAAAAATATTCTATTTTCAGAAAATTCGGAAATACTTTAAATTTTTATGGTATTTTTTGTTGAAAGTCTGTAATGCCAATACATGGGTAAAAATCGTCATTTTCACATGTATGAACAGCTGGTAGCAGAAAAACGAAACGCTGAACATCTGATTGTGACAACAGCTTTATTAAAACCCCTTTATTATATCATTATCAATATTATCAATATTTATTCAAAATGGTTGAAAACATTGGAAAAATCGTTTTGCTAAATTCGAAAACCAATCTTGCAATAATTTGAAAACTTTTTTATGAAAAAATTCTAAATTCTAAAAAAAATCAATTTCTTTCCATCGTTAACGCGCCACTCCAAATAGTGATGGAACGGCGCCCTTGTCCTGTGCCATGGCGCCATTGGCGCCTTTTCTCGCTATGCTGCCATGGCTTCCTTGTGCTCGGCGCCATTTTTTGGCGTTTTGCCATCACTAGACTAGAGCGTAGCGCCAAGTTTACCCAAATGCAATAACACTCTGGGGAGCTTTTCGACGTAATACATAATAAATATGTAACTGGAGGCAAAGATGCAATATTTTGCACTTATGATCCCGGTATATTTACATGCAGATGACATACAGTGGGGGGGGCGTGTTTTGATCAAAGTAGTAGAAATAATTTGATTATCATGCAATGTTTCGCTGGAAAGCACGAAAGCATAGAGTACGGCAGTACTAAGGGAAAATTAAAAATATACTGCATAGATATCTCACTTGTAGGTATTTACAAGTTTGCCGGGGGTTTTCATTAGAAATGCGAAAAATGTATAAAACACATAGATACCTAGGTATATAAATTTTCTAGCAGACAAAGCGAAATCAACGTAGAAAAATCAAACAATAACAGATAAATATGTATAAGCGTCTCACATAAATATAAACATAGGACACTATTTCTAGAAACAGACATCATTTTCCCAACTCGCTAAGGGTATTCCGCGGGGGGGGGGCTAATACGAGGAAATACGGTAGATGTCCCCTAATAGGTAGAGGAACGCAACCCAAAGCAGAACCATCATATCAAATTGAATATAATGCAAATTCCAAAACAACCAAACCCGCTCGCAGGCGACCCCTCAGCTCAATGCGGCAGCTACGAGACTCATTTTGGACGGCTGCATTCGTTGAACATGAACCGGTGGCTGGTGGCCGATTGGACGCAGGTGGACAGGATCAACAACTTTCCTGTTTTGAAGCAGTTGAGGATGTGCAGGGATATGCCCCTGTTTCAGGTTTGTGATGGATGGGTGGTTGGTTTTTGCGACAAGGTTTTTTAGCCCTATGATGTTTTTCATTCAAGCTGTCTTTATGGCTTCCAGTGTTGTTAAAAGTACCAAACCTTTTCCGAAGCAAAAATATATGTGAAGGTTAAGTTTTTTACTCAAACCTGAGAAAGAAAACGTAACACGTTTTGACGATTACTCAGAAAAATACTCAGTAGTTTTACTGAGTTACCGTATTTCCTCGAAATACCCCCCTGGGATGATTGTTTCAGAGTGAGCATTTTGAGGGGGGTTAAACGAGGAGGGGGGGGGGGTATTTCGAGGAAATACGGTAAATACTTTTTCACTAGAAAACTAAAAGTTTATATTTTTGAGAAATTTTGCCCTATTTTCACTCAACATGATTAATTTCAATACTTCAAATTTCAATTTCAAATATTGCCCATTTTCACAATCAAATTCACTAGTTCATGTGCTTTTTGCCTTTTTTCAGCTATTTTTGACTTTGTGTGCTCACAAACCTAAATATTTTTAGTGATTTTTCCCAAATTTATGGCTTTTTTCACAATTTTTTCACTTCATGCCTTGAAAAAGCCTTCCTACATAAAAGCGTATCTGACACATGTTTTCTGCACTCTATCACTTTCAAAACGTAACGTAAAAGTGAGTGCGGTACTTTTTCAGAATGTAACGTAATGAAATATTTTTTAAATGAGTTCACCAGATTTTTTCAGTGCTGATTACCTACGTTAATAAACACTTTCCCGGCCACGTCCGGCACCCTATTTTTGATTTAACTTGTGACATCCTATCTCCAGTTCTAAGGCGCGCCAGAAGCTGAAACTTGGGGGAAATATTGACGCAAACCCCCCTCTACTTCGCATGAATTGGGGGGTCGCGGCGACCCCTTACACGTGGGGGGGTCGCCCTGAGTACAAATTTTTTATTGGCAGTTTTGGTGTCCCACACAGGTCCGGCACCCACTGATTTCTGAGCTGAGGTATAAATCAAAATTTTTGAGAATGTGTTACCAACACCCCTCCCTACAATACACTTTTCAATAATGTGAGATTAATGTGAAAAATTTGTAACAAATTCTCTTATTCTCTAAAAAAACACCACCTCCCAATAGATGGATGACAGAAAAATAACTTTTTGGAACTTTTTATTAGACACTTGAAGAGCTGGTTTACAAAACTTTAAAGGGAACGGTTTGATGTTTAAAGTTATATAAAGAACCATACCTCTAAAATGTCTGCATTGCAAAATTTATGTGGGGGGAATTTTATGACATCATAATGACATCATTGCAGGAGCAAAAAAATACTTAATTTACACTTTGAAATTCCCCCTAAGTAAACTTTGTAATGCAGGCATTTTAGAGGTATGGTTCTTTACATAACTTTAAACCTCAAACCCTTCCCTTTAAAGTATCGTAAACCAGCTCTGCAAGTGTCTAATAGAAAAGTTCCAAAAAGTGAATTTTTCATCATCCATCTATTGGGGGGTAGTGCTTTTTTAAGAGAATAAGTGCATTTTTCAGAAATTTTCCACATTAATGTCAGATTATTGATTGGTGTATAGTTGGAGAGGGATGTTGGTAACACATCCCCAAAATTTTAGATTTATACCCCTCCCAAATCTCAGAAATCAGTGGGTGCCGGACCTGTGTGGGACACAGAAAAAAGCCAATAAAAAATTTGCAATTAGGGCGACCCACCCTGTAAGGGGGTCGCCGCGACCCCCCAATTCCTGCGAAGTAGAGGGGGGTTGCGCCAATATCTGCCCCAAGTTTCAGCTTCTGGCGCACCCTAGAACTGGATATAGGATGTCACAAGTGAAATCAAAAAGAGGTTGCCGGACGTGACCGGGAATGTGTTTACATGCTGGCACAATGAACAATACATCATACAGATACAGGATCATCACACAAGATGCCATTTCACAGTTAAGACCATATCTCACTGTAAATCACCGTGGCAAACAAGCAACCCATCCAATAGAAAGGCACCACACTGCACCAATTAACAGCCCAGCAGTGGCATAGCCCCAGAAAAAGGCCACAAAAATTCCATTGCAGCCACACACTGATGAGGAACGCTGGAATTTGATCGTGGCGCGATTGTCAAATTTGGAAGTGCTCAATGGCAGCAGGATCAATGCGCAGCTGCGGATGGATGCCGAACGGTTTTTCCTGCGCTATTATATGGCTTGTGAGGATTTACCCGCAAGGTTGGCAGATGTAGTTATACTAGTTTACAGCTGAATTTTTGAATTAATTTGTCCTTTTTTATTGAGATGCATCATTTTGTGAATCTACAAAAAGTACTAGACTAGTCATAATCCTGATAAACTCAAATTTCAGCAGTAAACAAGTGTCTATAGCAGCATTATTGATAGTGAATGGTTATACCTGTTTATTATTCCAACCACACACATTTTGATCAATATTTATACATGTGAAATGTTACCATAATCACATCCAGATATGATGAATTGGAAGCTATCCATGGACATCTAGAGCCACTTGCTGAGATTGATCTCACACCAAGGACACATGCACTGGTTCAATTTTTGTGTGAAAATCCAAAATTGGATTACTCTGCAAACATATGCCTGGATCAAACAGTGGGGCAATTGAGAAAGACCCTACAGCACATGACTGGTCTGGCACCAGGCCAACTCAAGCTCATGTATGTGGATTGTGAATCACCACAGGGGCCAGAAGAGCTGAAGTTATCCAATGTCAAACTTCATTCACTGGCCAGGGGTGTGCAGGATGGTGACAAGTTCATAGTGATTGTGGGTTCCATTTATTCACATTTCATCATTTCTAATATGGTCTGATCACTATTTAATGAATCACTCACCTTTCAGAAAAAGCCAGTTGCCACCATAAATGTGAGGACTACACGAAAATCATCCACATCTTCAACCAATCAGCAAGGCTCAACCAGCAAACAGCCGCTGAGGCCGTTGACAAACAGAACTACAAGATTGAGGGCTGCAACAGCAAGGCAGCAGAGGCGCTCGAGTGAACAATCAGGGGAGGAGGAATGAGCTATGTGTGAACAATGTGTAAATATGTTGTATTAAAAATTGCAGTGTGTTATTATTCCTAGTTAGTTTGTGTGACTAGATTTATTCAGAGTATACTGTTGCTGATAAGCAGCATGCACTCCCATGTAGGTGATGTTGCAAGATTTGTATTCATGGTTTTATATAGACATTGACATGCATGTGTATGCCATGCAAAGCTAGCTTCATTTAAACTGATCATACTGATCATTGCTGAAGAAAACATCACCTATTATTGTGTAAGGAAATCAAAGGCCAATATTATTGCATCAGGTAATCTAGTCAGTGATTTACCTTTTCAATGTTTCATTCACCTTACTTTCACAGTTGACTTTACCATGGGCTGTCTGGCATTGTACAGTGCTGTGTTGTACTTTTTTTGAGGTTTTTTGAGGTTTTAGAGTTTTGGAACATGCGTTAGGGGAGATAAACCAACCCCATACAAACTATTATAACCAAATATATAAAATTTGAGTCCTTTAACTATATGAATGTTTTAGTTGTACTGTTCCCGCTTTCACTGTTCCCATCTTCTATGATTCCATCAAAATAATATTATTGAATAGAAATTCTCCCACACACACAAATTTAATGTATTTTTGTGGTTCGCATTGTGGATAGAATTGAAAATAATTCCTTAAATTATATAGTGGAGTTATTCAGGACCTAGAGTTTATGTTTATGTTGAATGGTGTAGAAGTTGTCTAGATATGGAAAAGCATCAGGACACTGGTGCCCCATTGATGGGTATCAAATGCCAGGGGGTCTAATATGAGGGGTTGGGGTACTGAACACCCTGCCTCCCAAATCACACTGCCAGGGACCTACCTTTGTGTAACAAATTTTGAGTAATTTTGTGCCATTTTCACTCATAAAAAATATGTTTAGGGTTGGAAAATGTCAATTTTGTTCAAACAGCCTGATTTAAGTCTATTTAAAACATTGGTTCCACCAATTTTTCCTCCTTTGTCTTCTACACCTTAAAGCTTTATAGTGAATTGCTATAAAGCCACCACCAACAATACTCCTGGGTATCCATCCCTCTGGGGGAGCTATTTAGGTAACTACTATCTGAACCACCAGAATTGTGAAAATCTACAAGATCCCTACCGAAAAGCAAAGTGCCATTTTCTAAACAGTGGCACTGTTGATGGTGTGGTACCAATTTCCTGGTGCCTTTTCCAACTACCGTATTACTTCGAAATACCCCATGGGGGTTTATTATTTCGCTAGCAAAATTTGAGGGGGGTTAATTCGAGGGGGGGTTATTATTTCGTCAGAAATTTTCGTAAGGATCAGTGTAAATAGTAGGCATTTGCGGACCCAAAACAGGTAATAAATGTCTCCAAACAGGGCATATTTGGACATAAAAGCATAGATAGCTACACAAACTAGTCTTTGTGTAGCTGCAATGTCAATTAGCGGTAACAAAATACATCATGTACATTGCATATAAATATTATGTACATCATTTCGGTGGGGGGGGGTATTTCGAGAGGGTTTTTTTATTCCCCAGCCCGTTTTGAGGGTGGGGGGTTTCTTCAAGGGGAGATAATTCGAGGTAATACGGTAGTTGTGTTTGCGTGGAATATTGTATTTATGTACATATGTATATTTTTTAGCCATTTACCACCTAAATTATAGCACGGAATGTGAGTATATAATGAAAGTGAGTAAATAATTCACCTTTGTTGAACGTTTAAAGCATTTTTTCATTTATAAAATCATTGGATTGGGCTGAAATTCCATTTTATGTTATCTATCAATGTGAAATTTTCACTCCAAGATTGTAAGAACACTGGTGGCAGTCCCGCACCAAAATTAATCAAGTTTGCAATATATCAAACGTTCAGTAATTAGAAAATTTATTTGACTTAGCATTCAGACTTGACACTTGACATGACATTTGGCACTTTACACGGTGTGGGACTGCACCTTGCCATGACATCAGAGTGGACATAACCTGTTTGTTTACTCAGACCATTTCAAAAACGATAAATGTTCGTGTACACGCACAGGGAGGAACAGTTGTGTACACAGAGAGTGTTTTACGCAGTTCAGACAAGAAGTATGACCAAAAATAGGTACTGAATAGTATTATACTCGCACGCGTATAACGCTTTTGTTGCGCATGTTTGCGTTGAAAAATTTGAAAGCAGATTTGTTCCTGTATTTTGGATGCGATGGGGGTTTGCTCGCTTGAAATCTGTTTCAGAGATGCCTCGCACCCTGTAAAATGTAAAGTAACATTTTACATGACATTTGACACTTTACTTTACAGGATGCGGGACTGGCAGCAGATTGAAAGGTAGAAATAGTTCACGGCTGACAAAATATTAATGTGGAAAAAGCATTTACCGTATTTCCTCGAATTACCCCCCGGGGTTTATTTTCAGAGTGGAAATTTTGAGAGCGGGTATTTCGAGGGGGTTATTATTTCGATAGAAATTTTTCGAAATCTCAGTACAAAATTGTCGTTTGTAACGTACACAGACGTCGAAGAATGCAACAAAAACTGCCATTTATACGACTCTATAGACTTATATGTGTACGTAGACGGTATAAACAATGTTCTAACATAACACAGTGATTGTTTTTAACCTGCGATCTGCGTTTCCCGTATCACAAACCGCATTACGTTCCCTATACAGTAAATTGGGGGGGGGGTATTTCGAGGCGGGGTTTATAAATTCATAGTGTCCATTTTGAGGGGGGTATTTCGAGACGGGGGTATTTCGAGGAAATACGGTATGTTCTTGTTGTCTGCATGTTTTTTGATTGGAAAGGTAATTTTGTTTGTTCACTTTCTGAATATTTACCTACACAAATTGGTTAGTACTTTCCAACACGATGCATCTGATTTTTCCAAAAATTTGTCCATTGAAAAATATTTACAATGGATACAAATACAAATAAATTTATGATTGCGCAATTCATTCACAATAACAGTAGGATATAGATAAATAATTCTCCAGATAAGAATACTCAACCCTCAAATTTTTGGGGTGAATTTTTTGTACATAGGTATTTAATGTTTTAGGTGATAGAATATCTTCCCAATTAACACAAATAAGTCAAGAAAACGTGTCCTCACAAAAACAATTCCCGGTGCCAATTCCACAAGTGGTCTGTCAAGCGACAGGCAAACATGTATGTCACGGCGAAGTTCGGCCCTACAGATATTAGTTGACAACAGAAACTTTTAAAGCTGATAAATCTGTTTTAAACGCATTCGAGTTCACCAGAATGAGGAGTCTGTCAACTGCTGTTGACGGAGATCAAAAATGATTCATGTTGTTAAACTCAAATACGATCAAAACAAATGTATCAGTTTTGGAAGTTTCAATTGTCAACTAGTGTGTTGGGACACTTTATAATCAAAATTCTTGTCACATAAATATGTCACTTGACTTGACACCACCTACAATTTGACTCATCACATAAATAACTTTGCTTGTCATTTGTCTACTCGCTGAATTGGCACCAAGGGCGTGCGAATCAATCGATCATATAAAACGATGTTTTGGTGTGTGCAAAGCAAAACTAATCAGCTAAGAATACAGATGTACAATTAATAGTGACTGATGACATGCAGCACTTGGAACACTCTTTGCACTGAAGTTTACCATATCTACCGTATTTCCTCGAATTATCCCCCTCGAATTAAACCCCTGGAAGTACCCCATCAAGAATGAGTGGGTATTTCGAGGGAACACGGTATGTATTTGAATCAAAAACAGCGAAAATACGTTGTTGTGGTTTCCTCACAGTACATGGATTGATTTCACTAATGCAAATTTAGCAGAAACATGTCGTAATCATGAAATAATCATGAAATGATGGTAACATTATGTCCAAGGCATGCGCTCCGATCAGAGTTTACTATACAGTGCCGCACCCTTAACTGTGCATAAAGAAAAGTGTCAAAAGTCATGAGACTGTCAATTAAAATAAAAAGATTTTATTTGTGAACTTTTAACATTTCACATGACATTCGACAATTCGTAAAATATGACATTTTACGTGACATTTGACACTTTACATGGTGCCGGGCAGTCCCGGAACTGCCACCAATCTTAGTGACGTATTTATGGACTTATAAACGGAAAAGTACACAGATTATCAGTTGATGTGCGGACGGCAGCGGCGTAAATTTCTCTGGAGTACACTTATGATATTTACCCACACCAATATTTACGCAAAAAAATCGAACGTTATCACAATTTAAAAAACGCCAGCCGCACCGGCATGCGCACATCAACAAAGGTGCGAAAAACGTGTCATACTTTTTGAGGATTTCCGTTCATTGTGCAAATAACCGTATAGAGAAAAAACGTGCGAGCAACGTTCCAAAACGTTTATCGATGTGGGGACAATCTTTGCAAATAAGTACATCTCGAATAAAAGGGTACAACCCAGAAAACACTGTTCAAAATCAGGGGCCAATTCCACACCGTGTCAAGTGCGAAAAAAATCACAAAAGCGCTCAAATTATGATCCAGCGCCAACGAAAAGCCTCGCTGAATGGTAAATTCCGGAGCTGTCGCTCGACAAAATGTGGAATCGCATCCAGGCATCACTGATTGGTTTCATTCAAAGCCACCAGGGCTCACATTAAAAACCGTCATCAAAAAACAATGTCCAATTTTGTCGTCACCAGGGCCTGTCCATAGCCAAGGCGCGATATGTTTCCCGATCGGACATTTTCCGGTGAAACAAAGCGTCCACAGTGGTGGGCGGCATCGGGTGGTGTTTGTGCTCGCTGGTGGCGCCCTGGTGCAGTTGCTGGGCGGGGGCGGAGTCTAGAGAGATTCCGAGAGAGGTGGGCAGGCGGGAACCGATCGCCATCGGGTTCTGCGGGTGGGAGGCAGGGTTGAGTTTTGAGAGGGGGGGGGTATTTTAAATTTTTAAAGTGGAAGGTTAGTCTATAGACGGTGTGCTTTCAAATGTTTTTTTAAAACGTTGTTTTTTTCAAAAAACGCAAGCATCGAAACCGTTTATTTTCTAACCTTTTTTTCGACAGAGTCATTGAAACAGAGCGCAGCGGCAATACAGAAAAGTAGGGGTGTTACATCATTTTTTAAACTAATTTGAACTTAAAAATCTGGTTGTTTAAATTCACAGGATGGAAACTTTTTTTAATAGGAAAAACAAAATGTCTGGTAGACATGTATACCAGGATTTTATTGCTTTTTTACTGACAAACCTTACATTTCTACATGCTACCATGTGATAATCAGCTGTGATATGTCAGTGCAAAATACAAAATCCATCAAATGTCCTTCCACTTTTTTTAAAAATCGATTTTTTTTAATCAAGGCGTTTTTAAAACCACAATTTTATCCACCCCCCCCCCTACCCAACCCACCATGGAATCTCTATGCACGGCCGCATCCGGGGTATCTCTATCGCGGCCCGGCGACGAGTCGAACGTCCTGCCGGTGAGCGCCTGCTGCCTGGCCAAGTTGGTGGCGCCGCCGGCCGCGCTGCAGCTGGAACTGCTGCTCGAGTGCTGCGACGACGCGCCGCTGCTGTCGTCCTTGCTGCGAGTGCAGGGTGGGGGTTGCGGGGGAGATTGGGGGTTGTAGGGGGGTTGGTGGGGCTACCCCATCCCAAGGAGTTTGCCAAGTTTGTCTGCTAACACCCCCCCCCCCCCAATTGGCCAGAGGCGAGAACTTGTTGCCCATGTAAACATGGTGCACATGTAGACGGGGGGGGCGTTTGTTCGAGGGGTGATCGTGGAGGCAGGGTCATATCTAGGGTTCAAACGATATATCGTATCGAATATCGAATATCGACCATTTTTTCATATCGAATATCGATATCGAAAATTTTGAAAAAATATCGAATATCGATATCGAATATCGACCATTTTTTCGATATATCGAACCTGTATTGTGTCCCTAAATTAAGTTCTCATTTTCATTTTGACATATTTATGATTGATCTGATTTGCTTATAGTATTGTATCTGATGAGTAAAATTACAGTATTTATAATGTTATTTTTGTTGGAGTGCTAAATTTGGAGCTAGAAAATGCTGATATGCTATTTTTTGCAACATGCCATTAAGCAATTAGGTTATAAGTATGAACTGTAATATCTACCAATTGTTATTTGTCTGATACACATTGATTCATCATGTTTCTCTTCCATTTTCTACTTTTGAGTGATGTAAACCTTGTTAAAATCACATGTAACATTCACATTTCAGTAAAGAGATGATTAACCATGTGTGCAACCACATGAAAATACAATATGCCACTTGAAATATGCCTTGCTATACCAAAAGCAAATCGCAATATCGAATATCGAAAATATCGAAATATCGAATATCGACCATTTTTCAATATCGAATATCAAATATCGATATCGAGGTACCATATCGTATCGATATCGAATATCGAGTTTAAGAAAAAAATATCGAATATCGAATATCGATATCGTAAAGTCATATCGTTTGAACCCTAGTCATATCCAGGATTTTTGAGCGGGGAGCTGTTTGTTTACTGAGCCCGGTTAACGGGGAGGGGAGTGGCTCTCCACACTCCTCAAATTCAGCTGATTTACTTAATAAATGAGTGTGATGGAAAAATGCGGGAAATTTGGCCTACATGTGCACCGGGTTGACGTGCGCACCGGCACAGACCCTTGGCCAGCTATCTAGCTATCTGAAGCGATATTCCTAATTTTGCGCCAATCACACAAACTCGCCAATTTTCAATGAAAAAAATATCCAACCGTTTGCTAGAATCGGCAGCGCCGCCGGCCAGGGGACTAGTTCTGAGCGGTAGCAAACCAGCCAACCATTGGCTCATGCCTCCGGACGTTTGCGCGTCTTCGTGGCTGCATTTTGAGGTTTGTATTTTAGTTTTGAAGGGTCTATTTTAAGTTGCTACCGGGCAAACAATTTGTCAGTGTTCCGTTTACTAATTGGCTTAGATCCAAGTGACACTCGAAATACCCCCTTGAATGATACCCCTCGAAAAAAATGCATTTGATATGATTTCATTTTTTAATAAGTTGTATTTCATTAACGATGACGACATGATAATGTTTTGTTCATTAAAGTATAGCTTCCCTCCGCGTAGTTAAGTATTTAGCCTTTGCGCCTGAACCAGCACCTAGTGAATAAGTACAAATAATAGATCATTCACCCAAAATAACCCATTTTCACACCCAAATACCCCCCCCCCCCACTCACAAAACATTGTGCTGCGGCGTGTGCGATCCACTGGCAGGCGGCTGCCAGTCGGGTCCGTTGCCGGTCGGCTTGGCGCCCGCCGAGCTCACCGCCAGCCAGGCCAAGCTCCGCGAGCCCGACAACGTGCTGTAAGGGGGTTGTTGTTGAAGAGTGATGGAGGTAGTTTCGGATTGCCGCGGGGTTTTTTTAAACGGTTTTTTTCCTACGGAGTACGGGGTCGTTATCTCTTATCAAAATAACCCATTTTTACACCTTTTTCGCCTATTTCCACATTCAAAAATCTTTTATGGGTAAATATACCTGTTTTTAGCGATTTTTCTACAATTTCTGTCCTACGAACACATCTAAAATCGTCTTCACAACGTGCCCAGGCCCACGCACACTAGTTGACAACCGAAATTTCCAAAGCTAATAAATACATGTCAACAGTAGTTGACGAACGTCTCATTCCGGTCAACTCAAATATGTTTGAAAAAGACTGATAAGCTTTGGAATTTTCGTCAAGTCAACAGGAATGAAATCAGCTTACTAAACAGCGGCATCAGTCAGCGTAAAAAGCTCCCATAAAAAATCATCATTCTCATCTCGAACCTGGGGCGTTTTTGTAAACGACATCAATGCTGCCCAAAAAGGACAAGTGCACTTTTTGTCATCTTTTTAAAACTCATTTGTCATAAAACTCGATGTGCACAGGAAGATCTCTTTCTACAGTCTGCATTTGGATACAGACACTCTGTATTTGGATACAGACGCTCTGTATTTGGATACAGACCTCAATGTGTCTTCACAAATCGCAGCCGGGTATCCGGATTTGTCGCAAGAAATCGTCGACACCCAATATCGGGTATTTTTCGTCAATCCGCCCATTTTAGTAGCTGACAGAGCGAACACCATCGAATTTGATGTGAGAGTCGATAATATATCTGAAGTCGATTGTATTTGGATCGATGGTTTCGACTTTTCTAGTGGACACTTGCGAGCGTGAAAATTATAGCGCATTTCTTACGTAGTTAGAGAATAAAGTACCTAAATATAAAAAATTGTAACCGCGCATTCATAACAGCGCAAAGAAAATTCACCATTGATTTATCGACTTGTCGCGGTTGAAAAGTCATTCTGAAAAATGTCACTACAGAATCCCCGCTTCTATTTACAATTCAAACTTGTTTACTTATTACACGTTTTTTTAAACATGTAACTCTCACGCAAAAACCTTTGATAAAATAAAATATTTAACAGTTTCTAGTTAAATATGCGAATCGAAAATTCCGGTAAAATGACATATAGTATTTATCTGCCATTTACCATGATAAAAATTGTGAAAAAATGACACAACACAGAGACGTCCCCCGTCAACGAGGTTCAACGTTGCCACGAAAATAACAAAACGTCACATAAATATTTAGTTAACATGGCGTCAACTAAATATCAATTTCAGCCAACAAATAAAATATCTATCAAACGTCAAACACAAAGCAAATAGGTCTGAAATCAACATTTGCATGTACTAATTAGATCTGTTGAATAATGGCAGTGTGTAATTGCGACCGTTTTTATAAACTGAACCACGTGGTTAAATGTGATATCAATGTACACATGTACACGTGATATTTACACTTTTTTTTATCAAAATGCAGAATAACATAACAAGATGATGTTTTGATAAACAGCCAATGTTCTCCAATGATAAACAGCTAAATGTAAAAATTTTGAAACAAATTTAACTATTGTGCCTAAGCACACTAGTTTTCACACGAAATTTCGAAAACTCACAAATCAGCTTAGAACGCATTCGAGTTTTCTACAATGGGGTGACCGTCAACTGCAGTTGACGGAGATAAAAAAATGACTCATTGTGGAAAACTCAAACACGTTCAAAGCTCATTGATGAGTTTTCGAAATTTCGTGTGAAAACTAGTGTGCGCAGAGCCATTTACACACAATTATACCTATTTAGTTTGCGGCCCTATTTTCAGAAACTCATAAATGTGTCCGAAAAACATTGGAGTTCACCAGAATATCATTTTCAACATCCGTCAACTGAGCATAATGGACACTATGTACCGGTGAACTAAAATGCATTCACAGCTAACTTATCAGTTCTCGAAATTTCGTTCGTAAACTAGTGTGCGCGGAACCAAAGTGTTACTTGTGCGCGTGTGTACTGGGCAGAGTTGTACAAATACTGGTATTTTTGGAAAACGTAAACGTAAACGTAAATACCTTTTCCAAATCAAAAGTATAAATACTAAAACGTAAGGTATTTTTAAAATACCGGGGAAAACGTAAAATAAAACGTAAACGTAAAAATTACATTAAGTGCTTACGTTATCAGAGAATACAAAAACACAATGTTTTTTACAACATTATGGATGTTCATATGATCTCCATCAACATTTTCTGCTTAAATACCTGTATTTTATATATATTTAGAATGATGGGATCGGGATATTGAATTGTGATTGGAGTTTACATATTGCGTCGTTGTCAACTACTGGGTGTAGGGCCATAAGGTGCCAATTCCGTAACAGGAGAACTAAAAAAATTATGAGTGAGAAGTAATGGCAAGTTGAATGGCAAGTAAAAATTTAAAGAAGAGTAAATTTTTAAGTTGAATGGGGAGTTAAAAGACAAATGGTCAGTCATGAGAAAACACTAAAAATGTTTCGACTTTTTATTCACATTGCAGTTCTCCCTCACAAAAATACTTTCCTTCAACTTTTTACTTTTCACTTGCAAATTGGTGTTTGAGTTCTCCAATTGCGGAATTCAAACTCTTCAACATTAGAACATGTTGAACTCATCATAATACACTACATTCGTCAAACAATATAGTTCTGTGTAGCATATTTTTACGTTTTCTCTGGTACCCGGGTTATTGTGCCAGGAAAACGTAACAAAACGTAACGGTATTTTTGGAAAGCATAACGTAAACGTAAGTATAAATACCCGAATAACCGGGTATTTCGGGTAAACGTAAATACGTTTTCGCAACTCTGGTACTGGGTTCTAGTTACTGATTACACGAACTAAATTCTAATCCGTGAACAAACAATAAACAACGAAATACAAAAACACTACACTAAATAGTTCAACCTATTACCGTATTTCTTCTAATAGAACGGCATACCTCTCCAATAGAACGGCACCTCCAATAGAACGGCACCTTCAATAGAACGGCAGGTGTCAAGTTGACAAAAAAATAGAACGGCGCTCTTATATTAGAAGAAATACGGTAGACTGTATTCAGTCTACTAAATTGCAAACGGCACGTAGGCAACCACGTTTTGAGGAACTGAATGGGAACTGAAAGTATACATACCGGATTTCCTCGAAATACCCCCCTCGAAATACACCCGTCAAAATGGGCACTATGTATTTGTCGTGCGGGAAATGCATAACAGACGTTCAAAACACTTACTGTGTTACGTTAGAACATCGTTTATACCATCTACATCCTTATATAAGGCTGTAAAAACTTATAAATGGTGGTTATTGTTGCATTTTGCGCGTTTTTCTCTTAAAATTTCCACTCTGAAAAAATAACCCCCCCGGGGGTAATTCGAGGAAATACGGTATACTGCGTCACTTTACTTCCTGAGTATGATGGTATACGTGCAAATTTAGTGCCCCACTTTTAATGCAAAGTAGGTCATTTTACTTGTAATTAGCGATGGAAAAGCGCCATAAAAATGGTGCCAGGCGCAATGGCGCCATCCAAAAAAATGGCGCTGGGCATCAGAGACAATGGCGCCAAGTAGATTTTTTTGATGAATAGTGTCAAATTATTTTAGTTTTAGAATGACCCCTTGGTTTGTAAACTGTACTACTTCGGCATGTAAAGTCAAGGACGTATCCAGGGGGGGGGGGGGGCGGGGGGGCTGCAGCCCCCCCCCCTCCCGGGGTGAAACGTAAAAAGTCCCGGAAAATGCAACTTTTGATATATATTTTTCGCTGTTTCTTAAAAAAAGCAATTTCTTCCCATGCATTGTATTTACAGCGGATCGGCCCCTGTAAACTAATTTCCTTGGAAATGAACAGATTTTTGCAAATTTCGCTGTATATGTATGCATATTTACAATTATATAAAGCGGTTCCTGGCGCTGGCGCCAACGCCAAATGCGCCATGGCGTGGCGCCTTGGTATGGCGCTAGCGCCAAAACGCCATTCCGTCCCTATAAAGGGCAACTTTTAGGGGGGGATCCCCCCCCCCCCCCGTTCGCCGGCCCCCGTAAAAAAGCAGTCCCCCCCCGCTCAAAAACCCTGTGTAAAGTGTACTCCGGCATGAAATGTGACACAACAACTCGGCATGGAAAAAACACATGTTCTGGGGTGTAAAATGATCTATTTTGGATGAAAACGTGGGCATGAAAACTGCTAGAGATGAAAAGTTGAACACTATCCCAATTTGATGGGTATTATTTCGTCAGGATTTTCATGAAAAATTTATGAGATCAAAGTATTTTTTACTTACGCTCTAACCCTCTAACTCCGCAATAAAGTCACTGATTATATACGGAAACTTTTTGAAGAAAGTTCTGGTCAACAAAAAAGTGTCTGTTTGCGTCAGAACTTAGGATGTAGCTCCATAAAATTCACAAATGATGAAAAAATTGACGCAGCCAACTGTTTGAACAGGAAAAGCGTAAACACCCGGCTAAAATTTTCGTCAGCGGGCTTAGCCACGTGGGTGAAAAGAACTAAAGTTTTAGAGGTTTCGATGACACTATTGTGCCTACGTATACTAGTTGACAACGGAAAATTATGAAACCGATAAATCTGTTTGTTTTGATCACATTCGAGTTTATTATAATGAAAAATTTTTGATTTCCATCAGAAGAAGTTGACAAACACCTCATTCCGGTAAACTCAAATGCGTTTAAAACATATTTTTCAGCTTTAGAAATTTTTGTCGTCAACTAGATAGATAAAGATATAGGTTGTCATAGATAAACACTCAAAAAGCAAGGACAGTAACATGTTTCAATATTCAATTTCCCACATTCAGATTCTCGTGGTCAAAAACGCCCTACAAAAACATTTATTGAAATATTTCACGTACACAAAAACTTAAATTTACAAAAACACGGTAGAAAATCTGGACCTGGCTGCGGTAAGTTCAAGGTCAACCGATCGTTGTGAAGAGTGCAGAAATATATTCGAATGACAAAAAAACGTTTAAAATGCGCAAACAAAGGTATCTCTTTTATGGTAAAATATGAAGGGTTGATAAGCTCACACAGTAAACACTTTTATGACCTAATTCGCAAAAAAATGCAAGAATTTTCTGGGTTCCCATTTGAAAACTCGATCGAAATTTTGTCGATGTCCCACAGCAGTTCATGGACTGATCATTTCAGTAAACTAATAATTGCATTTAAAAAAGATTGCCAGTGGGGGTTGCTTTCATTGGTTTTATAGTCTTTTTAGTGGTAAACCTTTCATTGCTACTTGCTACCAATTCACGGTAAAATTTTACGCTTGAATAAATTCCAGTTTACCGTATTTCTTCGTATAGAAGAGCGCCGTTCTATTTTTTAATCAACTTTTTTACCCACCGTTCTATTAGAGGTGCCGTTCTATTGGAGGCTGCCGTTCTATTGTTTTCGTGAGCGCAAAAATGCGCCAAAACCTGCCGTTCTATCGGAGGTGCCGTTCTATTGTAGGTATGCCGTTCTATTAGAAGAATACGGTATATACCCCAGCTGAATCCCCACTGATCGTCCAGAACGATCCAATGCGAGACGATCCCGAAACGGAACGAACTTTCCCGACAAACCACTGATACCATTCACCTGCTCTTCTTAGCATATTTTGACATGATTCCATGTAAAATTCCTACTGTTGAAGGCAAAAAGCTCAGCTGTGAAAGCCGGCATACATCACAAGTCCACAAAAATGATTTTTAGGTAGAAATCACTGCTTAAAATGCTTAAAAAACCATGAAATGAAGCCACCTACATAATATGACCACAATAGACACAACAATACAGTGACACTTGACGTACACATATTTTTGCTATATAAATACCACGATTTAAAAAGCGTATTTTAATCTGTTTGAAAAAATTGATTTTTTCCACCCCCCTAATGTAAAGTGTAAAATATGTAGAGGGATGATAAAACTAGGGTGTCAAATTTCCGTTTCCGTTTTCCGTTTCCGCCTTTCCGCATGAAAATTTTTTACCTTTCCGTTTTCTGTTTTCCGGCAGCTGAAAAATTTTTACCTTTCCGTTTTCCGGCAGCCAAAAAATTTTTACCTTTCCGTTTTCAGTTTTCCGGCAGCTGAAAATTTTTTACTTTTCCGTTTCCGTTTTTCCGGCCCATTTTTCCGTTTTCCGGCGGAAAAATTTTTACCTTTCCGTTTCCGTTTTACCAGGCCATTTTTCCATTTTCTGGCTCGATTTTCAGTTTTCTGGCATTTTTCCATTGTTTTTCCAATCTGTATTTATCTTCAATTGGCTCATCCCATTGTTTTGTTTTTGTCTCTTGGAGCAGCATTGACAACTGGGATTTCAGGGTCAGTGAAACAGGTGCTGTGAACCCAATTGGGTCATATGCTGACACCAATAATTTATTCAAGTTTTGTCAGGTTGGTGTTGTGATGCTGTCAATTTGCAATTTTGGTGTTGATTTTGCCAGCATGTCCGTTTGGTGATTTTATTTCATGCCCATCACTGTGACAATTTTTTTCACCTTTGGACTCCCGTCATTTTCTGCTATTTCATTCATGACTGATCTGGAGTTTGACAGCCATTCCCTCATGTTCATAGAACATTGGTTAAATAAAGCTTTGACTTTGTAATATAGTTCTAAAGCTTCAACTTCATTCGTGACACTCATGATGAAGTTATTGACATAAATGTTGTTTATTATCATCGCCAACTGGTTTTGTTCCCCTTCATTTTCTTCATATTCATTCATGTTGTTTATTGTCACATTTAAATGGTATTTTATGACTGCTCCCAAAATTGCTGGGCTGCAGACAAGTCCAAACAGTATGTGTTTAAAACAAAGTACTGTTAAGTTATTTTCAGTTACTGGTTTTGAGGCATCTTTCAACCAGAAAAATTGTGTGTAGTCTCTAGCTTGGTCATGCAATCCTATTTGCAAAAATGCCTTTTCAATATCGGCAATTAATGCTAGATTGCCTGCCCTGAACCTCAGGAGTAGGCCCAGTGCTAATGCGGTTTGTAATTGGTCCTCTAAAAAGGCACTCGTTGAAACTGGGCTTACCTGCCAACCCATCGTACACGATTCTGCATGATGTCGATTTGCCCGGCGTGATTACTGGCTGGTGTGGCAGGTAATGAATCCCCTTGTTGTCTGTTTTGTCGTCACAGATCTCAATTATTCCCTTTTCTAGTTGGTCGTCCAAAACTTTCCGGTATTGTTCGAATAAGTTTGGATCTTTGTTGAATCTTCTTATCAGTGATATAAACTGCACCAAGGCTTCTGCTTTTCCCGTGGGCAGGTTACTGATACTCTCTTTATACGGCCAGTCAATATAGTATTGTTTGTTGTTGTTGTTGAATTTTATGCTATTTATTATCATCTCCTCTGCAATGTTGTCATCATATGCATAGGGGTCATCAGTGATTCCCACTGCTTCTAGACTGTGAAATTGTCATAGGTTTTCCTTTCCTATGGCCACTATGGCTACTTTTTGATGAATTTTTGTTGGTTCAGTTAAGCTTGAACTACAAGTGAAGTAACAGGCATGATCCATAGTTGCAGAATGTACAGCTACCACAATCAAAGCCAAACAGGCAAACCTGCATGCAGGTTTTCCTTCTGCAAATTTGTCTATTACCGTGCTAATTTCACTTTATTTTTTCCGTTTCCATGAAAATTTTGCTTTCCGTTTTCTGGCATTTCATTTTTCCGTTTTCCGGCCGACAATTTTTTTTACCTTTCCGTTTTCCGTTGTATGAAATTTTTTTACCTTTCCGTTTTCCGTTTTCAGGCAGAAATTTTTTTTTACCTTTCCGTTTTCCGTAAAGTGAAAAAAATTTACCTTTCCGTTTTCCGTAAAAAAATTTTTTTGACACCCTAGATAAAACCCTCATGTCTTAACTCTTGCAGCGTGGCCCAAATTTCATCGCGTCAGACATTCTGATCATTATCACTATTATATTTACACGTAGAGTACGTTTGCACTCGGTCACGGTGCACTAAAAGAGTAAATACAGCATGAGTAGAAATGTAAAACAGCGGAAACACAAGGGCGCCAATGGAAAATGGCGCCATGCGCCAAGAATTTGGTCAGATTCAGAGATTCTATGGCACCAGGGGGGAAATTGCGCGGTGGGGAAGTAAAAAAACACACAACTAAGAGATGAGAAGTAAAAAAATTAAATGAGAAAAAAATTCTGAAGTGATAATAATAAGCAGAAGTAAAATGAGAAGTAACAAGTTAAATAATTAATTTGTAACCTTTGTAATTTGTAATTAATTTTTACCTCTTACGACCAAATTTACCCTTCTTTCAACTTTCTGATTGGGTATTCAGTTCAGCATCCACTCAGCAATAATTTCACAGTTATAAGTAAAAACGGTTTAAAAACACATGCCACCACTATGCCTGGACACAGGCTTGCTTGGCACGTAAACCCGCTTGGCATGTAGACCTAGCGGGCACGTAAATTTTTATACCTGCCAGGTATGTAGACACAGCTGGCACATAGCAGTGCGTTTAGAGTTTACAGGAATGAAGAGACTGTAAACTACACTGGGCAGACAAGAATATTATACAGTCTGGTAAACTCAATGTGTTCAAAACGGATTTATGAGTTGCGAAATTTTTGGTTGTAAACTAGCGGGGAAATAGGGATAAATATGAATACGGTTACCGTAGTTCGCGGCTGGTGTGAGCAATTAACATAATATTGCACCGCGTGCTTGTGAGGTCAATTAAAATATTAGTTAGCTGCAGTTCACGGCTGGAATTATGACCAATAAAAATATTATCACATCGCAGTTTGCGGTGCACGTTAGTGGGCATGTGGACCCGATTGGCATGTAGCCTGCCCGCTTGGCACTTACGCCCCGCTACGTGATTGCCGGGTAGAAATACATGACCACCGGTTCTACATGCCATGCGGGTTTACATGCCAAGTGGCACAGGGTCTATGTCTGACCATTAAAAAGATGACCATTCAGATTGTGACGATTGGAGAACACCACCAAGAACGCTGCTGCGCTTTTTTATACTGGCGCCACAGTCAAGCTCTTTTGTAAAAGGCGCTACAGAAATATAATGCACCAAGCGCCATCGCGCTGGCGCTTTTGCATCACTAAACAATGGCGAAAGCAATGTTACCGTATAGAGAACCCGTAACACCACTCTTACATTTATGAATTTGACCACACAAGTCAACCCGTGGTCAACTGATAAATACGTCTGACCCGCGTTTGAGTTTGCAATGAGGATGCATTTATTCGTGTTTATTCTCTGTGAAACAAATAAATAAATACGAAAATGAAGAAAAATATTTTTAGCAGTAGGATCTCGTGGGCGGGGCATGTTAAATCTATCTGGTGCCAGTTCCGCAAAATGAGAAGTGAATGGCAAAGGCGAAGTAAAAGCGCAAAGGCGAAGTGAAATGGCAAGTGAAATGGCAAAATCGAAGAGCAATAAATTTTTCTTTTTATTTGTTTACTTCGCTTTTGCCAATTCACTTGCCGTTTCACTTCGCCTTTGCGGTTTTACTCCGCCTTTGCCATTTCACTTCTCACTTCTCATTTTGCGGGACTGGCCCCTGTTCCTCCATTCACCATTTATCTGAACCCCCGCGGGCATGAAATCCTCAAAACCAGGGCCGTATCCAGGGGGGGGGGGCTGCAGCCCCCCTCCCCTTCCCGGGGTGAGACCAGAAAGTGACCGGAAAATTCTACTTTTTCAACGCAGCGTAAATAAAGTTGCGCGTGAGCGCGCATTATTCACCAAACATAAGATATTGTCATTAGTTTTTCTCCATGTGGCCGCAAATCGTTAAAAATACACTCAATGGTGTGCTTTTTGCTGTATTTGTATGTATATTTACATACATATACAGCGTTCCGTGGCGCTGGCGTTAACGCCAATGACGCCATGGGGTGGTGCCTACTAATGGCGCCAGCGCCATGGCGCCATTCCGCCACTTTGTACGTAAAATTTTAGGCCCCCCCGTTCGCCGGCCTCCGTAAACAAGCAGCCCCCCCCCCCGCTCAAAAATCCTGGATACGCCCCTGCTCAAAACCCCTGTTAACTACGACTCAAAAAAACGGTCACAAAAAAATACCGAAAGTACTTGAGTAGATATGCAAACTAATTTTGTGTTGGCAGAGTGGGACTGTACTTACGCAGGCACTCAAAAAGGTACTATTCACCAAAAAAAGAAAACTAAATACAATTCGCGATTTAGTAGCTCACCAAAGCAACAATTCAACATTTGTTGTCTGTATGCAGACAGAAAAGTTTTCACGAAACATAGTTTACAGCACTGTGCATTGAACTTTCATATGACACTACGCACGACAAAGTGTCACTTTACAGATATTTGACACTAAAGTTGTTTTCCGCTGAAGTTAAACCGGAATTTGAAATTTGTCACTCACTTAGTTGACATGGCAGGGTGCCAAGGCACCCTAGTCAGTACTACAAAGATGGTTTATTTCTCATACACATACCTAGTCGTTGACATGAAATTCGCAAGCCTGATAAATCAGTTTCGGACGCATTTGAATGAGGAGTCCGTCAACTATTAATATTAACTGGGATCAAGAATGACTCACTGTGGTAAAACCAAATGCGGTTAACACAGTTTCGTTAATTTAGGCCGTAAACTGGCGTGTAGAGCCACTTTCCATTAAATAAAATTTAAAAAAAATCATTTTCAATAAAAAAATAATGGGTTTAAAAACCACAAACTAACAACCCATCCAACAATTGGCAAAGATCCAAAATTCACGCACCGCGCACACGAATTTCGTTTTTTTATTGGAAACAAAACTAAAAAGCGTGAATATGAAATCTACCGAACGGAAAATTGCATAAGGAAAAGAGCCAACAAGCGAATTGCTCAAAGCACCAGGATCAATACTTCCTACAAACTTTTGGTATTTTTGTAGATAAAAACTCAAAATTTCAATAACGCGCGACAAACCCCCCCCCCCCCAAAAAAAAAAACGGGCCTGCACTATTCCGCATGTAAACCCATCCCGCATGTAGACCCTGAACACATTTAATTATACCCGGCATGCTGAAACTAGGCAAAAAACCACATTACTAAGTGCTTTTGAAGGTGAAAATCTATTAGTATGAAAATTAGCAATTTTGGGTGAAAATTTGGGTAAAATTGCTCAAAAGCGCTCCAGATCGCTAGATAGCTGGGCAATTTGCGGGGGGGGGGGGTGTGTTCAGGGGAAAGTAGGCAAAAAAATTTACCCCAGAGATAGATAGATAGCTGGGCGGTTTGGGGTGGGGTCACCGGCCCCCTTTCTTACCCCTGCGGGTATAATGTATCTATAATGGGTCTACATGCGTAATGGGCTTACATGCGTAATAGGCTTGACCACAAAAAACACCACTCACCTGTCTTTCCTGGCGAACAGCTTGATGCCGAGCGGGGCGAAGTCGTCGTCCTGGGCCAGACCGGCCAGGAGCGCGTCCTATGCGAGTTGGGATAGGTACACCTGCGGCTACCTAACCCTAACTTACTGTATCGCATTATCTGCAATACAGGCGGGGTGCAGGTGGTAGTAGGTTTGCAATAGGTTCAGTTGACAGAAGTTATTTGAACAATTTTACATATTTTGATATTATGTTAAATGAGAAATTACCCATCCACAGTAGTCTAGTATGTGGGGCAGGGGTGTCTTGAATGGTCCCTATCGATCTGCCCTGAGGCGATTTTTTGGCTATAATCCTTTGAACCAAATCACACAGCTATATATTTATGTAACATTTAGAGAAAATTCAGCAATTTTACCCCAATTTTCACTCAAAATCACAAATTTGTATACCTTTTTTGGCTAATTTAAAACTATTTTAGTGATTTTCTCTTTTCTGTTTTCTCTCCCTTCGAAAAGACCACCCCTTGCTATATTGAACCCCTGGAGGTGGCGCGATCAACGGAAGTATCTATTCAAAAGGGGTTTCTTTTACTACCCCCAACCAAAAAAAGAAAAAATGTTTCGGTAGTTGATCGCTGAGGGCAATCTCCCAGACCCTGTAAAATGCCGTGTAAAATACAAAATGCCATGCAAATTGTCGAAAATAATGTAAAATGTCATGAAAAATATCAAACAACTATTAAAAATAAAATAAAGTTTGATGGGGTTTGATAATCACTTGATAGTGTATTTTACACAACTGTCGACACTTTGCATGGCATTTTACATTTTCCCGGGCATTTCCAGGGTCTGGGCGAGGCACCTGAACTATAGCCAAACTAAAAAATGCCAATGGCTAACCTGTTCAATTTTCCAGTCATTCCCAGAATCAGCATATTGAGCGCGCAGGTCGGGCTGCGACCTGAAAAATGAAAAATTTTGCAAAATTTTCATTGTTGGAAAATTTTCACGTGAAAGTGACACAGTGCAGGCAATGGCGCTACGCACACTGGGTGTCAACTGGTTTCCATGTCAATTCAGATTTTAGTTGACGGGTAGTGGGACAATTAGGACAATTTTCAAGTGCACACGCGGCAATGCAGAAAAGGAATGAATATTGGTATGTACCTATTAGGGATGGCCGATGACTTTTTTCACTGTCTTTAAAAAAATGTCTTTATGAAAAAAATGTCTTTATGAAAAAAAGACAGGTCGTTAAAAAAGATTCCAGGTACTTTTCCCCCGTGGACAACTTGCCCCCGGAGTGTGTTGTATTAGCGTTTTGTCCGTGTTGCATTAGCGTTTTGTCGTGTTCCATTAGCGTTATGCCCGCACGGACATAACGCTAATGCATCACACCACGGGGGGAAGACTTCCATGGGGGGAAACGTGAAGTTAACGGTTAAAAAAGACATTTTGTGTCCATCCCTAGTACCTATGTGCATTTGAACATCGTTCGACAACCCGTCAACTAAAATCTGAATGGAAACCAGTCGGCCCAGTTGACGCCAATATTATTGTCAACTGGTGTGTGTAGTACCAATCTTGCAGAAACTACACATTTACTGAAATAAATATCCCATCTCAACTCATGCAGAAGTTTATGGCTAAAAAGCACGCTGGATGCATTCTAGAAGTTGACAAGTGGAGGGTGATTTCAAGAAGTGTTAGAACACTCACATTTGACAAATAAATATTTTTTTTTGCAGTTAAGCTTGACACTTGACTTGATAGTGTACGTGGATTTTTAGAATATTACAGATATTTATGATAACAAAAGGTATTTTAGTGACAACAAGAAAAATTATGGCGGCTTTGGCGCCAGTTTGCGGCTGAAATTTCGGAAAGCCATAAATCAGCTTTAAACGAGCTTTGAATAAAAAATCCGTCAACTACAGTTGACTGAGATTGAAAATGACTCATTCTGTTCAACTCAAATGCGTTTAGCTCTGATTTATCAATTTCCTTGATTCCAGCCGTGAACTATTTAGTGTGAAGAGCCACCATAATCATTAGGTAGGAATTCATGAAGATTATTCGAAAAATGAATTTTTTTTCACATCAGCTTTATTTGGTGTTTATATTTCATCTTATTTAAATTACAACTGAAAACCTCTTACAGCACATTTTTTACCAGTTCGCAAAAGTTTTCGAATGCAAAAATCGGTGTACACAGCCGAATTTACTAGAATTCTGACACTCGAAATATTTATAAGTAAACTGCGTTCACAACAAGTTTGGCAGTAAGTTTTCAAATTTGAAACTGACGCCCTATTTCCTGTTACAGTGGGATTATAGAGCTGTAATTTTGGGGAAAATATTGACGACAGCCCGTACCATACACTGACAGGAGGGGGCGGTAGGACTAGGGTTGGCCGATGTTTTTTTTTAAACGTTTTTTTTAAAAAAAAAACGTTGTTTTTTTTAAAAACATGACGTCCGAAATGTTTTTGTTTTTTAAAAACATCGGCCGAAATTTTTAGTACTAAGCACTAGGTATTTTGCAAAATTTTTGCGCGCAAGCGCGCAATTTCACACACAAATTGACATTGGTGGTTGTTTTCATTGGTTTTGTTGCATTTTTAGTATCAAAACATCCATTTCTATGTGCTACCATCTTTGAATTAGCCGACATGTTGCTGTAATATAGAATATTGAGGTAATGTGCTTCTATGTACCTCCACAGTGTGTAACTTCACTCCCAAAGTAACAACCTCCTTTTATAACCTTGTTTGATCACCATTCCGTGCCAAACTTTACCTGAAGTCACGAACATTCGACTATAAGGCGATATACGAACGATATGTCGACGAAAAATGGATATTTTTGACACAAATCACCACTTATAATGCTATCCCATGGCTCCACAGCCATTATATGGTCATATTTAACATCACAGAGTATTGCCAGTGTCTGATATACCTATATATGTTGACACTAGGTCATATCTGGGAGCTTTTAAAAAAAACGTTTTTTTTTTAAAAAAAACATCGAGTTAAAAAAAAACGTTTTTTTTCCAACCCTAGGTAGGACCCCTAAGGAGGTAGGACCCCTAAGGAGGTAGGACCCCTAAGTGAGGGTCGCTACTAGGGATGGCCAAGGTTTTTTTTCAAAGGTTCTTTTTTAATAAAAACGTTTTATTGAAAAAAATCTGACCAAATTTTTTGGTACTAAGCACTAGGTATTTTGCAATTTCTTTGCGCGCAAGCGCGCAATTTCACATGCACCTTACTTTTTGGGGTTGTTTTCATTGGTTTTGCAGCATTTTTAATGTAAAAGCTTCCATTTGTTCATGCTTTTGTGCCATAATAAGCCGTGATATGTTAATGTAGTATATAATATCCAGTCAATGTGCCTCCATATACTTGTACAGTGTGAAAAATCACTTCTAATGAATTAGCCTTCTATTGTGACCTAATTTAAACACTATTCCAAGGCCAACTTCAGTTGAAGTCACAAACATTCAACAAAATCCAATATTCGTAATAAGTCAACATAAAACGGATATTTTTGACAGAAATCACCACTGATAATGATATCCTATGGCTCCACAGCCATTATATGGCTAAATACAACACCACAAAGTACTGCCACCTGTCTGATATACCTGTATATGTTGACTCATAACCATATCTGGGAGCTTTTGAAAAACACGGTTTTATTTTAAAATAAAACCGTTTTTGAAAAAAAACCGTCGTCGAAAAAAAACCTTTTTCGGCCATCCCTAGTCGCTATACATTCGAGGGGCGCCCCTCCCGTCAGTGTATAGTAGGGGGTGTCGCCAATATTCCCCCAAACTTACAGCTCTATACACCCCCCATAACAGGAAATAGGGCGATGATTCAAACTTTTAAATGGACAGCGGGACTTGAGCACTTTACATGAAATAACGTTACGAGCTACAGCCAGAAACCGATTTTCGCAGGTCACCGCGAATTGACGGAAAGCTATTTCAGTTGTCCACTTACCAATGTTCATGGGGCCTAAAGAAGAAAAAAACAACATTTTACCGATGGGCTTGTTTTCATAAGCGAATTTTTTATTACAAGATAGACATCTATGTTGAAAATTTTTAAAAAATTCTCAGACTAATTCAATAAATGGGTCTTCACTGGGCAGCTATCCCGAAGCAAACTTTTCGGATTTTAGCCCCAGAACACCTGAATCCAAATCGAACAGCTATCTATCTATCTTGAGCGATTTTTACAAATTTTGCCACAATTTTCATTCAAAATCAATGATTTTCTAGGTTTTTGCCTGTTTTCACATTCAAAATCACTAATTCATGTGCATTATTGGCTTTTGGATAAGTATTTATGTGCTTATATACCTTATATTATTTACCCATTTTAGTGATTTTTCCCCATTTTCTACATTCTACACCATGAAAAAGCACATAGGTAATTGAACCAACCCGAAACCCACTCCCCAAAAAAAATTTCAGCTGTCTATCTCTCTAGGGAAGCGATTTGCTACCTATCCAGCCCCCGGAGGGTCAAAATCCTGGAGACCACTTATTCAATTGAATAAATTCTTTTAAAAAGTGCGATTAGTAACCATTCAGTTATCTGAAATTCAAACATTTTGCTCACAACACACACTAGTTCGCGACCGAAATTTCCGAAACTGATAAATCTGTTTCAGGCGGCCTTTTTCAGATGTTGGTCAACTCCTCAGTTGACGAACTCCTCATTCTGGCAAACTCAAATGAGTCTGAACTTATGGGATCGGGATTGGTTTTCGAGTTTTCGAGGTCCGGGTATCGGGATTTTGGACAAAGTTGTGATATTAGTTTTTCACGAAGTTGCTATAAAAATGGCCTATAACACACCTACCAAGATGCCATTAAAGTGGTATGCATACTTTTACTGGACCGGCGGTTTCCGTTCACATTTCTTAGTGCAAAAACGTCATTTGACAAAGTTGACAAATTTTTGCGGGATCGGGATTATTCTCGCAGTTGGGATTTTGATAATTTCGTAATCAGAATAGGAATTTTGAGATTTCGGGATCAAGACCGCAAAATTCCGAAAATCGTCGGAACCCTATTCAAACCAGTTTCGGAAATTTACGGCGCAAACTAACGCGCGGACCTATTCGAGTGAAAAACAGATAATTTTACTTGCCTCGAAACTTGTCTGTCCATCGGGGGAAGCTATCCAAGCTTTCGAATTCCAGTAAACCTTAGCACAGAGGGCAAAAATATGGCCACGGCACATTCCGATTTAATAATTTTCGAAATGTCAACTCACCGCGATGAATATTTCCTGAAGCGACCTGTCATCGAGCGAATTATTTATTAGTTGACAGCCTGCAGAGAGGAAAATTGACTTTTTCAACATAAAAATTTCATATTAGAATAAAAATTATTAGCGATAGGCACGCCAGCAGTCAACCGAAAAATCTATGTGAAGCGCGCATTAGTTGACGGAAACACGTGATCTCTTAAATTGATACAGCAGTTTATGCCGATCGAAGATAATCGTTATTGTAAATTATTGTAAACTGTCTAAAAATGAATTTTTATTGAACACTGAGCGACTGTTAAAATATCAACCGTTTACGCTGTTTACGCATGAAAAAAGCGCCTGCCTAAAAGTCGATAATGGTGAACGGCAGTCGATTTCCACATAATTTAGATCCACAAAATGTGTCCAGTAAGCGTGCACATAAATAACATGACATTACAAACGTATACATATTTACGTATAAAAAGTACGCATATGCACGTACATGTATAGAAAAAATCAATAAAAGCCAGCCTACGCCACATGTTCTATTTACTATTCATTTTATCTAGTAACAGGCGCGCAAAATGAAATACTTCTAATCGCGAAAAATTCACATCAAACCTAGGTGCATCACTTGTAATCAAGAAGAACCCCACTTAACATCAAAACTTATAACCACACGTCGGACTCATTTGCTTCACTATTATTACACTTAAAATACTGAAGTGCATCAGTTGTAATAAAATGGTTGAACCATGTTTCCAGTAACATTTATCATCAATTTACTGTTTGTCTTTTGTTTTATTACTCACTACATAAATACCATTGCATTCACCTGTCATACTGCCAGAATAAAAGTTCTGTAGCATTTAAACATACCAAAGAATGGTACACCAAACACTGAAAAAATGTATGGTGAAATAATAAAAGCCCTCTTGAATGAGCCCCCCCCTCGAATTGACACCCGTACACCGCACACTGACAAAATTATGGTGAAATAATAAAAGCCTCCTTGAATGAGCCCCCTCGAATTGATGGCCCTGTGTCATTATGCATTTAAATCCATTATGCATGTAGAACTAGCACACTTTTTACTATACCCAGCATGCTGAAAATATGCAATGAAACACATGACCTAGTGATTTTGAAGGTGAAAATGTATAAAAAGTATGAAAATTAGCAACTTTAGGTGAAAATTAGAGTAAAATACCTCAAAAGTGCTCCACATGGCTAGATAACTAGGCAATTTGCAAGGGGGGTGTTCAGGGGATAGTAACCAAAAAAATTTGCTCCAGGTAGATAGACAGCCAGGCAGTTTTGGGTAGGGCTACCCACCCCCTTTTTACCCCTGCAGGTATGTGTCTATAATGGGTCTACATGCATAATGGGTTTACATGCATAACAGGCCTGACCTGGATTGACCCCCTCAAAATTTGCTTGTGAAATAATGAACCCTGCTGGGGGTATTTTGAGGTATTAAATACAGTAGTGGCATTGATCACATACATTTGTTGCCTTTGATGTGAAGCATGCAGTGAGGATGTATGGACAACAGCATTAATGAAAAATATTGGGGGAAGTTTCAGAATACAAGAGTGATTCATGATTAGAAGTGATTCAGTTCTTGATTACAAGTAGCTCAACTAGAAATTTTGATGTGAAGTTAGACATTTTCAACTGCAAGTGAGGCAAACATTTGATTATAATTTCTGAAGCAGAGCCCTGATTACAAGTGATGCACACCAGGCTTGATGTGAAGTGTGACTGATTACAAGTGATGCACTCAAAAAACTACTCAGTATGCTATAACAGATTTTTCAGCGCGCAGTACTTCAAGAGAATTTAGCTGAAAGTTATCAACCAAACAAAAAAATTAAACGACACCCACCAAAGTAAGGGCCAAAGAGTGACCTTCACAATCAGAAAAAAGTGAAATTTGCGCGATGCAGAACTAGATTTTTCAGTGTACAATGGGACAATCACTCACTCATTTATTCATTTCAGCCGCTTACATGACCCTGAACGTTGGTTCCTCCCGTTGGCTGCGAAAAAATGATTTAATGAAAAAATGGTGATTCGAAATGAAAACGAAAACACGAGTGGGACAGAAGAATTGTCTTACAAATTCAGATTACCGTATTTCCTCCTTGAATTAAACCCCCCCTCTCAAAATACCCCCAGGTCTTAGCGAGGTGGGAAAATAGACCCCCTTGAAATTCCCCCCCCACCTGAATTGAGTGTAAAGGGAATATTTATAAATGACCAAAACTGCAGTTTGTTCTGTGTAATGGCTGAGTTATGTTAGATATTTAAATAGAAGGTTATAATGTGAACACATTATAAATAGAAAAAAGCCCTGCAAGCAGCTATCCTGAATCAAGTGGTCATTAATTTACACCATATGACGTGACAATAATTAAATCATCATCATTTAATGATTAAATTTATTTTTTTATTTTGCGTATATCATTACCTAAATGACATGACTAGTGATGTAAAAAGCTCCGGGACTTTGGCGCCATGGCGCTTTTCCGACCCTCAGCGCCAGAACAAAATAGCGCCAAGCGCCATGTCGCTTTTTGCTCTGGCGCCCGCGCCAAGCGCCAGCGCCAGGCATTTTGTTCTTGGCACCGGGTAAAAGTAGCGCCAAGCGGCAAAAACGCCATGGCGCTTTTACATAACTGGACATGACATGCAATCTACTTCTAAATCGCTTCAAATGAGATCATAAATAATTACTGGGTTACAGTAAATGAAAATCATATCGACACAGAAGTTCGCATGACTTTATCTCATCTCTACACACGCATTTGCATTTAAAAATTGATAATCTATTAATACATAAATATATTTGAACCTGTAAAAATAATAACGTAATACAATAAAAATCGATCATAATCCGAGTGCTATTTTAGTTACTAGATTTTCTAAATTAATCAACGGACGTGATAAACAGTTACACATGTATACTCGGCGGACCGCAAAGTAAGCGTCCAAAATTACTTGTGTCTTGGTCGATAACGCGCGAGCAAGATATTTATGCAGACACTTTCAAAAAAAAAGTTCAAACATAAAAAGGCGGAAAAAAGCGTAAAAGCGACGAATAATGTTTCCTGAAAGGTGAAATATCATTTTGTTTGGAACAATTTTCATTTAATTATGACGTCATTATGGTGTTTCCTTTAGAAAAATACACATCGTGCGGTCCGCCGAGCACATATCAAACAGAAAACAACAGATCATTGTCCAAAACCCTTGTCAATTACAACCGCATGGCCTCGTCGGTGCCCTCGGAGCTGTGGGGGCTGTGGAAGGACCACAACTTGACCGTGTTGTCGATGGGCAAGTCGGGCAGGCCGGCCCGCCGCTCGTACACGCCCGCGTCTGGGCAACGTTCAAAAGTGTGCATTTATGCATTTGTATTATTGATGCCTGGCCCCAGATTTTATTGGGCAGATTATCCCTGAGAGGGAGGACATGACGGGCGTGTCTGGCAATTCGAGATTTGATTGGGCAGGCATGCCCGCGCCGCCCGCCCGTCATGCCAGGCGCCTGACAGCCACCGCCCGACCGCCAGGCAGAGCGAGATTTAATTGCGTGCCGGGTGGCAGCTGTCAGGTGCCTGGCAGAACAGGCATGAACATAAGGTTTGGATACACAAACATAAGTTTTGGATACAAAACATAAGATTTGAATACCGAAAACAATATTTGGATACATAAAAAAATATTTGGATACACTATGGAAAAAGTTTAACTGAAAACATGAAAAGTTACCTGCCCTGCACCTCTGAGGATGCAGGGCACATTTTTCATGTTCTGTTAAATTTTGCCAGGCATGCCCTCACAATTAAACTTCATTTTGCAATTTTGAGGGACTTCAGGCACTCGCGAGAGCGTGCCTGGCAGGCGCGTCGGGCGTGTCAGGCGCCTGGCATGCAGGGCGCAATTGAATCTCGTTTTACAAAATTTTGCCTGGCGTGCATGACGGGCGTGTCAGGTGCCGGGCGCGGAGGGCAGAAATTTGTCTGCCCAATTGAATCGGGTCCAGGGGTGGAAAGAGGGCGTTTTTAGATTTCCGACTGTTTTTTTCAAAAAATGTCCAGACTTTTCTAAATTTGCCCATTCTAGACTCAAGACATACAGCAATTCACAGCGGAGCAGCCTGGTGAACGTTCTTTGCAAACTTTTCGACAACATTTTTGTTCCATGCCTTTTTATTTCACAGACATTTCTATTTCCCAAGGCCGCCACCGAAACCGACACCGAAAATCCCGCGGTCTCGTCCAATCCACACACCGCACCGAAACCCACCATCACTATCCGTCTCCATCTGGTCGCTATCCCCCGAGCCATCGGTGGCACCCAACTCCGGCTGGTGGAACACCCGCTGGCCACCGGCGCTGGCCACCAGCGGCAGCGAGGGGTGCACCGAGCAGCCGGACATGGCGCCCCCGTGCGCTGATTGGCTCTTGCAGATGGGGGCGGAGCTTGGCTCGGAGCTGGGCGACGCGCTGTTTAGGCTCCACGCGTATAGGCAGCCAGATGTACTGCCTGTGATGATTATGGTGATATTTGGGCGACAAAATTTTGAGTTTTCGTTTTGTTGGAGAGGGATTGTTGCACGGCACACTCAAATTTTCAGTTGCAGTTCGAACACTTTTTCAAGGGCGGAATTAAAATCGGGGGTGGAATTCAAAAACGTCCGAACCGCCCTCGATTTCAATTCTGCACATGAAACGTCCGAACACTTTGACGATGGCGGAATTGCCTCGAATTGTGCACGGGCGGAATCAATTCAGACAGGTAGGAAAGTGCAAAATGTCTGAACCGCCCTTGGAGTTCCGCCATGGCGGAATTCAAAAACGTTCGAACTGCACTTGAAAATTTTGAGTGTGCGGTGTGCCATCTAGGCAAGAAAACATTCGGACACTTTCTAGAGGGTGGAATTCAGTTTCAGTTTACACAAATATGCCACACGGTGAACTTCAATATCTTTTAAACAAGTTGATAGTACAAAAAAATTACTCTATTCATTTTTGAAGACAAAGCCTAGATCTACCTATAAATTTTTTTTCACAAATATATTTGGCAAGATAAGTGAGATGTGTTTCTCACAACAACCTTCTCTAATGGGTGGAATTGAAAGTCAAGGGCGGAATTGAAAGTGTCCCAATCATTTTGAAACTTGCTGCGTGGAAATGTTATGACACGCAAATCAGCAAAAAGTGTACGAATTCGTCCAGACATCCGTTCGAATGTCCAAAAAATGCCCTAAAAATCCTTTAAAAAATCGTTCGAACTGCACTTGGAGTTCCGCCTTGGCGGAACTCAAAAACGTTCGAACTGCACTTGAAAATTTTGAGTGTGCGGTGCGCCATTGTGTTCTCAGACTGCGGGTGCAGATTCCGCAAGTGGAGAAGTGAAAAACCATTTCAGAAAAGAAGGCAAGAAAGAAGGCAGTGGAATGGCAAGTAAAAATTAAATGCGGAGTAAGCATGTGACTTTTCTTTGAACTTCCCACTTCGAAAATTACTTCGCTTTAACTTTTTCTCTCGTTTCACTAATCAGTTTAGTTCACTTTTAACTTTTACTTGCGATTTTACTTGTCACTTCACACTGCTCAAATGGTTTTTTACTTCATCATTTTTCAATCGACCCAGCAGCTGTGGACATCCAACACCCCTGGACATTTGCTAGTGCCAGGGGTATCTTGAATTTCAACCCTCTGTGGTGGTTCGATATATAGGCTTTTTCGGGGCATAGAAGGAAGAAAAGGGAGAAAAATCGCTAAAAGTAGGTGTAAAATAGCTCAAAAATGGTATACAAGAGCATTTAGTTCTCAAAATAGCTGAGAATAGGCAAATAGGAACCAGAACTATGATTTTGGAAGGGAAAATCTATAAAAAGATATGAAAAATAGCGAAATGAGCGAAAATTGGGGTATAGTTTCTCAGAAAACGCTCCAAAATTTTGCCTCCGGAATAGATAGATAGCTGAGCGGCCTCCGGGAAAGATAGATAGCTGGGCGGTTTAGGGGGGGGGGGGTAACCCCCCAACCCCCCATTCGAGACCCCTGACTAGTGCATGTGCGCAGTTGACAAAAACGCCCGTTATGGCAACCCTGTATACGCACTTGAATTGAAACCCCGAAAACGTACCGCTGAACAGGAAGCGGTCGTGCGCGTCGGTATCAAACTGCACCCTCTGATTGGTGTCGTGTTCCCTGTGAAACACGGCCAGGGAATCGCCGAATTTTCGCATGTCGCGCACGACCAAAGTGCTGTCTTTGCGCGCCGCAGTGATTAACAGTTGACCTGGGAAAATAAAATGATGTCATTTTATCGTTATAATATATTTTTACGATGCTGTTTGAAAAACGGTTTCGATGCCGCCGTTTTTACAACTTACGTTTTTTTAAACAAAGACCGTCAGAAGACCATCCATCCCTAATAATGAGGCGTTTGGTTCCAGGGACGTATCCAGGATTTTTGAGCGGGGGGGGGGCTGCTTGTTTACGGAGGCAGGATTTTAGGGAGGCCCCCCTAAAATTTAAGCTACATAGTGGCAGAATGGCGCCACGCGTCACGCCATGGCGCCATTGGCGTTGGCGCCAGCGCCATAGAATGCAGTATATTTATAGCGATTTGCGGCCACACGGAGCAAATCTGATGATAATAACTTATGTATGGTGAAGAATGCGCGCTTGCGCGCAAAAATTTTTTCGCTGACGTTAAAAAAGTCGCATTTTCCAGTCACTTTTTGGTCTCGCCCCGGGAAGGGGGGGGGGGCTGCAGCCCCCCCCTGCCCCCCCCCTGGATACGGCCCTGTTTGGTTCCGTAACTCGATAAACGCCAAAGTGAAAAAAAATAGAGTTAAGTGCATAGCTGATATATATATATATATATATATATAAGTACTTTTTTCTTCAAAATAAATAAAAAATTACGTCAATCAATTACCGTTCCCGAGATAAAGATACACCTATTTTTGAAAAAAATGTAAATTTTCATACGAAACTCGATATATCCACCATCAAAATGGTCAATTTTCACTCGAAACTCGATAACTCCACTGAAAAAACTTTGCATCGGAAACTCGTTATAAATTTATAGGGAAATGGCTCAATTGGGAAAATCCCCATACAAAAATGAAGTTGGCATCCGAAACTCGTTATAAAATTTTGTTAGATCAATTTGTTGCCATAATGACAGTAAAATGGACGTAACTCTAGCCATATTTGCCGACCAAAGGATTGTAAATATGGAAAATGTAGAGAAATTCGTTGGCTTTTCAGAAAGTATTGGGCAAGGGTTGTCACACAAAGCGTACCCGCTCAGGCCACTCTTAAAGATTCAAATGCAATTTTCACAAAACTGAAAAACATCGAGTTATCGAGTTTCGGAAGCAAAATCCTCAATTTTTAGCCATGTTAACCTATTACTAACAATTTTCTGTTACTTTTGCAACTTTTCTGCCTTCTACACTTACTAAGCATACATATTGGTACCGGGCGAAAACCCCCCTCCATTTTTCAGCCGTATTTTCCCTCCGGAGGGGCGATTCCCGATCTATCAATACCCCCGCAGGGGTACAATACAAACCACCACACAACCCCTGTAAAAGCCCCCCCCCCCATGACCGACCCTGCCTGGCATAGGCGACGGTGGTGACGCCGGTGTTGTGCGCCTTGAACGAGCACTCGAGCGCCCCGCTGCGCACAGAGTACAGGCCCACCGAGCCGCTGTAGCTGCCCAACGCCAGGGTCTCGCTGGCCGCGTCGAACGCCAGCGAGGAGATTATCCCGCTAACTCCGCCCACTATACCTGCGCGAGAGTGGGAAACACTGGTTGTGGCCACTTCCCTGATTGTGGCGAAATTCGGGAAACTCAAAATCTGAGTTTTGAACACTTTTGAGCTTACCAGAATCAATTATTTTTGATAATAAATTATTCTTGCAAACACATTTACAACAGCACAATTTGTTTCCCCAGAAAAAGGGCGGAGTTATCGACTTTAGTTAGATACAGCATGGACCATGGAGTTATCGACTTTTTGCCGGTAAGTTTTGAAAATTGTCCCTAATTGTTGCAAAAGTGTCGAAATTCTAAATGTGACACTTTAAAAAAAGGACAACGCATCAATTTGCATATCCCCCGGCCCATGGGTTTATCCTCGACTCACTAAACACCCCCAAAAAAGTCCCGCCAACGCCCGACGCACGTTTCTTTTTGCCGTGAATCTCGTGCACCTGCCTGCCGGGCCTGGACACGTCGAACACCCTGACGCACTTGTTATAGCCGGCGAAAAGGGTCTTGCCGTCGGGCGTGGGGCACAGACTGTGCGCGGAGGCGAGCTCGTCCAAGTGGTTGATGCCGCGGTAGGCGGCCAGCGACTCGCCGCTGCCGCACGCCTGCGACACGTTGTGGATTTCTTCAATTTTTTTATTTTATTTTTTACCAGTTATTTGACGTTATTTGAGTTATTTTGACATTTTGTCAAGTCACGTGAAACGCCCTGCAAAGGCACTCTGCAAACCCTGCAAACTAGAGCACGCTAGTTTACTGACAGCGGCATACTCGAATTTGAGTATACTCGGCGGACCGCATGCTATGCATTTTTCTGAGGGAAACACTCCATCATGACGTCATCATTAATAAAATAAAATTAATCCCAGCAAAAAAAAAGAAAAAAACATGACGGAAAAAAATTTCTCGTTTGTACGCACTCAGCTTTTTTCTTTTTTAAAATATTTTTATTGTGAAAGTGCATACATAAGTATCCAGCTCGCGCGTTATCGACCAAGACATAAATAATTTTGGGCGCATACTTTGCGGTCCGCCGAGTATACTCGTAAATCAGCTTTTTGAAGGTAGTTTAGTTTCGTTTAGAGTTTACGTTCTAATTTCCGTCAACTGGAGATTAGAAGCTAACTTAAAATACTCAGATACCTTGAAAGCAGCTTATGAGTATACTCGGCGGACCGCACAGTGTGCCCAGAATCCTACCATAAATTAAGGAATAAAATCTTGTGATAAATTTCGCAAGTAATTATTTCATAGTAAAAACGAAATATTATTTAAAAACTATTATTTTGTTTCATTATTCAGATGGGTTATGGTAGGTTTTATACTAAGGTGATGGTTATGGTGGGTTATGGTAGGTAAGTGTGATGTCCGCCGAGTATACTCCAATTTTGTTTTTGTTATTAACGGGCGCTTTTGAAATCATCGTTACGGTAAACGTTTCAAATTCCGGTATACGATACCGAACGGCAGTACCGTTTTCAGCTATCTATCCACCGAGTATATTTCACGTGCGGATGAAAAAACAACGATTTTTTTAACTATCCGGTGTTTTTAAAAAACAACATTTTTTAAATTAAAACATTTTTTAAACCTTTGAAAACTCCAACCATCCCTAATTATACCCAAATAGAAAAAATGCTCTTACCCAAAAATGTATCGGCTGCGCCCTAGTAGTGCTGACAAACACGGCATCCTCACCGCGGAACGAGTGTGGGTACCAACAAAAATCATAAACCAGGTCCCCATGGGGCACTTGGCACGTCAATGGGAGAAGTTCGTCCGATTTACCTGCGATTAGGATAGAACAATTTACCGTTTGCTGCACCGTACCGTAAATTTGAAAGTTTGCCGTAATTTTCATGTTTTACCTTATCATTTACAAATCGCGTCATACTCTTCGCACGAAATCGCTAATTTTCATAATCTTTTGCCCATTTTCACATTCAATTATGTGGCATCACCAGTAGGGATGGAAAAAAAGCGCTTTTTTTAACGGCCCCGCTTTTTTTTTAAAAAAAGCGCTTTTTTTTTAAAAAACGCGCTTTTTTCGCTTTTTTTCAAAAATTGTCAAGATGTTACCTAAAAAGCTCCCAAATATGGTCCTGAGTAGGGTTCAAACGGGATCCCGATCCCGATCCCGGATCCCGTGAAATTCCGGGATTTACCAGTCCCGATCCCGAAACCCCAATCCCGATCCCGATCCCGAAATCCATAAATACCAATCCCGATCCCGATCCCGAAAATTTTCAAATCCCGATCCCGATCCCGAGAAACTCCCAAGTCCGGGATCCCGATCCCGGAAAAATTTGTGGAAATAAAAAAAGTGAAATAATGACGTTTTTGCATGCAAAAAAGTGGATGCAAACCCCCAGTGTCAATTTTATGCCACTTTTCTGGCATCCAACAGTGTTTTGAGACCTTTATGAACAACTGTGAATGCCAGAAAAATGGCCAAAATCTCTATCCCTAGAACCCAATCCCGATCCCGGAAAAATGCCAAACCCAATCCCGATCCCGATCCCGTGACCCCAATCCCGGCCAATCCCGATCCCGAAATCTCAAAAAACCAATCCCGATCCCGATCCCGTAACCCCAATCCCGATCCCGATCCCGAAATCTCAAAAAGTGAATCTCGATCCCGATCCAGATCCCGAAAAGTCAATCCCGTTTGAACCCTAGTCCTGAGTCAATATATACAGGTATATCAGACAAGTGGCAGTACTTGTGATGATATATAACCATATAATGGCTATGTAATCATCTGATATCATTATAAGTGCTGATTTCTGCCAAAAAAATCCAATTTTATGTCGACTAATTATGTATATCGCCGTTTTTGAATGTTTCTTGACTGCAAGTGAAGTTAGGCATGGAATAGTGCCTCAATCTGGCTATAAAAGATGGCTAATACATGACAGTGATGTTTCGCAGTGTAGAAAAGTGGGAGCACATTGGCTGGATATTATTTACTACACTGACATATCTCCTCAACTTATTATTACATGATACCATGCAGGAATAGAAGCAATGTCACTAAAATGCTACAAAACCAATGAAAACAACCACCAATGGCAATTTGCATGTGAAAATATGCGCTTGCGCGCAAAAAAAATTGCAAAATACCTAGTGCATGAGTACAAAATTTTTTGCCAGCGCTCTTTTTAAAAAAAAAGCGCTGGGACCCTTGCGCTTTTTTTTAAAAAAAAGCGGCGTTTTTTTAAAAAAAAGCGCTTGAAAAAAAGCGCTTGCCATCCCTAATCACCAGACCATGTGGTTTATTGTCTATTCTTGCCCATTTTTGGCTATATGTGCTTATGTACCTATTTTCCCTGGCTATTTGTAACTGTTTTCCCCGTATTTATAAGCGATTTCTCTCCTTTTTCTGCCTTCAACACCTTGAAAAAGTCTATATATTTAACACACCATATGTAAAACATTGTACAAATTGGCCGCGTTCAAATGTAGTAAACATTTTACAAGGGTGTAGAGATGGCAGCTGTTTTTTGGGACATTTTTTGGCCATCCCTAGGTGCAGGGCTGGCTAAGGAAATGTAAACACACTCACTGAAGCCACATGATAGATCCTGCATTTTCAGAGCATCTTCGTTCAGTCGAAAAACTCTCAAAAATCTGTCTTGGGAACTGGCGAGCAAATACTTTCCGCATTTGGACCATTTGCATCCCTTCAAATAATTATTGCGCTGACATCTGAGGCCACTCCGGGACCCTGTAAACTGCCCTGTAAAATGGAAAATGTCATGCAATGTGTCAAAAGTCAAGTAAAATGTCATGAAAAATGGCAAATAACTGGTACAATGAATTAAGTTTGACACGTCTTTCTACTTGACTTTAAACACTTTACTTTACATGACATTTTACATGACTTTAGACACTTTGCACGACATTTGACATTTTACAGGGCATTTTACAGGATCCGGGATTGGCACCTGCCGGGTAGACCGGCAAAGCGAGACTCAAAATCAACTGAACACAAAGTTCTACCACCGTGAATGAAATCGAATTCAACCGGCTCAATTTCAGGGAGACTTGGCACATCGCCAGCGGGACCCACGACCGGTTGCGATGGTGATTGCGAATTAGCTTCTGCGTGTAGAGTTTGGGCGACATTCAGGGGCACTTCTGCGCCCTTTAAAGTTTCATATTTCCAGGAAAAGTCCCATATTTGTTAAAGAGAGAAAAACAGCGAAGTACACATAAAAAATACTGCTCGATACACAAGTAGGGCTTGTTGCTCATAAGTTATAGGCATTTTTAAATGCTGTTGTCGCAGATCAGTCGCGGCCACGCAGCAGAATTCTTTCAAACCCCTGTAGTCTGTAAACTTCACTACCTTCACTCACAAATACAGAACATTCTGCTTGAAATATTCTTGAAATATGAAGCTTAAAAAATAATTTGTGTCATTTTCAATTTTTTCTGTAAACACCGCCTAAAATAAAATTTGAAATATCATGTAAAATGTAAATTAAAAAAGAAAAAAGTACATTACTGAACTTTTGATATTTGCAAGACAATTGACAAATGTGTATGAAATTTTACATGACATTCGACACTTGACTTATACTATACCGGGTGCGGGACTGGCACCAGGGTTCAAGCAAGAAATTCAAATTTCTCAAATTCAAGCACAATTAAAATTGAAACTCACGCTGGGCGAGGTCTGGCGACTCGACGGCGTGCTCGGATAAACGTTCCTTCGCTTCCGCATCCAACCCATCTTCCATCAGCTGGTCATTGTCAGCTGAAAATTTTTTTCTTTTTTTTGTTGTTGCTAAATTTGGGGTTTTGGGAAAGTTTGTTGACAGTATTAAAGCTAAATGTTTGTTGGTTGAACTATTTGGGACATTTGAACTGTGTTTGAAAACCTTTCGAAAAGCATTTGAAGAGTTTTATTCCAAAAGTGCATATATGCACATCTTGCCACTGGCCAAACAGCGCCGTGTTTGAGCGAAAAAGCTTGTCCCGCACTACATACCATCAGATTTGTAGCCACAACTTTTGTTGTGGTGTGATATTTGATGAACTTTTCAAAAACCCAAAATAGGGAGTAAAAGTGGACATTTCAAATTGAAAGTTAAATAACTTCTTAACGATGCATCGTAGGGCCCAAGTTACCAAAATTGGCAAAAAAGTACACAATCTACTGGCTATCTATCTCTCCGGCGGATCGATTTGCTATCTATGCAACCCGGAGAATCAAAATCTTGGAGAGCTCCGCCAAACCGACCAAAAGGTCTCGCAGTGTCGGACGCCTTCCCCCCGGAAATAGATTCCCCGCTGGAGGTAGCCTTTAGCTCATTTGGAACCGCTGCCGACGCGCGTAAACTGGCTAAAAGAAGGGCCGTGCCTTCTGTTTCTGCCCGGAATGACTTTCCGCGTCCCCGACGAGACATTTTCGGGGTTTAAAAGTCAACGTTCAGGTTTTGAGTTTTTTATTTTTTTCGTAAAATAAATATTTGGATACCGTTTGATGAAATGTGATGGTGTTGGCTCACCTAAATTGGGATCGCACCGCCTATGATGTATTGTTCCGTTTAACATGGCAAATCGTCCGATATCCAGTAAAAAATCATTTTAAAAATCAAACTGCGAGCGTCTAAATTTTACAGGATTCGGCACTGGTCGATGACTAGGAAAAAATTAGTTCCCATTTTGCTGTGCAGGTACCGCGAGCAGCTAAATTCAGTGTTCCCCTCGGTCAACTGACCGATCTCTGGATTTTTATTTTTTTTAATCCATAAATTTTAAAATATACGATTTTCTATATACCGTATTACCTCGAATTACCCCCCCCCCTTTGAATTACCCCCACCCTCGAAATACCCCCCTAAGATTGAGTGTAAAGAGAACGTACGTGACAAATACTGCAGCTTGTGATCTGTAATATGCAGAACACAGGTTAAAACCGATGACTGAGTGATGTTAGGGAAGGGTTTATCTGTATAAGCAGTTATATTTATATACCTATAAACACATAATTGTACATCTATGTAATTGCTTGATTTTTCTACGTCTGATTATGGGGAATTTCCAAAAATTTCTGGCGAAAAAAGAGATTCCCCTCGAATAAAACCCCCTCGAATTATCCCCCCTGAAATTTTGCTGGCGAAATAATAAACCCCCTGGGGGTATTTCGAGGTAATACGGTAGGTATTTATTTTTTCGTTGTTCTTTCAGAGAAATTGAATTATATTTGTTTCTTCAGAGATTTTCTGACATTATTATTCAATTATATTTTCTCTATGTCACCCATTTTTCAATTCTACTGAAGACGTTCAGAATGAATGGCTAAAATGTGGCCACTGAAACGTACACAAGGCTCAGCTGCGCGGAACGTCTTGGCGCCTTTAAGTTTTCAAGGTGCCATTCCATCACTTCATCGTGGACAGGGTTGGTTTTATAAAAATTCATTTTAGTAAAATTGTATAAAAATTGTATAAAAATTTTATTTTATTTTAATTTTATTCTTGTTTCATTTTATTTTATTTTATTTTATTCCCAAAAGTCATTAATAAAATAAAATGACACATTTTACAAAAATTTTACAAAAATTGTACAAAAAATCAGAATCATGCATGCAAGGCCAGAAAAATGTTATATTTAGACTTATACATGAAAAACCTGTGACTAATTTTTCCCTTACTTTTCAAAAGTTGCATGCAGTATGTATTATTAGCTAGCTGCAAGTGTAAAGTTACAATTATTGATAAGAATGGTTTGCATTTTCAGTAGAAGGACTAGTGGAGTGTGCTGGGCACATTTGTAAAATGTAATGCAATTTGTCAATTGTCATGACAAATGTAAAGTAAAGTGTCAATTGTCATGCAAAATGTCAAGTGTCATGTCAAATTTCAAGCAAAGTGGCAATTGTCATGACAAATGTCATGCAAAGTGTGTATCCAAATCTTGTGTTTTTGTATCCATAGTATGCTTTGTATCCAAATCTTATGTTTTTGTATCCAAATGTTCACATAAGATTTGGATTCAACAACAACATAATTTGGATACCAAAGATAAGATTGAGATATAAAACATAAGAGTTGGACACAATTTGCTTGACAATTGATACTTTATTTTTTACATGTCATGACAATTTACACTTTACCTTACATTTGTCATCACAGTCACCTTACGTTTGACACTTTACATGTGGGACTGCTCCCAGATCCATGAATAAACAGGTAGAAACTCAAGCAACGAGATAAAATTGTACAAAAAATATGAATTTTTATACAATTTTACAAAAATACAAATTTTTATACAATTTTACAAAAATTTTACAAAAATTCGAATTTTTATACAATTTTTATTTTTATTCTTAAATTTTCCATTTTATTTTATTTTATTTTATTCTTGAATATTCCATTTTATTTTTATTTTATTTTTATTTTTTTCTGAGATTTTGCCAACCCTGATCGTGGATACAAAATTTGTAGCTTTTTTAGTTCAACAGGAAAACATTCTTACAGACGGGTGCCACTCCCAGACCTTGTAAAATGTCAAATGTCATGCGAAATGTCTAAAGTCATTTAAAATCCCTGCAATGTAAAATATAAGACAAAGTGTCAATAGTCAAGTAGGTAAAATGCCGTGCAAAATGGCATTTTACGTGGCATTTGGCATTTTACAGGACATTTTGCATGGCTTTTGACTCTTTGCATGACATTTGACATTTTACGAGACATTTTGCATGACTTTTGACAGTTTGCATGACATTTGACATTTTACAGGCTCTGGGAGTGGCACCCGGATATCTCAAAGTATACTCCATCTATCACTTTGAAACAATTTTGAAACTTTGAGGGACATTAGTAAAAACGTTTCGCCACCCTGCTGCAGATCAAATCTTTCATTTTGTTCCGGAAAAAAAGTACAAAAAAGAAAAGACAGCTTTCTTTTAACCACTCTCCATATAAATTGCACTCTTAATTTATTTTGCACCCAAATTATTCCAATTTCCAGGAAAATGTGGCAGCTGTTGCAAGCTTTTTGACGCGCTATACAGGTAAAATTTTTGCGTGCCACAGTGTGTCCCATTTCTTATTTAAATGCGGTTTATATTTTTTTGTTTTAAACAACAGAGGAAATTTCTTTATATTTTACAAACATTGAAGCTCTCTGTGCCACCAAATTCCTTCAGCACAACTTTATAAATTATAACCATTTACCTAAATATGTATCCACATTTACTTCAACCGGTAAACGTAAACTGAATACCTTGTAGAACGAATAAAAACTTACTTTTGTATATAAATCAGTGTGTACTAGAGATGTAAAAATGTTTTTTTATTTCAATTACCCCGTTTAAAAATTTTTTGTAGTTTTTCAAAATAGACTACCCTCAATCCTCGAATAAGACCCCAGGGGGGTTATTTTTTCGTCAGACGTTTTGGAGGGGGGAGTTATTCAAGGGGGGGAGTTATTATTTCCTCAAGAAACTTGGACTTGATTCATTGTATGGATGCAGTATGTAAAGTCGTTTAATTCAGGTATTTCACCGTCCAATCACAACAAAACAATGTGTATACACTGCATACATATTATGTATCTGCTGTCGCGGTCATAAGCTACTATTCTTTTATAGTTTTGTATTGTATCCTTTTCATCAGAGGGAGGAGTTTTTAACAGGGGGGAGTTATTCAAGGGAGGGGGAGTTATTTTTTCCTCACCCCGCCAACAGGGGGACTTATTCAAGGGGGAGTTTTTCGAGGGGGGTCTTATTCGAGGATTTGCGGTAATCTGTTTTCAAAATGTCCCAAAATTGAGGAATAGAATAACAACAAATTTTACTTCAATGTGCCTACACACACTAGTTTTCACCGTGACTTCGTGTGAAAACTGAATTTTTTTCAAATGCAAATTAATGAACACGGTTGAATGATTTAAAAAAATTTAAATTGGAATTTAAATTAATGAAAGTTAAAATTTGAAAATTTTATAACTAAAACACATATAGCATACTAAAAGGGTAGGCTGGATGTGGCCATGTGGCCATTTCAGTTTTCACATCGGTCACGGTGAAAACTACCTAGTGTGTGTAGGGCCATTATCACATAATGCGTTGTCCTTGTCATGTCTTTTGTAGACGCCCATGTGCGACAATGTGATATTGATAAGTAGTGATATTTAGCTACCGTATATCCTTGAATAAGACCCCTGGGGCGTTTTTTTTCATCAAAGGTTTTGGGGGGGAGTTATTCAAGGGGGGGGGGTACTATTCAAGGGGGAGTTATTTTTTTCCTCAGAACTTCCAGGAAAACTTTCACTTTATTCATTGTTTGTATGCATTCCGTCAACACATCTAATGCAGAAAATCACCAGTTCAACAAGAACAAAAACAACGTATCCCGGCCGTAGGCTAACATTCTTTTGTATTTTTCGTTTCACACACCAAACCCCGTTTGCATTCGATGAATCAGCCCAGCAGGAACATACATGAACCAAACCCCATTTTCCTCACCTGGCCAACAGGGGGGTGTTATTCAAGGGGCAGTATTATTCAAGGGGGTCTTATTCAAGGATATACGGTATGTACAAAACACCTGTACTATATTGTGTTAGACGCATTTGAGATGACCGTAGTTTTATAACATTGAAAAAACGTTAATTGTAAATATGTCGGTCAACAAATAAAATACCTACAAACTTTTTTGGCCGCTTTTTAAAAAAAGGTCAAGATGTTCTTTTTTAAAGACACTTTAAAAAACATGGTTTAAAAAGACAACTACCACCCCTAGTTCATAGATCTGTAAATATTTTGTGTATACATCTAAATAGGTATTTATTGGCGAGCCATAGTCGCCGAGTGAACATACTCACACTAGATTTACCTGAGTATCCAAATGGCTTTTTGTTTTGAATGTCAGCTTCCAAAATGTGACAGCAGACATCTGTCATGTGGTCACCAGCGACTGGCGATGGAGAAATGAAAAAAATGGCGCCAGCGCCAGAGATACGCAGATCCGTAGTGCATATTCTGAACTTTTCAATCAACTACTACAGTAGGAAAAATCCACAATTTGAAACGTTTCCAAAAATTTATGATTCTCGAAAACCATTTTTCGGAGAAAAAGTTTGAAATTCGAAAAATCATTTTTGAAACAAACGCTTAAAAATTCGAACACTTTTTTACATACATTTTGCAATTGTTAGCTACCGGACAAAGTCGGTTACAAAATCGCTCTGCACTCGCTAATTTTCAACCAAAACTTGAAAAACCATAGATCAGCTTTGAACGCATTTGAGTTTGCCGAAATGAGCTATCCGTCAACTACAATCGTGTGCGAACAAACCGAACTCATTCCGGTAAACTCAAATGCGTTCAAAGGCGAGTTTCCGAAACTTCAGTTGAAAACTAGTGTGTGCAGGAGTCGCTATGGCGCCCTTTGGCGCACGATAAATGGCGCCAGGCGCCAGCGCCATCGCTATCGGCACCGAAAGCCACAAAGTCTTTTTCTGCTTCCGTTTTCGATGCTTTGTTGGATGCTTTCGACCTGTGCGACAACGTTTTTCTGCAAATGGTATAATGAAAGCCTTCTCTGTAGCTATCTATGTTACATATTGACGTCACTAGAAAAGCCATTGAATGTACCTACCTTATACTCATGAATAGGTATTACCTACTTAAATGCCATATACCCACATATTTACATTCGCATTTATGAATGTATTCTATGATATATACGCTAGGATTTTTTTATTTTACCCCATTTTATATTGAACATTCGATTTACGTATTCATTTCGTTGCTACAAAAATATTTGTCGAAATGAGCGACCGCGTGTTGAATGATGAGAATGAGGTTTGGTCGATTTTTTTGTTTTTTTTGTGTTAGATTTTTGTATACCATGATTTGACTCTAGAAGCAATTCCACACTTGACAAGTGGCATGAAAGTAAAATGGCCCTTTAAACGTTTTACCGTGCAACGCGGCAAGAAAACTTAAGGCGGCAAAGTGATGCTGCAGACAAAAAAATTGTTGGTCAAGTTGGTCAACCATTCAAAACATTGTTATACCACCACCAAATAGCTGAGAGATTACGCTTCAACGACGTTCAAGTAAAGCATACAATATGCAACGTCTATTATTGCCCGTCAACTGCTACCTCCCCTCCCCCCAAAAAAGACCAAACACAGAAAGGCCCAAAACACACACTAGTTGACAAAGAAATGAAATGTGAACTGGTTCCCATCCCAATTCAAAGCTTGCTGACGAGTGACAAAATGCAGCATACTATTGTCATGAATCCATGTATTCAGCTGTTTTTTGTCTACACGATTCAGAGCGCTTTTTACCTCACTACCTTCCCTTTCACTCCTCTTCACCCGCCGTTGTCACTGGTGTGCACTGCACTGGGCCCGGAGGTCCAGGTTATAAATGCGTGTGTAAATTTTAAGGAAACGTGTCCGAAGACATTGTTTTGCAGAACGTGCAGTGAACCACTTGGGGATCGCGCTGTTCCATTTCCCGCGGCACGCACAGCGCCTACACTTAGCACAAGCGGTGCAGTAATTAGAGCGGTTTGTTAATCAGCAAACTAAGGGAAAAACAGTTAGTACTTAGTTTTGATACTAAAGGGGGGTCCAAGTTGAGTTTGAGAAGAGAGTTTATTTTTTAGGGCGATGGAAGAACACTAGCGGCAGAGTAGAAGCAAAAGTCAATTTTTGTCACAAGTCGAAATATTGGTGAAAAAACAACAATTCCAGCCACTTATAAGGATAATGTAAGTACCATAATCAATGTGAATAAAAAGACTAAAAAAGCACAATGTCAAGAAGGCACAGAATCACTTTCAATTCACATAAGCTCTGATGTGAGCACTTAATAAAATCGTAAGATGCAAATACTTATAAAAGCGTAACTAATTGGATAAATAAAATGTGCGGTAATACTTAGATACAATTTACAGCATCAAATAATAGCTTCATGTGACATGGGGCTTATCCTAATAATTGATAGCTACTCAAGAAACGATTACCCACTTCCATAATTACCTACAAATCCCTACTTAATCTGATACAACAGGAAAAAGTCAACGGCGCAGTGGAATGCATATTTACAGAAATGGGAATGAAGGAAATATGATGAAAACAAATACGATGTCATGAATTATCATAGGAAATCAAGCTAACTGATAATTAGATAATTAATACAAGCTTACAACTAATACTAATTAATAAGGTTACTAAATACGATTAACTAAGCTCATGGAATTGAAAGACATTGGCGTGAAACGATATATACAGTATTCTCTACATGTCACGTGGAAACTTTGCACGGGGGTTTGTATTCAGGAGTTACGGTAGCTAACAGAATGCTTGCAGGCACGAATGCTTATCACCCTCAACGTCGTGACCCACTATTGTGACTATCCAGTCAGCTCGCGCCCGTGAGAAAGGTTCAGCCCGATGGCCTCACCCTTCCGAGCGTGATGGGATATTTGTACTGGAGCGGTGGAAAATGTATTTTTTTGGACTGCGACTTGTCACTTGGGGCGTTATCAGAAGCTGTTCCTACCACCCACCGATACTAGATGACACATGACAATCAAGTCAACATGGGGAGGAACTCGGAACAGTATTTATTTTGTTTATTTTTTGTGAAATTCATTGTTCCTGGCTTCCGGTCGCCACCTACCTATCAGTTGCAGTCTTTGCCTCTGCCCAAAGATAAGTAAAGGGTGGAATGTGCATTCGGCCACCCAGAAAGTCACAACAGTGTGCCGACAACTTCAAAGGCGTCCACACGCTGCGCCGCGGCATTTAAAAGTAGAAATGTGAAATTCCCCTCTCACCTTGCGCCACGTGGAATGTAGTTTACATTTGGGCTAGAAATAACTTAGCTAAATTTACTTAAGTTGAGTTGGCGCATATTGACATGAACAGTTAATGGGGTATAAGGAAACGAAATTGTGCAGTGCACTACAACTGCTAAAAACGTGGTAAACTCGGTCTGCCAGTGCAGCGGCGTTGATCTTGCAGTGCTGTGCTTTATTGGGGTGTAGCACAGCAGGGAAAACTGCTGCGCAGTGCCATGCAGGCCCCGTAGGCTACGAAAAAGTCGCCAAAATACCTGAGGGGATTTATTCGAAATTTGGTTTACAAAATACATTGAGTTTATGTTCCGTGAATTATTATTGCATTTGGTTGTCTAAAAATTTGTGGGGTGGTGTTTTTCTCATCGTAAAAACGCTCTTACACTATACACATGTCCTTGCAAATGCGCAATTTTTGTCAATTTTTTTTTGTGGTTCAGTTTCATTTGCAACATGATTCAACACTTTTACGCATAAACATCGTTTGTCGGCTCCCCAACAAGCTTTGAATTGGGATCGGAACCAGTAGACATTTTGTGTCCTTGTCAACTAGTGTGCAAGGCCACAAACACAAAATCACCACCCCCCATAATTAGGACCAACCAGCGCCGGGCGCAACTAGCACACCTTCCTGCACATCGACCTCAACATCGACATCGACCAGCCCGAGGACATCGACATCCAGCTCGACAACGACATCGAGCACATCGACGAAACCGACGGCTGCAGTCACTGCTTCGAAATCTGCAGTGCCTGATATGTTGCCCTGGCCCTCGCCGCCAGTGTCCAAATGTGCGCTGTTTTTGAATTATTAATAGTGATGGAAAGGCCCTGCGCACACGCTAGTATTTACTACGCCAAAATTTTGCAAAAGCAGAAATTTCTTCCGGTGTCCATCACTATCCATTTACCGTATATCATCGGAATACCCCCCGGGGGTGATCGCTTCATAGCGAAAATTTTGAGGGGGATTAAACGTATGGAAGGTAACGATGGCAAAAAATATTAGAATTTTTATTTCATCATTGAAAAAACACTTAAAAATCAATTTTTTTTCCAAAAAAAATCTAAAAGTAAATTCGAAATTCGGAAATTCATTTAAGGAAAAAATTCGAAAGTTCATTTTCAAAAAAACAACAAGTTGAAATACTGTTTTCAGAGGGTTTGTAGTGGCCATTATGAGGGGGGGGGGGGTTTGGGAAGGTGGGTATTTCCGGTATATTTTGAGGTGTCCTTTGCGCAATGATTTCACATCGCACATGCAAATTCTCTTTTGCACATGCAAATTCATATTCGCACATGCGCAGCATTAGATTCGGTGCCGTCGACGGTCGCGCCAACTCCAATCGGAAGTCTCAACGGCAGCGCGGCAACTGTCGCCCCAACGGCCAGCGTGTACGGCATGGCGGGCGTGTCGAAGCGCGTCGCGCCGAACACAAAGTCGCCCTTGAGCAGCTACCTGACGCCGATCAGCGCCGCGGGGTGCGGGCGATTTTTTTTAGAAAGTGGCTGTTTTTAGAATAGTTGTTTAGGTTTGATTTGAATGTGAGGGGTTTTTTAATTGAAAGAGCTTCGTTGAAAAGTTGAGTTCAATGAATCGGGCGCGACGACAGCGGTACCGTGCCGCCAACCGCCAGCACCAATGCTGGTGCGGTGCCCTTGAAATTTCAGAGGTGTCGTTGTCGGTACCGGTGCCGGTGTCGGTGCCCTTCAAATTTCAGGGGTGTCGGTATCGGTGCCGGTGTCGATGCGATGTCCTTCAAATTTCAGAGTTGTCGGTGCCGGTGTCGGTGCCGGTGTCGGCGCCGGCGCCGGTGCAGTGCCCCCCAAACTTCAGAGATGTCGGTGTCGGTGCGGCGCATTATTTCCCGGTGCCTTTTCCACCACTAATCACCACACGACCATCGCAGCCGGTCGCTGTCGCCCTTGCAATTTTCCGCCGCCGCGGCCGCCGCCGCCGACTCGATAAATTCATACAGAGAATCTGAGTTGCGGCAGAAAATTCAAGCGTTGGAAGACACCGTGGCTGAGTATGAGCGGCAGAAAATGAACGTTATGGGCACCTTTGCCGAGTACAGGTGTGTTTTTTTTTTTGGGGGGGGGGTCTGAGTTTTATTAGCGAATTCAATGCATTTAGCATACTTTATTGGCTCAAATAATTCACTGAAAGGGGAACTATTGAAGAGGGATGGGGGTGATTATTGTTTTGTCAAAATTTTCAAGCATCAACTCATTTCACGATATACGATTTATTGACAAATTAACATGTCTTTTTGTTAAATCTGGACTACACATTTTATCAGACGCCTAAGGAAGGGACTCTTCAGGGGGAGGGGGGTTGGTAGCTCACTCATCTAACAGGTGTATACCGTATTTCCTCGAAATACCCCCTCCCTTGAAATACCCCCCCCCCTCGTTTGACCCCCCCCCCTCTCGAGACCACTATGAAACAATAACCCCCCCCCCCTCGAAATACCCCCCCCCAAATTGAGTGTAAAGGGAACGTACATGACAATAACTGTAGTTTGTGTTCAGTGTACCAGAGTTGAAAAAACATATTTACGTTTACCCGAAATACCCGGTTATTCGGGTATTTATACTTACGTTTACGTTTACGTTTTCATAAAATACCGTTACGTTTTGTTACGTTTTCCTGACCGAAATACCCGGGTACCAGAGAAAACGTAAAAAAACGTTGTGAGACCCAAATTTTTTTGCCAAAATGCAACTTTCCCCATAAATTTCCGACAACTTTAAAACTTTTGTGCGCCAGCGCACACTTTCCATCCACAGAAGCCGTATTTTCAAAATAGGTATATTCAATGTTGGTGAAACATAGAAGGGAGCCCTTCTATTAGATGAAATACGGTAATAATTTTTTACGTTTACGTTTTATTTTACGTTTTCCCAGGTATTTTTAAAATACCTTACGTTTTAGTATTTATACTTTCATTTTGGAAAAGGTATTTACGTTTACGTTTACGTTTTCCAAAAATACCAGTATTTGACCAACTCTGCAGTGTACTGCAGAACACACGTTAAAACAATGTCGGTGTCACGTTAGAACAGTGTACATACCATCTACATACTAATATTAGTCTACAGAACCCTATAAATGGCGGTTTTTGTTGCATTTTTCGACGTCTGCGTACGTTTCAGACGACAATTTCGTACTTGGTTTTCAAAAATTTTCTTGTGAAATAATAACCCCCCCCCCCCCTCGAAATACCCCCCCCTCGTTTGACCCCCCCCCCCTCTCGGGACCACTATGAAACAATCACCCCCCGGGGGGTATTTCGAGGAAATACGGTAATTATTAATTACAGGTGGAAACTTTCCAAGGGTATGATTTATTCAAGAAAATTATTGCTTCCGGCGGCTCGTGTTGCAATTTTACTCCATTGAAATTATCTCAATTTGGTTCTGAGTTATAACTGACACAGGCAAATTCGCCGGATATCGGGAGCCAAATTTACCGTATTTCCTCGAAATACCCCCCGGGGGTGATTGTTTCATAGTACTCCCGAGCGGGGGGGGGGGGGGGGTTAAACGAGGGGGGGTATTTCGAGGGGGGGGGGTTATTATTTCGCAAGAACTTTTTTGAAATCCTAGTACAAAATCGTTGTTTGTGATGTGCGCTGGGGTAGAAAAATGCATCAATAAATGACATGTAAAGACTCCTGTAGACTAATGTATTAGTACGTAGATGGTATAAACACACCACACTGTTCTAACGTGATTCCGACATTCTTTTAACGTGTGTTCTGCACTACGCAGAACACAAACTGCAGTATTTGTCATGTACGTTCTCTTTACACTCAATCTGGGGGGGTATTTCGAGGGGGGGTGATTGTTTCATAGTGGTCTCGAGAGGGGGGGGCAAACGAGGGGGGGTATTTCTAGGAAATACGGTAATTGTAAATGACATCTAGGGTGTCAAATTTCCGTTTCCGTTTTCCGTTTCCGCCTTTCCGCAGGAAACTTTTTTACCTTTCCGTTTTCCGTTTTCCGGCAGCCGAAAAATTTTTACCTTTCCGTTTTCCGGCAGCCGAAAAATTTTTACCTTTCCGTTTTCCATTTTCCGGCAGCTGAAAATTTTTTACCTTTCCGTTTCCGTTTTTCCGACCCATTTTTCCGTTTTCTGGCTGAAAATTTTTTACGTTTCCGTTTTACCAGGCCATTTTTCCATTTTCTGGCTCAATTTTCAGTTTTCTGACATTTTTCCATTGTTTTTCCAATCTGTATTTATCTTCAATTGGCTCATCCCATTGTGTTGTTTTTGTCTTTTGAAGCAGCATTGACAACTGGGATTTCAGGGTCAGTGAAACAGGTGCTGTAGTGTGAACCCAATTGGGTCATATGCTGACACCAATAATTTATTCAAGTTTCGTCTGGTTGGTGTTGTGATGCTGTCAATTTGTAATTTTGGTGTTGATATTGCCAGCATGTCCGTTCGGTGATTTTATTTCATGCCCATTACTGCGACAATTTTATTCATTTTTGTACTCCTGTCATTTTCTGCTATTTCATTCATGACTGATCTGGAGTTTGACAGCCATTCCCTCATGTTCATAGAACATTGGTTAAATAAAGCTTTGACTTTGTAATATAGTTCTAAAGCTTCAACTTCATTCGTGACACTCATGATGAAGTTATCGACGTAAATGTTGTTTATTATCATCTCCTCTGCAATGTTGTCATCAATTGCATAGGGGTCATCAGTGATTCCTACTGCTTCTAGACTGTGAAATTGTCGTAGTGTTTCCTTTCCTATGGCCACTATGGCTACTTTTTGATGATTTTTTGTTGGTTCAGTTAAGCTTGAACTACAAGTGTAGTTACAGGCATGATCCATAGTTGCAGAATGTACAGCTACCACAATCAAAGCCAAACAGGCAAACCTGCATGCAGGTTTTCCTTCTGCAAATTTGTCTATTACCGTGCTAATTTCACTTTATTTTTTTCCCTTTCCGTGAAAATTTTGCTTTCCGTTTTCCGTTTTCCGGCATTTCATTTTTCCGTTTTCTGTTTTCCGGCTGACAATTTTTTTTTACCTTTCCGTTTTCCGTTTTCCGCTGAGTGAAATTTTTTTACCTTTCCGTTTTCCGGCAGAAATTTTTTTTTTACCTTTCCGTTTTCCGTTTTCCGTAAAGTGAAAAAATTTTACCTTTCCGTTTTTCATCAAAAAATTTTTTTGACACCCTAATGACATCCCAAACCTTCGAGCACAAAATACACATTTAATCAAAAAACGGATTTAACAGTTCCCCAATAAATTTGTTTTTTAATCTCCTTTCAGGGAGCGCGTCGCCGAGCGCGAGCGAAAATTGGAAGCTGAATATTCAGCGAAAATAATCGCACTGAGCGAGGACGTTTTAGCGGCGAAAAAGGATTTCGAAGAGCGCATGCACACTTTTCAGGCGCTTCAGGCGCGCTTTGAAAGGGAAAAGGAGCAGGCCCTGGTGCCACTCCCGGATCCTGTAAAGCGCCTTGGAAAATGTCAAGTGTCATGCAAAGTGTCTAAGTTACGTAAAATGTCAAATTGTATGCAAAGTGTCTAAAGTCATGTAAAATGTAAAATGTTGTGCAACGTGTCTAAGACTCTAAGGTCAGCAATAAAAATGACATGAACAATGTCAACATTTTACCAGTTATTTGACATTCCTTATAACATTTTGTCAAGTCATGTAAAATACCCTGCACAGGCGTCGCGCACGCTAGTTTACCAACACCGGTAAACTCAAAATTGAGTGCTTATACGTCAATCAACTTTGAACGTGTTAAAGTAAAATTTTGAGTTCACCTTTTAATTTCTGCCAACTGGAGATAAAATGGCAAACTCAAAATGAAACTCATTTACTTTGAATCATGATAAACGAGTAAATACGTACTAAAATATCAGTTTAGTGGTGTTAGTAAACTAGCGGGTGCAGCGACAAATGTTCACTTTTACTCTATTTTTTACTGGTCGTTTGACATTATCCATTACTTTTGACACTTTGCCACTTGACACTTGACACTTTTCAGGATATTTGACAGGGTCTGGGAGTGCCCCCTGGACTCACTGAGGCAGGAGCACCAGAAAGAGCTGAATTTGATGGATAGGAGGCTGTCCGAGTCGCAGTTGATGCAGTTGGAACAGGTTCGGGTTTTGCATACAATACCATGTTTTCTGGAATAGGTACTCTATGGAATTTTTTTGTCAGACTTAAGATTCAGTAACGACAAAATTTGCACTTATTCAAATGTAAACATAAATTAGGCAACGATGTTTCACTATTTTACAATAGTCAAATCATTCTTGGCTCGTTGCCAACGTGAACCACTCCTGCAAACTGTAAAGTAATTGAGGCGTCTAATTCTAAAAGTCTACAAGTCCACAAAATGTGATTTTGAGTAAATCGCATTTTAAGTTTCAAACCCAATTCCAGGCCCGTGGTGCGTGTCCAATTTGGCTCTCTCATGCTTTCCATTAAGTTCCATATGTTGACAATAAAGTGTCAAATTTTCAGCCCCTAATCCCAACGTATATGTGAAAAATGGGGTGTCCATAAAATTCCATTCGGTCAGAGCAAAACTGTGTTTGGGAGGGAAATGGACTTGTCGCCTTCTTGCAGGCAAGAACATTTTTGTTCCCGCCCGCGTTGCGCCTCCCTTATGGGAAATTTATGTACTTGTCGGCTTTTAGAAATCGGTGCCCATAGTGGACTTATCACATTTCTTGCGTTTTTTCCCATAAAAAAAGGAAGCGGAGGATGGACTTGTCGCCTTTTAGCTCAAAACTAAGTGGAGTTGTCGACTTCTTGCCCAAATTTTTTGCATTTTTCCCCAAAAATGTCAAATTGGCACTATGCCATATGGGCATGTGAGGTCAAAAAATTTATGGAAAATGATGAAAAATGTGCGGAAGTAGCCCCAGATGACGTTTCCGGGCCTAACTCAAAATTTTCATATTTTGGACTTGTCGACTTTTAGAATTGGACGCCTCAATTATCACCTCAACATAGAAATACATGATGGAAGTGGGTCGACTTGAAGAAGAGAGAAAAGCCCTACGTCTGGAACGCGACCGACTAGCAGAGACATTCGAGTCGAAGCTTCGGCGCGCCCAGAGTTTGTATGAAACTGAACTGACTGCTGCGAAAGCGCTGTATTCAAAAGAACTTGAAGCATTGAGAGATCATGAAGATTGCCTGAAGGAGGAATTGTTGGCGAGGTGTGTTTGTGTTGGGGGTGCGGTTGTTTCACCTAGTTTTCACCGTGTCTTTGTGTGAAAACTTTAATTTTTTCAAATGTAATTTAATGAACACAGTTGAACGATTTGATTTCATTTAAATCAGAATTAAAATTAATGAAAGTTAAAATTTGAAAATTTTGAAACTAAAACACATATAGCATACAGAAAGAGTAGGCTGAATGTCGCCATGTTGCCATTTCACATCGGTCACGGTGAAAACTAGTGTGTGTAGGGCCATTACCTCCAATAGTGGCAAATGCTGCAATAAGTGGTACCCTTTGGAAATAGATGGATTTTTAGCTCTTTGAATGTGATGAAATAGATAATAGGCATTGCTACAATAAGATGTATATCTACAATCAGAAGCACAGCTAGCAGCATGCCAGAAACAAGTAAAATTCTAATAACATAACCTTCTAATGGCTGAAAATGAGGAGAGTCAAAGTGAAGAGGTATTGGAGGTAATTATATCTGTGGGAGGATCACATTGACAAGTTCCCTGGTGTAAACTGCCCACAAAATACACCCACACACGCAGACAAGATGAGTTCCGAGACCGACTCGATGTGCTCCAGCAGCAATTCAGCCAGACCAAAGAGGACCTGTGCAAGTGCAGGGACGAGGTCAACATGCTGGAAAGTCGCCTGCATGAGAAACAGAGGCAGATTGTAGAGTTCAGCAAGGATGTGAGTGCGTGCGCGCCTATTGTATGGTTAGATATGCGTGAAATCATCGGTTTCGTGAAATAATTGGTATTTTCCACCTTCTTCCTATGATATTTATTAAGCTCCTTTATTTTCCCTGTGTGAAAGCGAGTTTCAAATGTGATGTAAAATGCCCTGTCAAAAGTGTCAAACGTCATCAAAATGCCCCGTAAATTGGTGTCCAATGTCATGCAAATTGTCAAATTCCGTGTAAAAAGTCATGTCAAATAAACATTAAAAATTAAAGGAAAATTTGACATTTTTCGGGGCATTTTACACGGCCTATCGTACCAATGTACAATTTTACCAATATACCCTTAATCTCAGTCACCTATACAAAGTAAAGTTCATAACACCCTTTCCAGCTAAGCCTGGCGCGGCAGGAAAACGACGAAACGGTGGACAAGTTGAAGTGCGCCAGCGTCAAGATGACCGAGCAGAACGACCGCCTCAGCGAGCTGCACGAAGCGCTGCAGACCAAGTCGAGTTCGTTTTGGCACATTGCCCAGTGCGCACGCTAGTACACTGCCGCAGTTTCGGAAACTCGCAAATCTGGTTTGAAAGCATTTGAGTTTACCAGAATGAAAAATCTGTCAACTAAATACTGTTAGTAGCAATCAGAAATCATCCATTCTGGTAAACTCGAGTGTGTTTGAAACTGATTAATGAGTTTTTAACCAAATTTCGATTTTGTTCTAGTGAGAGTAAACTACGCATGCTAGTCCCCAGTTGACGGAGATTAGAAAGCTGATTTATTAGTAAACTAGCAGCGCGCTATTTTGTTATTTCTATTTCTATCGGCGCTCTTTTGTTAGCTTACTAAATAAACTGGTAGCACACTACCTAAATTTTACTATCAAAATTTAAAGAATTTAGTCAACTCGTAAATCAGTTTTCGAGTTTACCATAAAGTTATTTTTGCTCTGTCAACTGTAGTTGCCGAAAACATCGATCCAGTAGATTAAAATGCCATTCAAAGCAATTCAGTCAAATAATCGAAAGCAACTTATCGAGTTCCAGAGTCAGTCACATACCGTATTTCCTCGAAATACCCCCCCCCCTCGAAATACCCCCCTCAAAATGGGCACTATGAATTTGTGGTCCGGGAAATGCATAACAGACATTCAAAACACTTACTGTGTTACGTTAGAACATCGTTTATAACATCTACATCCTTATATAAGGCTGTAAAAACTTATAAATGGTGGTTATTGTTGCATTTTTCACGTTTTTCTCTCAAAATTTCCACTCTGAAAAAATAAACCCCCTGGGGGTAGTTCGAGGAAATACGGTAGTTGTCCAAAAATTTACATTCATCAACTCTCATCCATTTTGCAGACGCATTTTGCACGCTGGAAACCGCAAAAACGAAACTCGAGTCGGTGGTCCAAGAATTACATTCAGAGATTAAGTCCCTGAAAAACAAGGTCGCGTTTTTGGAGAATGAACGAAAAAATTTGGAGAGTCAAAGTGAATCCCAGGCGCGATTGAATAGTTCACAAGTCCAGGCTTTGGAGGCGGTATGTTTTTTATTTTTTATTTTTTATTTTTTTTTTGGGGGGGGGGGTAGCGTTTTTACCCATACACACTAATTTATTTGTTTGTTTGTTTTTACAGCTGAAATTGCAAAAACTGATAAATTAGTATTGAACGTTATTTGAGTTGAGATTGAAAATGATTCATTACTGTAAAATCAAATGTGTTTAAGATAAATTAACCAGTTTTGGCAATTTCAGTTGTAAACCATTGTGTGTTAAACTCTGTAAACTCAATCTTTGTGAAATAAAAAGGGGATCTTTTTAAAAATAAAACACATTGCGTAATTTTTGTAAACATGCCCTTGACGAACAAGGAAGTCAAAAAATGATTTGTAAAACATTCATAAAACATTCGTTCGAACTTTCAGTTTACAGAGTGAGTTTTTGCAGTTACAAAGCTGGTTGTTAGCTGATTTGCGGTCAACTGAAAGATGCAATTTAGATGTAAATCCCATTAAAAATGGCTAAAGCCAACAAAAAGTGGACGCCATATCCAAACATGTATGCCTTTGAATGCAGAAAAGTAATATATATCATAAAAATCTTGCCATTTTAAGATTGAGCTATCAAAAGAAGTATATCAAGGGTAATTTATACCCTTATTAATGATATAAGTAGGCTATCAACACAGCAAATTTTATCACAAGGATACAATTTCACCAAACTGTTGCATGTCAGTGTGAGCTGAGTCAATGTGCTGCACACTTGAAAGATACAAAAAGCTCACGCTGCCATGCAAAAGTTTGGTGAAATTGTATCCTTGTGATAAAATTTGCTGTGTTGATAGCCTACTTATATCATTAATAAGGGTATAAATTACCCTTGATATACTTCTTTTGATAGCTCAATCTTAAAATGGCAAGATTTTTATGATATATATTACTTTTCTGCATTCAAAGGCATACATGTTTGGATATGGCGTCCACTTTTTGTTGGCTTTAGCCATTTTTAATGGGATATACTTCTTTTTGGTGGCCACGGGCCCACTAGGATATCCATTATTAATATCAACAATGTTGTCATGATTTAGAAAACCACAAATGTGTGGTGTGTGGTCCATAATACCACAACTTTGACTATGAATATGGAAAATGTTGAGTACAGGGCCGTATCCAGGGGGGGGCGGGGGGGGGCTGCAGCCCCCCCCCTCCCGGGGCGAGACCAGAAAGTGACCGGAAAATTCCGACTTTTTCAACGTCTGCGTAAATAATTTTGCGCGCAAGCGCGCATTCTTCACCAGACATAAGGTATATTATCATTCGATTTGCTTCATGTGACCGCAAATCGTTGTAAATACATTCAATGTTGTGTTTTTGCTGTTTTGTATGTATATCTACATACATATACAGCGTTCCATGGCGCTGACACCAACGCCAATGGCGCCATGGCGTGGCGCCCAGGCTGGCTGCGAGGGTTCCGCGTGCGTTTCCGCAAGCACGTAAAAAACGTTGGGTGGACATGTGTTCCGCGCAAAGACAATAACAGAAGTCGCCTGACGCGCGCACACACACACAACTCTGCAGCCCCTGCGCGCGCACAAAAATGGCGCGCGCGTAACAGGCAAAGTCTGTGTGTGGAACAAAACATTTTGATGTGCACAAAATTATCGCAAAAGCATAAATAATCTTGTGTTCAACTTTGCAATTATTATTCCATAATAGGAACAAAAAATTATGATGGAAAAACTGTAGCATTTTTTGTTCATAATTAAGATGGTTTTCGTTTTTAAAAAGTCATCACACTTAAAAACAAACAATGAAAATCAAGTGTCACAATATCTTTTTATATAATTGCTTTATTTCAGTGATCGCCACACCATTCTGATCATTTTAAGTGCTCTACCATCAAAATCGGTAGATAATTCATGGAAATATGCAGTTCCAACTGTGAAGCCACTAAAAAATTCCCGATAATGACTTAGTGCTCATTGCGTGTTCGTTTTGCGAACACGTATAATCTGTGTGCGTGCTAAAACAAAAATTTCCGCGCGCCTGGTCAATTTGACCTCTAAGTCCGCGCGCGTTGACACGTTTTGTTTCTGTGCCCATAGACCTGATCAACACACAAGCGCGCTGTTGCATTCCCTACGTGCGCAACAAAAATTTGTTCCGCGCATTTGTTTTAGCACGGTGTTTTTCACGCGCGGAACACTCGCGGCCAGCCTGGTGGCGCCTAATAAAGGTGCCAGCGCCATGGCGCCATTTCGCCACTATGTAGGTATAATTTTAGGGGGGGGGGAGCCCCCCCCCCCCCCTCGCCGGCCTCCGTAAACAAGCAGCCCCCCCACGCTGAAAAATCCTGCATACGTCCCTGGTTGAGTAAATACATGATGTGAAAGCTATTGTAATTATCGGAAAATGTAAGTGGAAGATGAATACCATTTCCAAATTTTTTATTATACACTAGTGACTAGAGTATAAAGTAAAATTTAAACAAAAATGATAAAAAATAATTTAAGTAAAATAAAATCAATGTGTAAAAATTTTTTGATTAGAAAAAAATTATAAAAATTGAATTTAAACTTAAATCAAAATAATAAAAAATAACCAAAAAAAATATTACAAAAATTCAATTTAAATATAAAAATAATTCATTTATTTTGATTTTTATGTAAATTAAATTTTAAAAAAGTAGATAAGAAAAAAATTAAAAAGATAATTTAAAATGATAAAAGCTAAAATATAATTTTAAAAACTTATTTATTTATTCTAATTTTCAAACAAAAAAAAAATCAACAAATTGTTTTAAATTTTTTTTAATACAATACAATTAAAATTAAACTAAAATCAAAACCAAAATAATAAAAAATTATAAAAGTTAAATGTAAATATAAAAATAATTAATTTTTTATTTTAATATAAATTGAATTGAAAAAATTAAGTAGATAAGAATAAAATTAAAAAGCAAATAATTCAAAATGATAATAACTTGAATATAATTTAAAAAAATTATTTAAGTGTATAAATTTTCAACCAAAAAAATCAGCAAATTTTTTTCAATTTTCTTTAATATAATTCAATTTAAACTAAAATAAAAATAGTAGAAACTAACCAAAATAAAAAAAATATTACAAAAATTTAATTTAAATATAAAAATAATTAATTTATTTTGATTTTAATATAAATTAAATTATAAGAATAAAGTAGATAGGAATAAAATTAAAAAGCAAATAATTTAAAATGATAAAAAGCTCAAATATAATAAATAATTATTTATTCAGTTTAATTTTCGAACAAAAAATCAACACATTTTTTTATTAAAAAAATTAAACACATTTTCAAAAAAAAATTGTATTAAAAATATATAAATATTTTTTTTGTGTTTATTTTTTAATAAAAATATGTTAAAACAAAGAAACAAATATAAAAGCATGAGTATAACAAAAAATAATAATTTTAAAAAAATATATAAAAAGTAATAATAATGATTTTTAAATTTGAAAATTTAAAACAAAATTTAAGATAAACAAGTTTAAAAAAATTTTGCGTTCATTAAATTTAAAAAAACAACAAAATAAAATATTTTCAAATTTAAAAATTCAATAACTTTAAAAAAATAAACATCTAAAATTAAAAACTTTGAAAAATAAAATAATTTAAAAAAACTTTTTTATTTATTAGCATCTCCTTGTCACGCGAAATCCGTTTTTAACTAAACTGGACCCAGTATAAAATCAAGCAGCACTTTCAGCACACATGCGCATTTTACACAAAACACGCAAACTCAAATAACTTTTCTAAATCTCAATCAAAATTAGCCAAAAAGAGCTCATTTGAAAGCTCTTGTCCCAGCGCACATCAACAAATTTTTTTTATTGCATACTTTGTATTCAAATTTTAAATTTATTCATGTTTTAAGATTTCAAACCGCTACTGTCCTAAAGTGGGCGGAGCCTGTAACAAATTTTTTGTAAAATAATAAATTGCATCATAAGCTCTTTCATATGAGCCATTATTCAATAAAATCGGTTGTGTTACAGGGAAGTTATTGCAGTTTGAAGTTTTTCATCCCAACAACAACAACAAGAACAAGAACAGCACCTCAGAACGAAATTCTTGAAAAACTTTTTTCCAGTTCAACCAATCGGTTTGAGAATTGGAGTCAATATACTTTCCGACACGGGCTTTCCAACGGCGTAGACGGTTTCCTTGTATCTAATGGCGTTCTAAAGTTATTTGAGTTTTAATTTTCGATTTTCCGCATTTTGCTGTCTCTGACCATATTATGGGTGGGTCGCTTGCGCCCTCCCTCGGCAGCGAGGGATGGCGCTGGCGCGCCCACCCGATAGTTTTTAAGCGAATGGCATCACTTTCATCTCTTTGTCTTTACACTAACATTGACATTGTCAATAATGAGGTGTTCTCATTAACTTAACTAACACTATTTATAAATAGCGGACCGCATGCTATGCTTTTTGCTGCATGAAACACAGCATCATGACGTCATTGCCAAAAAATTCAAAGTTGTTCCAAAAAAGAAGAAAAAAGTGTAAAAGTTCCAAGTTCCAAAAACAATGAAGGCGCTCACAAGTGAAGAGTACACTCCTACCGATTTGCAGATAATTTGAGCCTGCCATTCAAGACTTATAGACATTTGAATATGAATTTCAGTTGTCAGTTCAATTTTCATTTTGACACCGAACCAACAACTGAAATTCGTTTTCAAATGCTTAAAGGTCTTGAATGACAGGCTCAAATTATGTGCCAATTGGCATGCGTGTAAAGTCAACTAGTGAGTATACTTCACTTTTTCTTTTCTTGCAGCTATGGAACTTTATTCTGGAATTATGGAACTTTTTCATATAAATTTTGTCGGCACACGATACCTTGTCGGCTTTAGCAAAAAAACTAATGTAGGTAATAACTTATAACTTTAAAACTTACAACTATATAACTTTAAAGAATTTTTTTGTGAAAGTGCATATGCATGCATAAAAGTATCTCGTTCGCGCGTTATCTACTAAGACATAAGTTATTTTGTATACTCCAGCGACATTACACCTTACAATGAAATCTACCATATCCCATTTGAATAAAAGAACAAACATTAACAAAAATTTCATCATATTTAAAATATCAAAGAAATTTAATAAATATGATTAAATTTTTTTATGTTTGTTCTTTTATTCAGATGGGATATGGTAGATTTCATTGTAAGGTGTAATGTCGCTGGAATATATGCATACTCTTCTGCGGTCCGCCGAGTATACCTATTTTCAAATCGTTTGCAACTTGCAAATTGTTTAGAACTAACTTGGGTAACTCTAACTTTTTGTAAATGCATACCATATTTGCTCGAGTAAATTTCCTGGGGAATGCTTTTTCAGAACTTTTTTGAGAGGGAACGATTCAAAAGAGGGAATTTTATGAGGGAGATTACTATTTCGTCAAAATTTTCAAACATGTTTCTATAAACTTATTTCATGAAATATGTGTTATTAGAAATATAACATTCCATTTTTGTTAAAATAATACACAACAAACTTCTCATATACCTTAAGGGGGGATTATTTTTTCCACACTTGTCTAACAGAACAGGTGGGAATTATTCAAGAGGGAAATTATCCAAGCAAATACGGTATAACAATTTTAAAATGCCTCTTTACTACATTTCACATTGCACTTTACATGACACATTACCTACATTTAGCAGGATACTTTACATTATACCGTATTTCCTCGAAATACCCCCCCCCCCCTCGAAATACCCCCCCTCAAAATGGGCACTATGAATTTGTGGTCCGGGAAATGCATAACAGATGTTCAAAACACTTACTGTGTTACGTTAGAACATCGTTTATACCATCTGTTAAAACTTATAAATGGTGGTTATTGTTGCATTTTTCACGTTTCTCTCTCAAAATTTTCACTCTGAAAAAATAACCCCCCGGGGGGTAATTCGAGGAAATACGGTAGTTTACTTTGTGCGTAAACTGTCCTTTGAACAGTAGCGAAATAAGCCACAGAGTTTCCACACTTCACGTTTTTACGCTGCGGCTCCATGTACTGCCTCTGGATGCCGCCATAACGTTTTTGTAAAATACTTAATGTTTTTGTTCCGCTTTAAAAGTGAAAATCGCCTGGCACTACCGTCCTTTTTTTGCAGCTAAGCGCCATGATTTTTTTGTGGCGCTCGCAGCGATGGCAAACATTGATTGGATAATTCGAAAAAGTTTTAGAATTTGAACACTTGAAAATTTGAGCAGTTGTGTTTGGCGCTGGGCGATATGTCATGTCCACAGAATAAGTTATGATGTTTTCGTCTATTATATTTAGCTTTTTGTAAGATATTTATAAGCTTGCAACAATTACAGCTTATAAAACCAAAAAAGTCCAACGTGCATGACTTTTACGCTATTGTTTTACGAGATCTGTGTTAGCAAAACAATGACAGAAAATTACTGTGTTGTACATATTTCGTAAAAAAATGCAACAAAATCGCAAAATGTAAGTGTGCATTTGGATCTTCAATAACATCTGCATACGTAAATATGTAAACTGGACAGACAAATCGCTATGCAATGAATGGTACCATATTTTGACGAATAACGTCACGTGAAAAACTGCACTTTTCACCCGAAGTAGAAGCAGTGTGACTAATATGATGCGAAAAATTGAATGTTTGTTCTTTTATTCAGATGGGATATGGTAGATTTCATTGTAAGGTGTGCCTTCAGTGGACTGTATTCTATTTACACGCGTACCAGCAAATAATATGTATTTGCATAAATATAAACGGCTTGTTTCAGCAGAAATCCCCCCGCAGCATTTTCAAAACTGTGGCACTCGTCTTCAACAGCTGTGCCGATCTGTAGTGATGGAAAAGCGCCAGAAAAAAATAGCGCTGGCGCCATTTGGGCTTTTCAGAAAAATACCAAATGCCACTGGCGCCGCGGCGCCAAAACATTTTCCCGAAGAGTGCAAACTGTGGCTAGAAAATAGATTTTTTTTCAAAATCATCTTCGAGTCAGTGCAAATAATTTTGGTTGAGTCAGCAAGTCGAGTCAGTCAAGTGATAATCGTCTCGACTCGACGCGTGTAATAGAGATAAAAATTGGGTACTAAAAGACTCGACTCGACCAATAAATATGCCTGTGACTTGACTCGAGACTCGGTGTTGAGCCTTACTTGAGCCTAATTTACCAGGAGCCGTACTGAACTCAAATATTTGTCAAATTTCGATTTGTGTGTAAACTTTTTGAAACACTATTCAATTTAAAACATCAAATTAGTATCATCAAATACAGATTTGTGGATATTATTCATAACGGCACCCCGACTCGAAATCTGTAAAAAATTGAGCCAGGCAAAAAAACCTCTAAACTCCAGTCTCAGCCATATTTTTTGGTCGAGTCGGTTTTTGGCACCCATCTTTTGTCCCGAGTCACGAGTCGAGTCGAGTCGAGTCGAGTTCGAGCACCAGTGCAAACACCATGGCGCAGTTCCATCACTATAACCTTGCATTTCACGAACGTGTATTTTATACGGTACATAAATACTTTGGAGAACAACCCCGCAAGCGGGGGCTTTTGCATAATAACTTCCCAGCGCTTTCGTTCAACAAATGTTCACCTTCGAAGCTATTATGAAGTGCTCGCGATTTTCTACACGTGATCGCGGCATTTTTTAAATTTATTCGTCCGAATACTTTATAAAGTCTTTCGGTTGCAATTGCGAAATGTATTTTGTTTACGTGCCCGAATTTTCGGGCATCCCGAATTATTTCAGATTGTATAACTCCGCCGACCGATTGCTATGCATTTTTCCGAAGGAAACTCTCCATCGTGACGTCATCGTTTATTTAAAAAAATTGTCCAAGCAAGAAAAGAAAAACGTTTAAAAAAAAAACATTTGTCACTTTGACTCCGCCTTTTTCCTTTTACAATATTTTTCTTTTGTTGTCAAAGTGCATAGGTACATATTTAGCACATTCATGCTTTTGGCCTTTTACACTTGACAAATTTGTATGACATTTTACATGACATTTAGCACTTTACTTCACACTTTAAATTTGACCTGGCACGGAATTTGATTTTCAAATGGCCCTAAAGGCCCCTCAAATGCCTCCTATTTATGTAAGTCAATAAACTTAAGTCAGTAAACTGCTAAATAGCTGTTTGCAATGACAAAATACATTGACAAATACTTTTGCAATGTATTTATGTACCTATTTATTTATCTAAGTATTATGTTCACATTATTTCTTTGTTTAGGAAGCACTCCAGTTTGAAAAGCGGTTTTTGCTTTACTGAGTCTGGGTAACGTAAATTTTTGAACAAGCCACGCGCGCAAGTTTTGGAGAAGTGTTCTGACGAGGAAAAAGTCTTGCCCTCGAAAAACAGATCTGTCAATGTTGTCTGGTGAATATGATTACCGTATTTCGTCAAATAGAAGAGTACCATTATATTTTTTCCTCTATTTTTACCTGCATTTCAGGCTGCCGTTCTATACTTTTTCAAACTTTTTACCTACATTTAACTTCATTTCATTTTTATATGACTTGAGTGACATTTTTATATCAGATCATCAATTAAAACGAAACATAACATGATATAGAATATAACCTGTAAATCATTCTTTTGAATTGAGCGTTCACGCCATCCATTTACTGGCAAATTTTAGTGATTTAGCTCTATTCCAACGTGATTGCTACCTGCTATTCTAAAGCCTACCGTTCTATTGGAGACATGTCGTTGTATATGATAAAATACGGTACTCATTCACTGGCACTGGTGAAATAAATCTGGAGAATACTGTATGCATATAGCGTGTATGCAAAAAGTATGTACATAGTATTTTAGGAACATGTTCGATTTACAAGGGACATTTATTGTGTTACATATTTACACATTGTTACCCACTAGAAATTGAATCTAACATTCCACCAAAACCAACTATATACCTCAAACATTGGCAGCCACTTCAGCTGCTACCCCACCCCCAATCTTTTAAATCAATCATTTTGAATTTTACACCCCCTTCTAAATATTTAAATACATTTTTCCGCCCGCGATTACGCCGAACCATAAAAAACACACCGACCCCCCAAATGATGGAAAACGGGTCGTTGGAAAACGGCGACACGAGCGACGCCAGTACGATATCGCTTTCGGTTGGCAACATTCCAAATGGGGTCAGTGAGGGTCAGGGGGCGGAGTCTGAGCCGGAAGTGACCAATGGTCACTCGGAATTCGATGACAATAACTCTTCAATTGGCTCCGAACAGAGTAGAGATGAGAGGACCGTTTCTGCCATGGGTTTGGAGCCCCTGCAGGACCGCATTTTGCTGAAGAGATACTGCTCGGTGCGATCTTTGGCTAGCTTATTGGCGCTGCGCGCACTAGTTTACTGTTTGTAAACTCGGATTTTGGTCAACTCATAAAACGGTTGTGTACGCATTTGAGTTTACCAGAATGGGATGTCTGTCAACTACAGTTGTTAAATTGTACGTACATTTACTCGAAAAATACGCGTACGCGAGTACGCGGTAAATACATTTACATATACTTTTCAAAAAAATAATGTACTCAATTTTACGCGTACATTTTAAAAGTACACGCGTACATGGTAAATACATTTACAGGGGAAAGCTCAAAATCCAAGTGCGCATAATCCATTCAGGCATAATCCAAGCAATTTTTGCGCATAATCCAAGCACTTATGGTGTTAACTTACATGCAATTTTTGTGCCGCCAAGTGCAGCATAATCCGAGCAGAAATGAGGCATAATCCAAGCATAATCCAAGCAAGCACTCTTCTCATGTAATTATGTATTTAAATACAGTACAGTGCAAATGTGCATGCAGCATTTTTAGGGGTGTGCAAAGTTCACACACAGGTCAATGGCATTAATTACCATGTGCATTACAGTTGGGTTGTTGCTGATTCTTTTTAGAATGTATTCATATAGTATAGAAATATATATATATATATATATTTACTGTATTACCTCCAATATAAGGCATCCCTCTGATATAAGGTACCCTCTAATATAATGTATAACTTTTGGCTATTTTGAACTTGATGAAATAAATATAAGGTACCCTCTTATATAAGGTACCCTCTAATATAAGGCACCCTCTAATATAACTTTTGGCTCAAAAAATCTGACGAAAACAATATAAGGTATACCTTATACCGTATTTCCTTGAAATACCCCCCGGGGGTGATTGTTTCATAGTGCCCCACAGTAAATTAGTTCATAGTTTCATAGAAAAAATTGACATCATAGAATACATAAATAGTACATTAAAGCAGAGTGTTAGGTGAGGACTGCTTGGATTATGCCTGGTTTTTGCTTGGATTATGCCTGGTTTTTGCTTGGATTATGCTCCATTTTGGGTATGGGTGTTTTGCTTGGATTATGCGGCATTTTGTTTGGATTATGCTGCACTTATGCTTGGATTATGCCCCATTTTGTGCTTGGATTATGCCTGCTTGGATTATGCGCACTTGGATTATGCTACAGACTCCATTTACATATACTTTTCAAAAAAGTAATGTACTCAATTTTACGCGTACATTTTAAAAGTACACGCGTACATAGAAAATGCATTTTTGTTGCTAAAATAAGAAAATGTTGAAGAAATCATATCATTTTTCTAAAAAAATACTAGATAATCACTAGAATACGACATCTATTATGTCTTCCAGTGTAAAACTCACACTCTAGTGTAAAACTCACTGTAAAAAGTAGTAACTTTTACATTTTGCAGCGGAAAGTACTCGCTTTTACATTTTCTTGGGAAAAAAGTATTTTACTCACATTTTTGCATGAGTTCGAGTAAAACAAAAGTATTTTAATTTTCTATACTTTTTGGTGAGTAAAAAATAATTACTTACATTTACATATACTTTTGATAAAAGTTCAGTAATTCTAACAACTCTGCTGTCAACTACAGTTGACGTAGAATTAAAGTAACTCATTGTGTTAAACTCAAATACGTTAGAAGCTGATCTACGAGCACCCAATACGAGTTTACATTTTTTAGTAAACCAGTGTGTGCGCCAACATTTCGCTTGCCTGACGCTGATATTGGTCAATTGGGCTGCTCATTTTTATTTTCGTTTTATTGGGTCGATTTGGCTTGTGAAAATGCCAGATTTGACTTTGGAGGCGGGGCATCTTATTTTAGTTCACGATTGCGAGATTTGCATTTCGATCGCAGTTGCCATATGCCGGTGGCTATTGCCAAAGCTGGTTTTGTTTTTTACACATCTGAGTTTACCGGAATGTATCAATTTTTATCTCCGTCGGCAGTATTTGACGTGCTTCTTATTCCGGTAAATCCTTCACTTGACAACGCATTTGAGATCTTGTGAAATTTGTCAGTTGACGAAACTCCAATAGCGCTATTATGCACACTACTTGGCACCAGGTGTCAACTGGTTTCGACGTCAATTTAGATCTGAATTGACAGATCGAACTTTCAGAATGATCATTTTAAATTGCGTGCTCAATTTTTCAAATTTATGGACTAGCCGTCAACTAAAATCGGAATTGGCATGGAAACTAGTTTCAATTGGGCGTCAGGATTCAAAAATGAGTTTGGCATTTTGAATACCGTTTTACCACTGAAACTAAATCCCCGAAAATTCACAATCAAAAACAAAACATGGCAGAAAACTAATAAGATTGAAGTGTAAACTCGCCAGTTATCACCCCTAAAATCTTTTTCTCGCAGCTATCCATCCAGGTGATAGAAATTGCATGAATCTTACCTCACACCGATGTTTTTATTTTTTTCGTGCATGCCCAAAAATACCATTATATGTAAATAACAAAAATAACAAATGAAAAATAACCGCTTTAATCAACTCCCTATGGTTCTCAATGCGTCAGATGTTAGCCATTTCGAAGCTTAATCAAATAGAACCTGTTAAATATATGTTTCAACAATTCAGCTCATGCTGGCTGATAGTAAAAATACCCCGCTTCATTAGAGTGGCCTAGTACCAAATAAAACCCTTGTTTACCTAGGCAAATAATTATTTGCAAATCGGTTTTGCGCAAACGCCGGTCCATCTGTTTGTAAATTGAGAACCATAAATAATCCTAACAAATTCGTCACATGTGACATGTGACAGTCAAATTACCATGTACATAAACGCGAAATATTTGTCAAAATTTTGCACACAGGTACTGGACACTGTGACGAAAGAAAAAGAAGCTACGAAAGAACATTACGAGAAACAATTAGAGCAGGTGCCAATCCCAGACCCTGTAAAACGCGTTGGAAAATGTCAAATGTCTTGCAAAGTGTCAAAGGTCATGTAAAATGCCCTGCAAAATGTATAGCACATTTAAACACTCTGAATGACATTTGTTATTTTACAGAGCATTTTACATGACTTTTGACACTTTGCATGACATTTCACATTTTCCTGGGCAATTTACAGTGTCTGGGACTGCCCCAGGAACGTAAATCTGCCGACGAAAGAGAATTTAATCTGAGACGAGAACTGGGGCGGAAAATTGATGAAATTGAAACGAAATATGCAGATTTGAAAGAGTCCTTTGAAGAGAAACTTTCTGAGGAGGCTGACCAGATGAGAAAGAAACTTAGCAATGATCACAGCAGAGAATTGAATATAATGAAAGTGGAAAATGAAACTTTGGAGAGTGAGGTATGTTTGATGGGGCAGGCCTGATACGCACATCTGCCCGTTACGCACATTTGCACGTTTTTTCACTTGACACTTTTTCAAGTGATTTTCAGATATAAGTGATGTGAAAAAAATAGCCATTTTTCACTGTTTTTCACTTGACACATTTTCAAGTGATTTTCAGATCTGAGTGAAGTGAAAAAAGTTCACTAATGTCATTGCGCAACGTTTATCACTTCACTCATATCTGAAAATCACCTGAAAAAGTGTCAAGTGAAAAAACGGGCAAATGTGCGTAACGGGTAGATGTGCGTATCAGTGCACTCCCTGTTTGATTACCTGTTTATGTTTGTCTGTATCAGGGTGTTAAAAAACTTTTTTTTGCTGAAAACAGAAAAGGTAAGGTAAAAGATTTTAGGCTACCGGAAAATGGAATGAAGTATGGTAAAAAAATTTCAGCTACTGTAAAATGGAAAACGGAAAGGTAAAATGATTTTATGAGAAAATAGAAACGGAAAATGGAAAACTATAGGTTCACACCCTACTGCGCCCCCAGTGCTCTAGCTGGGGAAGGCCTGATACGCACATCTGCCCGTTACGCACATTTGCCCGTTTTTTTCACTTGACACTTTTTCAAGCGATTTTCAGATATAAGTGAAGTGACAAAAAGTTGCGCTATGACATTAGTGAACTTTTTTCACTTCACTCATATCTGAAAATCACTTGAAAAAGTGTCCAGTAAAAAAAAACGGGTAAATGTGCGTAACGGGCAGTCGTGCGTATCAGTGCACCCCCCTCTAGCTAGGTATCTATCTATCCCAGCTAGTGCCGAGCAAAATATCTAAAAAAAACAGTGGATACTAAATGGAAATTTTGTCCATTACCTACCCCTGAAGCCCTCCCAAAGACTCAGTTATCTAACTGTGTGGAGCAAATTTGAGTCAAAGTTAAGTATCTATCCCATTCAAAGTAAATAGGTACATTATTGCCTAATTTCAAACTAGGAACATAAATACTATTATCTAAAAACATGTTTACCCTTGTCAGATCCAATCTCTGCGCAAGCGTCTGCACCTGCTGTTGCAAAACATGGCCGGGGAAGGCAGGGCGGAGTCGCCCGCCTCCACGCACAGGTGTGTTGTGTGAATGGAGTACCGTATTTCTTGTAATAGGATGGCATACCTCGGATGGAAGAGGAGAAGGGTTTGGAAGCTTTTTAAAAGTATTGATATTTATTAAAATGATAGAAATTATTAAAAGAACAGTAGGAATGAACTCGGAAATTCAAAAATTACTTAAAAAATTCAAAAATTGAATTCGAAAATTTTGTGAGAAAATTACAAAACTAATTTTTTTAAACACCAAAAAAACTAAAATCAACAAATTTTCATCACATTTCAATGCCATACTCTAACAACCCCAAAAACTACACTTTTCAGCGCGTGCAGCGCGCCAGTGAACGCCAGCGGCGCGGCAGATATCCGTCTAAAAAAACAGCTAGAGGCCAAGGAAAAAGCGCTCGCTGCCGCGCAACAGCAAGTGAACGATTTAATTAGCAAATCGGGAGTTTTGAGGAGACAATTGGAAGAGTCCCATAAGGTTTATTGGGGAATTGGTGATTGGCGCTGCACACACTAGTTTACTAACGGAAAACTAAGAATTTGGTAAACTCATTTCTCGGCTTCTGAGCGCATCTTAGTTTACCGAAATGAGCTGTTTGTCAACTACAGTTGAAGGAGATTGAAAATAACACATTCCGGTAAACTCAGATGCGCTAGGAAACTAAAAAATGAGTTTACCAAATTCTTAGTTTTCCGTTAGTAAACTAGTGTGTGCAGCGGCAATACAGTAAATGCTGGATTAGTTGCACGTGGCAAATGAAAATGTTTTTTTTTGTGTGTTTTTTTTTGCTTTTCAGATGTTTATTCCACCACTAGAAAAATTCGAAATGTTATTTGTTCAATTTTTTGGTGTTAGTTTTTGTCAAAACGCGTGAAAAAATGCAGAAATAGAAAATGCTGTGCTAACGGAGTAATGGGCGGAAACAGAATGGAACGTTGCTTACGTTTAAAAAATGGCAGTTCTCAAGGACCAGTCTACATGACATCGAAATTCCCCTCGGCAATTTTTCTTGGGAATTGTTCAAAGGAGGGATTTATTCAGGGGGCATTTATCAAGGGGGAATTATTCAAGCAAGCACACGTATTGAGGCGCAGATCATTTCAAAAAAAACAATCTAATTAATTAATCACCCAGGAACTAAATCGGCGACAAAGCATGATCCGCACGTTGGAAGACAAACTATTGGTAAAATGGCGTCAGGAAGAAATCAGCGAAAAAGCCGCCGCCCCAGCCGCCCACCAGTGCAATTTGGAAGTGGACCACAAACGTGAATTGACCACTTTTAGGGAAAAAGTAGAGAAAGAATGTGCCGCCAAGTTTTTGAAACAGTGGGTTTATGAATTTTTAATTTTTGGAATTTTGATCGTTAAAAAAATATTTGTGTATTTTCATTGTATTTTCTGAATTAGAATGCATTTGGCAGAACTTCGGGGCATTTCGAGGGAGCACGTGCCATTATGCATCTAAACCGATTATGCATCTGGGCCCATCATGCACCCAATTCTACCCGTTATGCATCTAGACCTAGTACTCACTTACTCGCGTACTTTAGAGTACAGAAAACGTATTTTAAGGGGACAGAAAATGTCATTTTGCCAGGCAAAAAGTGACAAACATAGGACATTTTCTTCCTAAGAAATACTTATCAGGAGAGAAAAACACATCTTCGATGTAATTCCGATTTTTACATTATTTTTGTGAGAAAAAATACCCATTGTAAAGTGTTCCGTTGGAAAAATACTCGATTTTACATTTTCTCTGGAAAAGGTATTTTACTCGCCTTTTAAGCAGTGTAAAAATAAAAATAAAACACTTAACGTTTTTTGCACTCTGGGGCGAGTAAAACAAAGATACTTTACGTTTACATTTACTGAAAAAGTTCAGTACTTTGACCCGTGTTAGATGCATAATTTGGCTAGATGCATATTGGGTAGAATTAGGTGCATGATGAACCTAGATGCATAACCGGTTTAGATGCATAATGAGCCATACTCTTTCGAGGGGGGTTTATCAATTCATTCTGACCAATTTGAGGGGGGGGGGGGTGTATTTCGAGGAAATAAGGTAACGGCGCTGTATTATAAAAATTAGTAGATATTTACATTCCTGGCGCTAATTACTCCATATGGGAACAAAATAAAATCGACACGCAGACAAAACGAACAGAGCGAGGAGCGAATGAAAGAACTCCAACAGGTCATCACGGATGTAAAAAACGAAATGGAATGTAGCACTAATTTAGAAACGACTAATTTGGATACAAATGAAAAGAGCTTACAGGAACAGGTGAGAAAACGCTGTGGAAATTAAATGAAAAAAAAGTATTTGAAAATGGTAAAAAAATAACAGGTGCCAATTCCGCAAATTGAGGAGTAAAAAAATTATAAGTGGGATGTTGGAAGTAAAAATGCAGATAACGAGTTAATTTTTTTACATTTTTCTTCTCATTTTTACTTTACTTTTATATTTTATTTTACTTCGTTTTTGACTTCTCAACTTGATGCGAGATGCGCTTTTCTATCGCTATTCGCTATCATATTTAGAAATACCTAGTATAAATATTTCTAAATTTTTTAAACATTTATTTGCATAAATATCTCAAAAAATCCCCAAAAACCTTACCAACTCAATGGCGCAGCTCGAATCGACCCAGCAAAAGTTGTACAAACTGGCCGAAAAAGCCGCCTCTAAAACATCTGAACTAGAAGCTGAATTAAACACCAAAAATCGAAAACTTGAAGAGGCAAAATTGGTGCGGGCAGAAATTGAAAGGCAATTGAGGAGTGAATTTAGCGAAGCCGCGGCGGAAAGTCACGTAGCCGATGTGGAAGCATTCGAAAGACAGCTGCACATGGCCAAAGTTGGTTCGAGTTTTCGTTCTTTTTTTGCATTTTTTCTTTGAAAAGAACGTTCAATGAGAAATGAGATTACGCTACTGGCTAGGTAATTTTTATCGGCCTCTAGGTTGGGAATTTATAAACTTTCGGTTCGACATCCTCAAACAACCCCCCCCCCCCCCTCAAACTTTGCTGGCAAAAAACCCCCCTGGGTAGTGATGGAAAAAGCGCCAGGACTTTAGCGCCAAGCGCCAAAAGCGCCATGGCGCTTTTACGGACCCCAGCGCCAAGCGCCAATGGCGCAAGAGCAAAATGGCGCCAAGCGCCAGAAGCGTCATGGCGCTTTTCCATCACTACCCCTGGCGGTTTATTTCGTGGAAACATGGTAACTTACCTTTTTATGTTTAAGTGTATTGCCACACCCCACCCCAAAATCCACAGGAAGAAACTGACACAAAGTTAAAGGAACAAAACGAAACAATAAAAGAATTAGAAAAGAAAACAGCGGCAAAAGATGAAATTATTGATCAACTGCAATCGAGAATTACTCAATTGGTGTCTGATGTGGATGAAATTTCTCGGCAACTAGATAAAAAACAGGCTGAAATAAAAATGTTCACGCAGAAAACTGATGAATATATTAGGTGAGTGAAATTTATGACTGAGAGCCAATTAATGAACTGAGATAGTATCGCATATTAAATATTAGGTATCTGTATTTAACAATAGAATTTTCATTTCACCACTAATAAAAAAACACTTAAAATCGATCTTTTTTCTGTAAACATCTGAAAAGTCAGAAATTTTAGAAGTGTTTTCCATTTTTCTCAGTATATTTGAAAGAAAATGTAAACAAAAAAGTCAAAATGTCAATTTAACACGGATCAATATCCGGCAGACAAACAAATTAATGCATTAAAAATCAGGGGTGCATTCGATCCACAACACAACCTCAATCGAACCTAACCCCCTCAATCTAAACCCAACCCAGGCGCCGCGAGACTCAACTAAACTCCGCCCACGAGCGGAAACTAGCCGCGCTGGCGGCGGAACACGCGGCCAATGTAAAAACTCTCAGCGAAAGGGAAGTGCGACTGCAGAAGCAGGTGCAGATGCTCAGGGCGAAATTCGACCAATCAGCATCCACCGTGGCCGCTGGCCAGCTGCCACAGCAACTTGGCACCGAGCCAAATGAGGATAGAAGTCCCACGCCAAATAGGTCGACAAAGTGTGACGAGAATAGGCTGCATGATGATGAATTGGGACAGGATCAGGGAAAGATGGTAGGTTTCACGGGGCGAACGGTGAATTAGAATAGTGTTTTTATTACTTATTACTGGTAGTAAACGTAAAATTTAGTAAACTCGTAAATAAACTTTCAATGGCATTTTTGTTTACTGAACTACCTGTTGACACATTCTGATACAGTGTGATGCATTTTAAACCGATTTTTAAGTTGACTAAATTTTCAACCGTGCTCCCAAAACAGGCGAACGATGAGCAAGTTGACCCAAATCCAACCCCGCTGGAAACTCCACCCTCACCCCGAAAATCCAGCACCAACAAAAAGCACTCTGAAACGCCACTGTTACGAGTTACCAGTTGCCAACCGTCAACTTCAGTTGGCAATGTGCCAGATACCATACAAAGGATTATAAATGACAAAGATGATGAGATTGGTCAACTGAAAGCGGCGCTGGCAACTAAACACTGCGATTTGGTTGGGCAGGGATTGAGTGAAAACGAGCCGGCGTCCAGTGCCAGTTCTGGCGTTCTTTTGGCGCCGTCTGGCGCTGGCGCCAAAGTTGAAATGTTGCCGCAGAAGAGAAGGGTAAATTGGGGGTTTAATTATTGACATATGGGGAGTTTTATTCTAAAAATGCATATATCCAAGTTTTTCGATTTTTCAAAATCACATTTTAAAGTTTGACGCTGGCCCAACGGCGCTATGTTTGGGGGACGACGCATGCCCCGCAGTTTTCAGATAGATCCGACATTTCTCATTTCACATCCGACATTTCCGATAGATCCGACAATTTTTGTAATCACAAATTTTGTTGGAGGGAGTTATGTGAGATTTTGTAAGTCACCCAAAATTGGGAACAAATCTGAACATTTGAAATTAAATGTTCAATAACTTCTTAACGGTGCATCGTAGGATACTACGAATAACATCACTGCAAAGCCCGTGTCTAAAAGTACCTCTACCCAAATTTTCAGATCAATATATGCACGCATATTTGATTTATAGTGCAAAATAGATTTGGAAATTCACGTATGCATTTTTGGAAATGAAACTTTTTTTGTATGGGAATTCCGGCCAGCTCTTCGCGGCCGCGCCGAAGCACGCGTGCATTTTTCAAAATGAAACTATTTTTTGGATATGTGCACTTATGAAATGAAACTCCGGTGGTCCGAGATGGATATGTGCATATACGAAATGAAAGTCCTGTTTTTCATAGGGGATCTGAGATGGATATGTGCTAGTGATGGAATGGCGCCATGGCGCTGGCGCCATTTGAGGGCGCCAAAGGGCGCGGCGCCATGGCGCCATTGGCGCTTGGCGCCCTTTTTCTGTGGCGCCCTTGGCGCCTGGCGCCCACATACTGAAAGGCGCCATGGCGCCCTTGGCGCTTGGCGCCCTTTTTCCGTGGCGCCTTTGGCGCCTGGCGCCCTGCTTTAAAAGGGCGCCAAAAAAGGCGCCAGCAGGGTTTCAAGGTGAGTGCTGTGTAAATGAAAAAAAAATGAAAAATGCATCTGTGGATGATCTAAATTCGTCAGAAAAATGGACGAAGTGGTGTGAGTCGGTGGAAATCTTTTGTCCAACGTTTCATTAGATGTGTCTGACGGATCAGAAGACAAGAATGAATCGTTGCAATTCCGTTTTTGTCCATTTCAGAGAAATATTGATTGGAAAAGCCTATTTGAAGTGAATGGATTGTTATCAAATGACAATTTCGCTTGTGTTTGGAATTCCTCATGTGGATTTTATTGAAATTTTTTTTGTTGCCAGATGTGTTTTTGTTCATTACATCCTAAAGAACGTGAATTAAGACGTGAATGCGTGTACCACGGTGCTGTAGCAACATTTTTAGCACAAGCAGGGTGTTGTAGGCACTTATTTTTCCTGGCGCCCTTGGCGCCTGGTGCCCTATTTTCCAAATGGCGCCATGGCGCCCTTGGCGCTTGGCGCCCTCTATCCGTGGCGCCCCTGGCGCCTGGCGCCCACTTTCCGAATGGCGCCATGGCGCCGTTGGCGCCTGGCGCCCTTTTTCTGTGGCGACCTTGGCGCTTGGCGCCCACTTTCCGAATGGCGCCATGGCGCCCTTGGCACCTGGCGCCATTTTTTCTGGCGCTTTTCCATCACTAATATGTGCACTTTCGATGTGAATATTGTGATTTTTCTGAAAAACGGTACCACTGTATCTCGGGAACGAAATGGACTATAACGCTGATTTTTTTTCTAAAATGTGAAAAACTATACGTGGAGGTCAAATCCACGCTTAACTCAATTTTTCTGGATTTGGCGCTTGTGAACTTTTAGAATGGAACTCCCCATATATGTGTTTATGAATGTCTTATTTGAAAATGAGTAGTCAAATTTCTGATTTCTAAATATATTTTACTCCCGAAATATTTATTTATTATATTTTAGAAGGGAAATGGGCATTTGTATATCGTGGTTGAGCTCGTCCCGTAGTTGGACGCGCCGGATGTCCGATGGGCTTCGCTGACTATCATAAATTTGCAAATGTTGATAAGGTAAAATGTGTTAACTTAACCACCTCTACCTTATGGAAAACATCGACTTTATCGACATTACTCAGCACTTACCGACTTTTAGAAGTCCATGTCCACAGGATACATTTCTTCCTGTATTTTTTCACAAAAAATAGTGGACTTATCGACCCCCCCAGGGCAGCACTGGCGGCGAGCAGCCCACCCAAACATCCACAACTCAACATCGCGCCAGCCGCAAAGCGCTCAACACCGTAGTCTCGGACAAATGGCACAGCTTCGTGAACACGTTCAGCGGCGACGGCGGCAAGCGGCACGCGGCCAAGCAGCAGCACCAACGCGACGTCGACGCGACCGCGTCCAGTGCCGCCGTGCCGCCGCCCGCAGTTGGCAGGGTGCCAGGGAGAAGGCGTGACAAGTCGCCCACGCCCAGGGGCAGTGATGTGGACTCGGACGCGGGCAGCAGCGTCATGGGCGCCAGGTGAGATTGGATTTTTGGTGTTTTTTGACTGACATGATTATTTTGGGCGATTGCGGTAAAATGGCTCTACACGCACTAGTTGACAAGGACACTAAATGTCAACTGGTTGCCAACCCAATTCAAAGCTTACGAACCGACGAACGACGTGCACTGTGTTGAATCGTTTTGCAAATGAAGCTAAAGTGTCGAAAAATATAGCGTCGTGTGCAATGTACAAGGCCGGCATGAAGTATGGGTAAATATTCAATGACGGGTTGTCTTATCCGTCCACAATCTTTGAATTGGGATGGGGACCAGTTGACATTTGGTGTCGTTGTCAACTAGTGTGTGTAGGGCCAATGTGAAACAACGTTCCATCGTGATCAGGTGCTGCGGCTTACGTGGTTTTCGAAAGTACGTTCATTGTGAAAACATTAGTAGTAAAAATTAGCATTCTTTATAATCAATCAGTAAACATTAAATCAGTATAAAGATTAGCTGCACAAATGTTATTTTAGACACATTTCGCACAAAAGTGCGACAGAAACACTTTCAAAATGCAGATAATCACATCACATCACTTATTTATCCCTCACTAGAAAGAGTGCCAAATCTAATAAGCCTGTCAAATTTTTCAGAAAATGACTGACAAGCTGTTTGGTCAGGTTCGGCATACATATTTGAAAAATACAATATAATCACGGGTACAACACAAAGCGTACATAAGGCTGTCCGAAAAATTTGAAGGGCTAGTAGAACTCTACGCCTCAAAATCTTAAATCCTGTAAAATCCAAATACCGTATTTCCCCGAATTACCCCCCGGGGGTTTATTTTTTCAGAGTGAAAATTTTGAGAGAAAAACGTGAGAAATGCAACAATAACCACCATTGATAAGTTTTTACAGCCTTATATAAGGATGTTGATGGTATAAACGATGTTCTAACGTAACACAGTAAGTGTTTTGAATGTCTGTTATGCATTTCCCGGACCACAAATTCATAGTGCCCATTTTGAGGGGGGTATTTCGAGGGGGGGGGGGGTATTTCGAGGAAATACGGTATTTACTATAAATTACCTATAACTTTAAATTATAAGTAGGTATACTCGGCGACATCACACTTAGTATGGAAACCTGCCGTAACCCATCTGAATAATGAACCAAAGATTACACAGTTTTTATCATAATAAATATTTCGTTGTTATTTTACTATGGAATAATGAATTACTAAATTTATCACAAGATTTTATTCATTTAATTATGGTAGGATTCTGGACATACTTTGCGGTCCGCCGAGTATAACATAAAATAAATTAGCATATACTTAGCGCGTTCGCACCGCAGCACATGTTCACTTTTTAAACCTAAATTTTCAACCCCACCCAGCTAACAGAACACGGCCACATTTATTTACACACTCCAGTGACTTAACACTCTGCACACACACAGAGTTATAAATTCTTTCACTGGCAGCGTGCCAAAGACTCACACAGGCGACACTAGTAAAAAATTTAAAATGAGGAAAAAAATGACATCAAACGTTCAAAGAATTGTCAAGGCGAGTATACCGACATTTTTCATCATTGTACAACGGTTGCATTTGCGAGTAATCGTTGGCATGCTGCCAAAGTGAACTGTGCGTGCACAGTATCAAGCCACTTGCACAGTATGGTGCTACACACACTGGCTGGGTGTCAACAGGAGTCCATGTCAATTCAGATTTTAGTTGACGCATCGCAGGGCAATTTTCAAGTGCACGTGCTATAGTTTCAAAAGTGAATCAATATCGGTATTATATATATTTACATTTGAACACCCTGCACGACCCGTCAACTGATATCTGCATGGAAATCAGTCGGCCCAGTTGACAGCCAATGTCATTGTCAACAAGTGTGCGCAGTACCAATATCATTCCATATGCACATTATACGACCCCCCAAAATCCTCCCACCCAAACCAACGCCCCCCAAAGTCAAAGGAGACACGGGTCACCATGGAGACGCACATTGTCGCCCAGATTTTTGAATCGCCGGAAAAGCAGAAGCACCGAAAGGGTGCCGCCCAGCTGCCAGAATGGTATATTGCAAAAACCCAATGTCCACGGTCCTGATTGACGATTGATACGCGGCAGATCCGATGGTAGCGCATGCGAACCGCCCTGGTTTATTCCTTTTCCAGAGCATGTAAAATGACCTGTCGGGGGATGGTCCGGCCGTAAAGTAAACCCGGCTGTAAAGTAGAGGGTGCTACTTTAGGCCGGGCATCATTACGGCAGAGTTGTTTTAAGTACTGAACTTTTTCAAAGTAAACGTAAACGTAAAGTATTTTTTTTAGTCACACCTGAATACAGAAAACGTAAAGTAAAAATTTACTACTTTTACGCTGTGTAAAAGGTGAGTAAACGTAAATATATGTAAATACTCGTTTTTTGTACTCGCGTACTTTCAAAAAGTACGCGAGTAACTGAGTACCGGTATTTTTTCGGGAGGAAACGTAAACGTATTTACGCAGCACTCGAGTATACGTAGTTATCGAGTAAACGTAAATACGTTTGTGCAACTATGCATTACGGCCGGATTTACTTTACGGCCGAGATCTCGCTGACCCGTCGAACGTCAGATGTCATGCAAAGTGTCAAAGTCATGCAAAATGCCCTGTGAAATTGAAATTTTTTTCTTTTATTTGACATTTTTTATGTTCATAGGAAGGGGGCGAGTTTGCGCTACCATAGGCAACATTGGCTTGAATGCAAATTGACATTACTCACACCTTTTAACTCAAAACTCAAGATTTTAAAAACGAGCGCTGAGAGCGGTTGTTGGTCACAAACTGAGACTCACAATATAAGCCAAATTTGAAATGAGTATTCCTTCCGAGTAAACTCATAACTCACACACACTAAATATTTAAATACTCAGCAAATCAACCGCTCTCAGTAAACACGCGCCACTTTTCATGCATGACATCCAAATCCGTTCACAATCACTTTTCCGGACACTTTCCGGCCCACCTAGTAACGAGTGTGACCCTAACCCTCAATTCAGGTCAAGCCGACGGCCGGGCAGCAGCGCGGACGAAAGCGACAAAGGCGGAGCCAAAGGGAAACCCGTGCCAATCGAGAAGCGGCCCGCTTGGAAGTTTTGAAGTTGTCAAGAGAAAGTGGTGATTTTTTTTTGAAAAGTGAATTTTTCTCTTTTTCGATTTTTACTTTTGATTCGATATTTATTGACTTCGAATGTGACCGATTTGCTCACTGGATGAGAAATTATTTGTAAAAAATTGCCTTAGGCATTGACGATGACTGCCGCTGAAGTTGGAAGCTATCCCCAGACCCTGTAAAATGTCAAATATCATGCAGTGTCAAAAGTTTAGTTAAACCTCAAACGACTGGTTAAAAAATTAAAATTACACGTTTTGCAAGACTTTTGACAATTTTCATAACATTTTACAGGGTCTGGGACAGGCACCTGTTAAATTTATGGATATAATTACGCACAAAAACAGCGTGACGATTTTCATTGTTCAATGTGGCTTTAACCTTTCTAGGCACTACTTTTGAACACATCTGAAGTTCCCAGAATGAAATATTTTTGAAAAAATGCTTGTCCACCGGACTCCTCATTCCTGCAAACTCAAATGCGTTCAAAACTGACTTATCGGTATCCGAAATTTTTTGCCTTAGAGTATCTCATTTCCATCAAAATTTAATTTTAATTTTTTTTCGGAAAGTAAACTTTTACACCTCTTTCTTCTCCCGCCAGGGTTGACACCCTTACAGAAAAAATGGACGTGTAATGATGGGATGGCGCCATGGCGCTGGCGCTGGCGCCCTCTTCCCGTGGCGCCATTGGCGCCTGGCGCGCAGTCCTGAAAGGGCGCAAAAATGGCAACAACGTGGTTTCAGTGTGAGTCATGTAAAAACGATAAAAAATGGTAAAATAAGTGCATCGGAAATCGATTTTTGACTGAAAATAAGGAGAAAAAAAGTCTTGTGTAAACAGACAGTGTAAATTGTATGTAAAGTGTCATGCAAAGTATCAAGTCCACCCGGTAAATATACCATCCTTCACGAAAAAAAAAACACCCTCGCTCGAATTAAACCCCCTTCTTCCCTTTCAAAATTTGCAGGCGAAAAAATAAACAGCCTGGGGACATTTGAAACACTTATACTTTAGACTGGTGTGTTGCCCAGCTCAGTAGCACTGATTTTTGTTCATTTTAGATGCAACACATTTTATAACAATACCATATTTCAAGCAAAAAACTTGTCATGCAACATTTCTAAAATATGTTTTCATGAAAAATACTGGTGTGGTAAACAACCGAAAATAAAAGCTCTGCGCAAATCTGACAAAAATTGAGATCATGAAAACGAAAAAAATGGGAAATGTAAATGGAAATGGAATGTGCAAAATGGTATGTCTAAAAGAACACTAATTCAGTATACCTTGTCCATTCTGAAAGTAATGCACACAAACACAACAGAATCATAAATATCTAATTACAGCGCTTCTGGCACTAGCGCTATTTTGCCCCGGTTCCATTGGTGCTTGTTTTTGGGGCTCGGAAAAAACGCCAAGACCGCAAATATTAATATGCCTATAAAAATTCCATGGATTTTAATAAAGAAATGTAACAAATTTTCAGAATTGCGCGTGCACACGCTAGTTTACCGCCAGATTTTGGTAAACTCATAAATCGGCTTTGCATGCTTCTGAGTTTACAGTGTAACACACTGGGCAGCGCTAAGAGGCAGGCTCACCCAATGTGTTATCCAGCTGCGAGCCTCCAAAGAGCTCGCCAACACTGGCAAGATGAGAAGTGAGAAAAATAGAACGTTCGGGGTGCGATGTGACATTTATTTATATTAATTCACCGTCGCCTTGCGACACGTCCACTTGTTTTCATATCACTTCATTTTCTTGGTTTAACATGGCCCGAGGCCAACAAATAAACAGGCCCGAAATCTGGGCTAAAGAACTGAACTGATTCAACACAATAAATAGCCACTTATAAGGATTTGGTTGAAACGTGAATATTAGGGGTTAAGAACATCACCCCAAAACCTACTTAAAAGAGAATATATAATGAATAGAATAGAACAGGGTGTAAGATAGAAGTGTGTACTACACTGGAATAGAGTACACTGTAGTGTGACTACAACAGTCCCCCCCAAGTTCACCCTACAAGGGGGAACTGACAAAAAACTAACCATTACAATCCTGCAGAAATAAAAGCAATACCAACTTGATAAAAACCCACAATTTACACCAAATATCACAGAATATCACAAATGTATCAAATTTTGCCAGCCTCTAGATAACCAATATCCAGCCTTTGAATGTTTCTTGCACTTCCCTTTGTGGTTCCACTGTCCATTGATGCCAGAACTATTGAAATGACTGGGGGGTGTGGGGTAAATGGCGGCAGCTTGTGTGAAAAACTGCATCTAGTTTCTCTGCCTTATTGTGGAACTTGTGCAGAGGCAGTGTGCCAGGTGTGCATATTGGACTGCTGTGCATTGACATGACTGTTGTGTGGTGGACATTGTCATGCATTGAGCCCAGTGTGGATTTGTCAGTGGCATACTGCAGTTGGCAAGCTGTCTGTACTGACATCTGAACCCTTTGTAGTTTGCATGGGTACTTGGCAGACGGCTCTTTGTTGGGCTGGTTTTTTCATTTGTTTTGATTGTGGTTGCCATTTTCTGAATGTTGCGATTCCAAAATATGCGGGAATGGTATTTATTGAATTGTTTCTCTGTGTTTGGGATGGCTGTGACCATGTGGCTGGCAGTTTCAGGTGTGATGGGAGGGAATTTCTGGTTTGGTTTGTGTCTGGCTGCTGCCACTGTAGGTTGCTTCTCCCTCACATCCTCTTGCTGCTTCTGTGCCTGCAGCAAATTTGTTTTGCTTTTTTCCAATTTGGTTCCCATTTGCTTCCCATGTGCGTGCTTATATCGCTTTTGGTCATGCTTCTGTAAATGGCTACTGGCTTGCCCCAGTGGAGTTCTGGGGTTGGCAGGCAATGATGGATAAGAACACTTCTGTTGGTCATTTCTGACACCTTCACTGGTTTTCTGCATTTCCATTTCCTGTCTGTATTTGTCTGACAACCTTTCCAGCTCCTTGTGCGCCGTTTGCACTATTTGCAGTGGGCCCCATATCGCTGCTTGCCCAATTAACAATGGGTCTGCTGATGGTAAAAATTCACACAATTTCACTACTGCTGGGAGCATATCCTTGTGCTGTACTCCGTCTGGGGTGGTGTGCTCTACAAACATGTCATAAATTCGAAGCCAATCCCCTTTTATGACATTTCCCGATGTTCGGATGTCACTGCCCATGTACAGTCGGAATTTTGCACGTTCTTGCGTGGAATCCATGCCATTCTTGGCCCAAATCTCCTCCAAAGTTGAATCTTCAATGAACAGGCCAATGTTGCAACCTGTATCGATGTGCCCAGTGATCGGGACTCCCTGGAATACTATTGTGGCCATTGGGTCTGGCGAATTTGTGAGTAGGCAGTGGTCTTCTTTCCTGCTCTTTGTGCTGTTGACTGCGGGAATCCAGCTCTCGATGTCACCCCAATCTTCCTCTTCACTTTCACTCCCAAAAATTCCATACTCCTCTTCATACTCTTCTTGGGTGCACCAACTCGCTGAACTGTCATTCTGGATTGGGATGTTCAGTTCTTTACACTTTCTCTCCATAATCTGTTTTGCGCTTTGTTCCGTTTCCCCTTGCTTGGCCAAATTGTGTTTTGCATTTTCCGCTTTGCCTCGTCGGAATCTCTATGATTTGCTGTCTACAAAGCATTCCGATGGGCCATGGGGCATTGGGGCTCCATGCAGGTAATGTGTGCACCATGGCCCTTTGTGTGTTTTCGGGTCAAAAGTTGCCCGCACTTTGGCCTGTGCGCTGCTTCTTGCTATGGCGCGTTGCACTTTTTGCTTTGTTTGCCTACTTTGATGTGCATCGTGGCCTTCTGTCTGCTCATTCCAGTTTCCACTGTACCATAAGTGCTGCCTTTGACTCTGTTCTTCCTTGCGCTGAGTGCGAGCTCTTTCCACCTGCTTGCGTGCAGCTTCCATCATTGTTACGGCCATGTTTAATGTGCAGCCATTTTCCCTCCAGCGCTGCTGCCACATGTACCAGCAGGATGCTGGGATGAGTTTTGGCACTTCAATGAAAAGTTTGTCTCCAATCATTTGCTCATGGTCTCTGTCCAACAGTCTTTCGCTGATGTGGTAAAACTTACTGCAGAGGCGCGTGTATAGGGCTGTGACTGATTCTCCTGCAGTGGCCTTCAGGTTTTACCAGTCTGCCACTGAATATATCTGGTGGTCAAGCCTGTAAGTTTCAATCAACTTGTCTACTACGTACAGGATGTCATGGCACCTTGCAATTCTAATGCTCATGTACCTGTCTTGAGCATCATCTGTTAAACACTGCTGGAAGACAATGTTCCAAAATAGCTGTTGCTGGCTCTCTGGCACCCCCATGGACTGTTGCATGACCATGTGGAGCCAGAACTTAAATGGGCCGGTCTTGCTTTTCTGGTCCCCATCAAATTTGACCTGCTTATTTGCCGCTGACGCCACGTGCCCTACGATCATGCGGTCCTGGGGTATCGCCTGCGTGCACAGCTGCGGCAATCCATCTTCCGGTGTCAATGTGTATTCCTCCATATACACAATCATGCGTTCGAGGATCGAGCCCTGCGGTAGTGTCGCCAGGCGGTCATCGGTTTCCCAGGTCCATGGGTCGCTTGGGCAATTTGCTTGCAGCATGTCTGTTTTCCCTTTCTGGTGATTTCCTGATGGGTTGTTTGTTGCAGTGCTCGGTGCTTGTTTGAGGCTTGATGAGCTTGGCTGCTGTGCCATCATACTGGTCAATTGGGCCATTAATTGCTGCTGCTGTTGCAGTTGTTGTTGTTGCATTTGCATTTGTTGCTGTTGCATTTGCATTTGCTGCTGGTGCTGTTGCGCTTGTTGTTGTTGTTGTTGCACCTGTTGTTGTTGTTGTTGCTGGATTATGGTTATCAGCGTGGATGTGTCCGCCGCCTGCGTGTGCGCTTTTAATTCCCGTCTCGGTGTGGGGACGTACGCTGCGCATTTGAATATTCCAGCGCCAGGGCGGATAACGGGCGAACTGAGCGGGTCTGCATCATCATCAAATTCGCCCTCTGGGTCTTCCATTGTGATGTGTCCGTCCGTGGTTTCACTGAAGTATCTTTCCGCCAACCGCAACACCTTTTTTGCCAGTGTTTCGGTGCCATCTTTCCATGGCGAAATGAATTTGGGCCATTTTCTTCTACTGTCTGTGATAGTGTCGTCCCTGTGCTCATTGAGGGAATTTCCGGCATTCAATAATGCCCATCTGTCTGGGGTGTTTGTCCATTCATTAATTTTCTGTGTGAGTTCATGCTCTGTAAATGTGACCTGTCAGATAATTTTCGGGGGGTCCGATTCCCCTGAGCTTCCCGCTGTGTTTTCTTCAGTGTCAGGCATCCTGTGCCTACTGAGCGCTTTTGCGGCGCGCCACTTGCCTTTTTGCGGTGGGAATTTATCGCGCTACCGGTGCTGGCGCCGGTCTGTTTGCGCAGGGGTTCAGTTTTTGATCTTTTTACGATCAGTACGATCACCATGTAACACACTGGGCAGCGCTAAGAGGCAGGCTCACACAATGTGTTATCCAGCTGCGAGCCTCCAAAGAGCTCGCCAACACTGGCAAGATGAGAAGTGAGAAAAATAGAACGTTCGGGGTGCGATGTGACATTTATTTATATTAATTCACCGTCGCCTTGCGACACGTCCACTTGTTTTCATATCACTTCATTTTCTTGGTTTAACATGGCCCGAGGCCAACAAATAAACAGGCCCGAAATCTGGGCTAAAGAACTGAACTGATTCAACACAATAAATAGCCACTTATAAGGATTTGGTTGAAACGTGAATATTAGGGGTTCAGAACATCACCCCAAAACCTACTTAAAAGAGAATATATAATGAATAGAATAGAACAGGGTGTAAGATAGAAGTGTGGAATAGAGTACACTGTAGTGTGACTACAACAACAGGAATGAGTGATTCGGAACCCCCATCAACTGCAGTTGACAGATACGTCATTCTGGTTTACTCAAATGCGTTCACAGCCGATTTATGAGTTTACCAAAATCTGGCGGTAAACTAGCCATTATTTACACACTTCACCTGAAATCCCATGAAACGTGTGAAAGTAAATTCACATCGGCTGCTTCACGCAAGTCCAGTCCACTTTCCGCACACTTTGACTTCGCAGTGAAAGGTCTCAGGTGAATATAAATACGTGCGAAACTGTCAAAAAATCAGCTCCCTAATGACAGCAAGCGTTTGCACCAAATTTACATCACTAGGCGTTTTAATTTGTCTACATTTTGGGCAGCGTGTGCACCGCTTGAAGCATGGACTAAAAGACTCTTGCACCATAACAGTATAAATACTTAATTAGGTACGTAAATACCATAGTTGTTAAAACGTATTTACGTTTACTCAAAAAGTACGTATACTTGGGTACTGAGTAAATACTCAGCTTTTACGTATTTTTTTTGAAAGTACTCGAGTACAGAAAACGTATTTCAGAAAGGGTTTTTTTATAGGCTTTTTCAAGGGATAGATGGGGAAAAGGGAGAAAGAAGCGAAAAATAGGGAGAAAAAATTCTCAAAATAGCTTAAAATGGCAAATAACACATGAACTAATGAATTTGAAGGTTAAAATGGTCAAAAAGGTACGACAATTAGTTATTTTGAGTGAAAATCAGGGCAAAATTCCCCAAAATAGCCACTTTTACATTTTCTGGGCGGAAAAGTATTTTACTCATGTTTACTCATGAGTAAAAGTTAAAAAAATTACTTTACGTTTTATGTACTCTTAACGTTTACGTATAGTTTGAAAAAAGTTCAGTACTTTTAACAACTCTAGTAAATACCTGGCCGACTGCATGCTATGCATCATTCTGATAGAAACACTCCATCATGACGCCATCGTTAATAAAAATAAAGTTATTCAAAAAAGCGTTCCAGGAAAAAACATTTGTCGTTTGTACGCGACTATGCCGTTTTCTTTGTTAAATTGTGATTTTTTGTGAATGTGCATGCATAAGTATCTTGCTGGCGCGTTATCTACTAAGACATAAGTAATTTTGGACACATACTTTGCGGTCAGCCGAGTATACATAATTATATTTTAACAGAAAAAGCACTAGCTAAGCACAGCAGACCTAAACGATGTATTGCGTGGCAAGACATACATACAGGGGTGGGCATTTTCAGTTACCGCTGGAAAAACGCGATAGCTTGAGCTACGGTTGAGCTATCACAGTGAAATTTTAACACAATAGAGTAGACTTCATAGGACACCTATTCTGAAGTTTGCAACCCAAACGGCCACATTTTGGGTGAGTTGTGGAACACACAGTTTTTAGTGTAATTTTGTGACATGACCCCCTTTATCTCGGGGGACTGTTTGAGAAAAAAAAGAATTTTGTCGTGGCCCCAACCCCAAACCACAACATATTTACTCAAAGGGCATCAAAATCAGTCAATGTACGACAGAATGGGACGACACCAAAGACCGGTGACCCCCCCCCTCAAATGCCACCCTCGATTTATCCTATCGGTGACGCCAAGTCACAAAATTTCACTAAAAACTGTGTGTTCCACAACTCACCCAAAATGTGGTCGTTTGGATTGCAAACTTCAGAATAGGTGTCCTATGGAGTCTACTCTATTGTGTTAAAATTTCACTGTGATAGCTCAACCGTAGCTCAAGCTATCGCGTTTTTCCAGCGGTAACTGAAAATGCCCACCCCTGTATTTATTTACACCGTATATCCTCGAAAATACCCCAGGCCCAGACCCATTATTATTTCATCATCAAAAATTCAGGGAGCGGTCCCAGACACTGTAAAATGTCCTGTAAAACGGAAAATTTCGTTTTACTTTTTTACCGGTCATTTGAAATTTTCCATGACTTTGGACACTTTCGCATGGCATTTGACATTTTACAGGGTCTGGGATTGCTAACAGGTGACTAAATTAAATTAAAACCAACGACAAATTTACGTAATCAGGTGTGAGCAACTTTAGAAACCGAACTTAAAATATTTATATATGCAGCAGAAAAAAATGGAATGACAAGCTGACAATTGAGGCGTCAAATTCTAAAAGTCGACAAGTCCAAAATATGATAATTTCGAATTAGGTCCGGAAACGTCATCTGGGGCTACTCCCGCACATTTTTCATTGTTTTCCTCAAATGTTTTGATCTCACATGCCCCTATATTTATGAAAGTGTCAAATTGGACACTTTTGGAGAAAAATGCTAAAAAATTTAAGCACGTAGTTGATAAGTCCACTTAGTTTCGGGCCTAAAGTCGACAAGTCCTGCACTTTGAAGGAGGGGGGGGGGGTTAATTCGAGGAAATACGGTATGACGAGATACATCGGTTGTTAATATGCTATTTAGAATGTGCCCAAAGCAGGAATTACAGCCATGTAAATACTAGCGTACTATTAGCAATATTAGAAACTAAATATCAATGCTAAATATCAAATTCTATACTTTTTACATAAATCAAGTCACTTTCCTTGTCACCAGTTCCGGTGTACGTAAATCAAACGATCACATCCCATCGCGTATACTCGGCGTACATGATACTCTGCCCTCGCACTGATTTATGTCTCGTGTTGGAAGCGTGCCAATGATCATTAAATCATGCGATTTCCGTGAAAAGATGAAAAAAATTCATCGATGTGTATATGTTAATGAATAACACTATAACAACAATCAATTTTGTGATCTTTTTATGAAACTCGCACGCGTTAACCATCGTTGGCACACTTCCAGCTGGAACCACGCGTGCAAGGTGTAAAGTAAGCAGAGTATATCAGTTTCGTGACATTTTTTTTACGACAGTAAAGTTGTTTTAACGAGTATAACTATATAAGAGAACGGGAAAAATCGGATGACAAGCTGACAATCACTGAGTGAGCAGAATCATCTAAAACAACATGGAGAAAATTAGGCCCAGATTTTACTAGGGAGGCAGATTTGTGCGCTTCCGCCAGGCGTCCGACCCGACATACCCGGCACTCTTGTTGAAATGAGATATAGCGTATTTCCTCGAAATACCCCAGGGGTTTTTTTTTTCAGAGTGGAAATTTTGAGGGGGTATTTCGAGCGGGGTTTATATTTTCGCCAGAAATTTTCGTAAATATCCTAGTAAAGAATGGGCTTTTGCATACCCAAAACTGGTCATAACTGTCACCAAACGGAACGTATTAGAACATACTCAATTAAATGGTTATTTAGCTATACATACCCTATGTATAGCTGCGATGAAATTTGGCCCCAATAAATAGGTAAATCATGTATAATACATTGAATACATGATGTAAGTCATTCAAGACGGGGGGTATTTCGAGGGGGGTTTATTTTTTCCTCAGCTCGAAAACACCTGGGGGTATTTCGAGGGGGGGGGGGGTTCGAGTTTCGAGCCCTACCTGTCTTCCTAATAAAATTTCGAATTGCCGGGCACGCCCATCATCAACTTGCCTTCCGGGCATGCCTTCCTAATAAAATCTGGGGACAGGTGCCAATTCCGCAAGCGGAGTAGTAAAAATGCCATTTATAAGTATTTACGTAATTTGAGAAGTGGCAAGTCAATAGACATGGCTAATAAAAGACGAATGACAAGTTGCGTGAGCTAAATTGAAAGAATATGTGAAATAACCATTCCTTTGATTTCATTTGTCAAGTTTTTGAATTTGATTTTTTTCTCAAATGTAACACTTGTCATTTGTCTCTTCAGTTGCTACTTATAAAATGATTTGCATTTTCACTTGCTATTCTCAATCAAATTATTTACTTGTCACTTCTAAGCATAGGCGGCGCAATGTCCCAATATGCACTTGTGACATTCACATTAGCCAAATTTTCACCTTGTGACACCTTTTTATCAGAGTCCTTATATGAAGTTGGCAGCTGGCCAAAAATTTCGAAATTGCTATAAATATGAAAAAAATTGGCTAAAAATAGGTATATAACCATGTATATAGATGAAAATAGTGATTATAAAGGAGAAAATTGGCAAAATGGACCAAATGTTAGCGATTTTGAGCTCATTTTGAGCTCATACTCTCTTTGTACAATATGTGCTTGTGAATGTCACAATGTGACAGTGAAATTTCTGCTTGTGACACCAAAAAGTCCGCTTGTGACATTCACAAGCGCACAAGCACTTACGCCGCCTATGCTTCTAAGACATACTTTCACTTCTCCACTGGCGGAATTGACCACATGTCAAACCATTTTCACTGCTAGCACTCCAAAAATTGACGGGTTTTTAGAATATGTAATTTCATGATTTCATAAAATCTTTCGAGTAAAAATATAATCAAATTTCTCTGTAAAAGTAAAACCATAAATAGATAAAATTAGATTAAAAAGGAACGATATATTAAAAAATAAATGCGATATTGTTGAAGTTTCTCATCAATAATAATATAAATATCATAAACACGCTCTTTCCCTAAAAACTATGGAATAATGAAAATATATGAAAAGAATTTATCTTTTTATACCTGTCTAAAATATATAAATTTCATGATATTTTTGGAATGCTAGCCACCGCATAAGCTCATCAGTCATTAAGCAATTTTAACGATGAAAATCGAAATCTTTCAACAGTTTTAATGGGTGGGCAAAGTATCAGTGCAAATCTAAATACCTATTTGCACCTGCAGATGCAGTAATCCCAAAAGCGTAAAAAATCATTTAAAAAGAATTTCACGATGACTTCACGAAATATGACAAGTTAGTATTCTTTCTAATTACCTAGAGAAAACACACAAATTAGTAAATAGATGCAGTGTGTTCACGCAGGCACTATTTACATTTCGATAAACATCATGTTTAGCACAAATCTAGAAAGTATAAATCTCTTTTTCGGTTGGACTTACCTAAATACCTAGTTATAAACGGGTACCCGAACCCTGTAAATTCCCATAATTGCAAGCAGATCGTATGTTCAATTCGAAAAAGTGATTTTTTGCATTTGTCCTGCTCATCGATCGAAATTTAATGATCGGGAAATACAGGGCTCAGTTCCAACTGGAATAAAAATCCGCGCCTACCCAATAAATAGAACACAAGGCGAAATTCTGCCAAATACGTATTTAAATACGCGGCGGGTACGCAAATCGAACACTATATCGTGACTATGGTATGTTCCTTAATAACCGAATAAAATGGCGCGTGCCTGTCGAACGCCTGTCCATTATTGGCGCCGAAATCTCGCCCGGCCGGCGCCAAACCGTGCGCCAGTCGCGCCTTGGCGTCGCCATGGCCCTGCGCCACTCGCACCATGGAAAAGGCGTTGTGGTTGGCGCAATTGTCCTGCCGCCCGTCGGGGGAGCAGCTGAGCAGCGCGACGCACTCGGCGGCGCTCCGGTCGCCCAGGGGGCAGTCGCGCACCCTGTAAAGTGCCCTGTAAAGTGGCGAATGTCACGTAAAGTGTCAAATGCGATGGAAAATGTCCTGGTGCCAATTCCGGACCCTGTAAAGTGCCCTGTAAAATGTCAAATGTCATACGATGTGTCAAAAGTCATGTAAATAAACCTGAAAAATGGCAAACGTGTTTGCCATTTTGCAGGGGATTTACAAGACTTTGACGCTTTGCATGACATTTGACAGGGCATTTTACAGGGTCTGGGACTGCCCCCAGGAGAATGGCAAAAAATGTTCGTTTGCCATTTTCCAGGGCATTTTCCATCACATTGACACTTTTCATCACATTCTTCAACTTCCAGAACATTTCACAGAGTGCGCGACTGCGACCAGTCGGTCTACGGCGGCCGTCCGGCACTCCACCCCGTTCCAGGCGTCCGCGCCGCGCACCAACACCGTACTGGTGCTGGTGCCGGTGCCGGCGGCGTCCTTGCCCGGTCTGGCGTCGAGCAACGTGATGGCGTCGCGTTTGCACGCCGCGTAGGCGGGCGAGTGCGCGCCGGATGCGAATTTGGGCAGGGGGCGGCCGTTGCCGCCAGCCGCGCTGCCCACAGAGCGGACGGAGGGGCTCTGAAGGTTGATGAGGGGGGGTTGAGATTTTGTTGGGTTGTGATTTGAAGGTGAGACTAGGGTGTCAAAAGGGGGTGCACTGATACGCACATCTGCCCGTTACGCACATTTGCCCATTTTTTTCACTTGACACTTTTTCAAGTGATTTTCAGATATGAGTGAAGTGAAAAACGCTGCGCAATGACATTAGTGAACTTTTTTCACTTCACTCATATCTGAAAATCACTTGAAAATGTGTCAATTGAAAAAAACGGGCAAATGTGCGTAACGGGCAGATGTACGTATCAGGCCTGCCCCTGTCAAAAGGCTTTTTTCAAACGGAAAACGGAAAGGTGAACAAATTTTCATTTGACGAAAATCGGAATCGTTAAAATTGAAAAATAGGTAAAACTTTTCCGCCTGAAAACGATAACGTAAATTTTTTCAGTTGACCGAAAACGTACTGTCCTGTGGAAAATGGAAACGGAAAAAGGAAAAAGGAAAACGGAAATTTGACACCCTAGTTGAGACGGACTTGGTAAATAAAACAGCTCTAGCTAGAGACAAAAGATGAGAGAGGCAAAGCCCAGCGTTCAGCGATCGCCCAGCTGCCAGTCCCTGCCCGCACATTGTAAAGTGTCATGTAAAGTTACAAATATCATGCAAAATGTTATCTAAAATTCTAAAAAAGAAAAATATTTATTACTGAACTTTCGACATTTTGCATGACTGTCCCCAACTGCCAGTTCCAAACACTGTAAATGTCAATGTCATCTAAATGTCAAATGCCCAGTAATATTATTCTTTTTTTTCACGATAAATCTGGCATTTTTTATAACACTTTTCACGACATTTGACATTTTTCATGGCATTTTAAAGGGTGCGGGGCTGGTCGTGGGACTGGTCTCAGCAGAGATTTAAGCGTGATTCTTTATTGTTGTTCGTTACTAAAGCACCGTGTATCCTCGAATAATGCCCCGTGTCAACTGAAATTGTAGTGTGCCGTAAATACAACAGCTTTTCGCTGTCGTTCTTTGTTTTAAAGCATATTTAGTGAAATGAATTGATAGAAAATTGAGATTTTTGTCGAAAAAATAATCCCACCCCCCTGAATATCCGCCTCGAAAAGCCGCTCGTCAAAAAAGTCTGACGAAAAAATCATTCCACGGGGGCATAATTCGAGTAAATACGGTACTCATTTTTCGAATAAAGTAAATAAAGTTTTCACAAATGTGCCTGTATCTAACCCAAACAAATTGATAGAAATTTCGAGGATATACGGTAAAACTATTCTACAGCTACCTACACCACAACTGGGTAAATAGATGAAGCAGCAGATCATTTTGCACTCGATAAACAGATAAATATAGGCGCTGCACACACTAGTTTACTAACGGTAAACTAAGAATCTGGTAAACTCATTTTTCAGATTCTGAGCGCATCTGAGTTTACCGGAATGTGTTATTTTTTGTCTTCGTCAACTGTAGTTGACGAACAGCTCATTCCGGTAAACTCAGATGCGCTCAGAAGCTGACAAATCAGTTTACCAAATTCTAAGTTTACCGTTAGTAAACTAGTGTGTGCGGCTCCATAATAGCAGTAGCAGCAAATTTTTAGCAAAGATTTCTAAAAAAAGCTCAATAAAAGGACTGGACAACATTACCGGCGTTATTAATTCCTGCAGATTAGAAAGTATTTTGAAGAGCAAACCATCACCTAGTACTTACTAGTGATTGATGTAAATAAAAGCGCAACGGCGCTGGCGTCTGACGCCAAACCAACAAGCGTCATGGCGCAATACTGTAGCGCCATGGCGCCATTCCTTGACTAGTCTAGGCTAAGGGCGCCAAAGCAAATGGCACCGTGGCGCTATTGGCGCTTAAAACGCCTGACGCCATTGCACTGTGGCGTTATCCCTTGGCGCACTCTTTCTGTGACGCCATTGGCACCTGACACGCCCTTTTTCAACAGTTACAACTTGCACCTCAATGTGTCAATGACGATGCACCGTTATTAGCTCGATTCGAACGAAATATTCGAGGCGTCTACTTCTAGAAGTCGACAAGTCCACAAAATGCGATTTTGAGTAAATCGCATTTTAAGTTTCCGATCCAATTCCAGGCTCATCCTGCGTGTCCAATTTGGCTCTCTCGCGCCTACATTTAAGTTCCAAATGTTGACAATAAAGTATCAAATTTTCAGCCCCTTCTCTCAACGTATACGTGAAAAATGGGGTGTCCATAAAATTCCATTTGGACAGAGCAAAACTCTTTTTTTTTGGGGGGGGGGAAATGGACTTGTCGACTTCTTGCACTAACAAACATTTTTGTTCCTGGCCTGGATGATTCTCCCTTATGGGCAATTTATGGATTTGTCGACTTTTAGAAGTAGCTGTCCATGACGGACACATCACATGTCTTGCTATTTTTTCCCAACAAATAGGATGAAAAGGATGGAGTTGTCAGACTTCTTGCTCTAGACTAATTGGACTTGTCGACTTCTTGTTGAATTTTTTTGTTGCATTTTTCACAAAAAATGTCAAAATTGGCACTATGCCATATGGGCATGTGAGGTCAAAAAATTTATGGAAAATTATGAAAAATGGGAGTAGCCCCAGATGACGTTTCCGGGCCCAACGCAAAATTTCCATATTTTGGACTTGTCGACTTTGGAAGTAGACGCCTCATTCACAGCAAAAATTGGTGTGTGGATGCGCGGTGAAGCGTCGGGAAGTGTCTTCACGCCAACACTTCCCGAACGCTTCACCAAACTGCCAGCGCTTCCACACACATCACGAAAATCTGCGTGAAAGCACTTCACGCTTCTTAATATAGCGCTCCCACGCAAATGTATACGCGGGGGAAGCGTGTAAGCGCCAGCGCAGCAGAGTTGTTAAAAGGTACGTTCGTTTACTCGAAAAATACGCGTACGCGAGTACGTGGTAAATACATTTACATATACTTTTCAAAAAAATACCGTACGCACTTGTACGCGTACACTTTCAAAGCGTACGCGTACGGAAAATGTATTTGTACCACTACAGTATTTGTTACAGTCTGAAATGTTTCATAAAAGGCTGTAAAATGTGAAATAATGCATGAAAATGATAAATAAATTGATCTAAAGGTGAGAACAGCGGTGTTTTCTAATGCTCAACAGTGAGAGCTCTTTCAAAAAAATTTTTTACACTTACACTTTTTTTTAACACTTTCCTAGGTATTTTTAAAATACCTTACACTTTTGGTATCCATACTCAAAATTTGGAAAGTGTATTTACACTTACACTTACACTTTCCAAAAATACCGGTATTTTAACAACTCTGGTGTAAGCGTGTGGAAGTGCGCCGCTTCACGCGCATCCAGCCCGCTTCCACACGCATCACGGATAAGTTTTTTGCTGTGATTTATATCGTGTTCAAATCACGTCGACTCAACGATTCGAAAACAGATCGGATGAAACTGTCAATATTAAATACAAAAAATGTCCCAAAAACACGTATCGTAAATCCTCGAATAAGACCCAGGGGAGTTATCTTTTGTCAGAGTTTTTGAGGGGGAGTTATTCAGGGAGGGTTCATCACGGAGCAGTGGACTGATTCAAGGGGGTGTTATTCAAGCAGGCCTTATTCAAGAATATACGTTCAGTAACTGCACAATGCAAACGCACCTTAACACTGATATTCTCAGCATTGTGCATCCTGTGCTGATCTGCAGTGACCAATTGCAGCAGTTTTTCCCTTGTACTCGACCGGCCCATGCACTCTCTGAAGGTGTCTCTAAAACTGTTGCAGAACTTGTAGTAGATCATGAAGTTGATGCTGCTATTGCACACCACCAACAAGTTGGACAGGTCGATCATGAATTTCAACACTATGCCAATGTCCCAGGATTCGAGCATATTGACTATTAAACTCAAGGTGTTGCAGAAAATGAACAGGAACACAACTAATATGAGACTTATGGCCCCTTCTGGCTCTTCAAATTCCGTCTCGCCCTCCACGGGGGGCGGGGGGTGCATTCGCATGGACCACAAACGCCACAAAATAGTGGCGTTTAGTAGGACTAGTAGGGTTAAGGGCAGCACTGTCATTAGAATGGTGTACAGATACGTGTAGAATATTACGTAGTAGGTGGGGTTCATGCCTGGGGGAGGGGGGAGGGGTTTATTTTTTTTTTTTTTACATTATTTTTGAGTGTAATTAGTGCGTGTGAAAGACTTTATTGTGTGCGCGCTGCTCGCACCGGAAGAAAAATGAGAAGGAACTCTGAACTATTTAGTACTCAAATAGCTAGGCAAAAAGCACAAAATAGTGAATTTTTAAAGGTATGAAAATTAGTGATTTTCAGGGAAAATTGGTGCAAAATTGCCCAAAAATACTCACTTTTCCAGTGACAAAAGTATTTTACTCACATTTACTTATGTGTGAAAGTAAAAAAATGTACTTGACGTTTTATGTTCTCAGGGGGTGGATGAGTAAAAAACAACTTTATATTTACATACACCGTATTTCCTCGAAACATCCCCGGGGGTGATTGTTTCGGAGTGATAATTTTGAGGGGGAGATAAACGAGGGGGGGTATTTCGAGGAAATACGGTAGGTACATTGTAAAAGTTCAGCACTTTCAACAACTCTGTTGTGCATTGGAGGGTGGTTTACACGAACAAATACGGTCAAGTTTCCCAAATCTCTACTCTCCCAATGAAACCAGTCCAATTCCAAACCACCAAAAACCAACGAAAAGCGGTCACGGTGAGCCTGGTGATGACCACGTTCCAAGTGGGCTGGAAGCAGGTGTAGCGCTGCAGCTCGAACCAGTGCGGCATGTTGTAGCCGACCGCGCAGCACGCGATCGTGATCATCACAGTCACTGCGATCGAAGTGCGGCACAGTTGACGCCTGCGGTGGGGGGGGGGGGGGTTGTTTTGGGCTTCTTTTTTTTTTTTTGGGGGGGGGGGGGGTAGGGCCTCTGGCTATTTACACGCAATACTTTTCTACCGTTATTTAAACAAATAGAAACAAAAAAAAATTAGCTTTGAACGCATTGAGTTTACCAGGGGGCAGAGCCTGTAAAAGACCCTGTAAAGTGTGAAATGTTATGTAAAAGACCCTGTAAAGTGTCAAATGTCATGTACAGGACCATGTTAACTGTCATGATATGTAAAAATGTGAACTTCAAGTCTTTAAAAAACGTGATTCTGCCTTTTTCATCCATTTTCAGCCAAAAACTCCAGCAATTCAACTCAGCCAATCAGCCAGCCAACCGACCTGAATCTGAGCGGGAGCACGGTGGCAATGAACACGTCCGCGCCGGCGGCCACGGTCGCGTACACGGACACGGTCTGGGCCGTGCGGCTGATCGGGTACACCACCGGCGTGGCGTAGCTGCGGGGGGACACGGTCATGTATGGTTGGAATTGGGGTGTCATCTTTCCGTTTTCCGTTTTCCGTTTTCCGCAGACTAAAATTTTTCCGTTTCTGTTTTCGATAAAAGTTTTTTTGACGCCCTAGTTTGAATGAAGCACCTGGAAAAGTATTGGAATTTTTTAAAGCCGTGTTCACATGGGCTGGGTTGCCAGTTTCCAACTATCGTTTTGTCGTGAAAATTGGATATTTGATTTGTCTGATGGCTAACGATGGTAAACTATGTTGAAAAAGTATTTGAATTTTTAAGTGTTTTTTTCCTAACAGACTTTTCGGATTTCGAATTCTTTCAGACAATTGTTTTAGAATTCTCGAATATTAGTTTGCCATCGTTTGTGATGGCGAAAACATGAGAACGAGTAAAAAGCTCATTGCGTTATTTTTCACTCTGAAACACGTTCCAGTTCAGTTGACTTTTTCCTTTCACGTCAGACTTTTATAATTCCGCACCCAAAAAGTTTCTCACGCAGAACCAGACGACAGTACCTAATTTTCCAGTCTGTCAAGTGCCAATATAATATGTTATATGCAAATTACATATATATCACGCGATTGAACTGATTACTGAATCACTGGTTGGCAAAAAACTAAGCAACCAATAAGCGGCGTTGTTAGACTCTTATAATTTTCACGTTCACAACTAATTACCGTATTTCCTGGAAAGCACCCCGGGGGTTTATTTTTGATTGTGCAAATTCTGAGGGGGTAATCGAGGGAGGAGGCATTTCGAGGCGGGTGATTATTTCGCCAGAATTTTTTCAACTCCCAGTACTAATGAGTCGTTTGTAACGTACGCAGAAATACAAAAATGCAACAATAAAGACAAATACCATAACCACCATATGATTAAATAAAAGTGAAAAAATGAATGCATGTAAAGTAAAGTATTATAGTTGGTATAAACCGTGTTCTAACGTAACACAATTAGTGATGGAATGGCGCCATGGCGCTGGCGTCATTTGAGGGGGGGGGGGGTGCACTGATACGCACATCTGCCCGTTACGCACATTTGCCCGTTTTTTCACTTGACACTTTTCCAAGTGATTTTCAGATATGAGTGAAGTGAAAAACGCTGCGCAATGACATTAGTGAACTTTTTTCACTTCAATCATATCTGAAAATCACTTGAAAAAGTGTCAAGTGACAAAACGGGCAAATGTGCGTAACGGGCAGATGTGCGTATCAGGCCTGTCCCATTTGAGGGCGCCAAACGGCACCGCGCCATGGCGCCATTGGCGCTTGGCGCCCCTTTTTCTGACCTTTTTCCATCACTAAACACAGTCATAGTTTTTAACGTGCGTTCTGCATTGCCCGGATCACAAACCGCAGTTTTTGCCAATTACATTCTATTTACACCGATTTCGAGGAGGGGGGGTATTTCGACGAAATACGGTACTTTGAATTACCTGTGCAAGTCTGAAATCCAGGGGTAGTCGCACTCGCCCACGAGCACGCTGTACAGGAACAGGGCAGTGGTGCAGATGCAGATGTCCGACGTGGCCAGCCCCGTCAGGTACACGTTGAGCGAGCATCGCATCCGCGGCCTGTGATTGTGTGTATGTGTGCAGTGGGTATTGGGTATTTGGGTATCTGGGTATTTGAGTATTTTGTGATTGGAACAGAAATGAGTGTTTTTAGTTTGTAAACTGTTATTTTACTCGTTTACAGGCATGCTCTTTTTGCAAGTTCTTCGCAGAGCGTTGCACAGACGGCATTTTACTTTAACTTTACTTAAAGCAGAGCGTTGACTTTACAGCGCTTCTGGTGTATACGTAGTCCAATTTCTACTTTTCATATTCCGGTCAAATGAAGTAAAAATTTGTCGATTAAGTAGATTGCCGAAGTATAAAAAATAACAAAAAATACATAGTAAAAATAATAATAGTATTTAACAAATTTATTCACATTTCTTTTCGTATGTGTTTACCGTTTAGTTACTTTTTCGTTTGTTTTATATTTGTATCTGAAAGAAACACTTTACTTGAAACTGCAAAACAATGTGCAATTATGTCAATATTCATGGGAAAAGCACTAGGAAAACTTATTACAAATCTGCCATCCACCCACCAAACCTCCAAAAAATCAAACCAACTTGATAAAAAAGCGCCCCGCCAAAGCGCACGCACCTGGTAAAAACGAGCTTCGACAGGACGTTCATCACGACGCCGCTAATAGCCACGGCGGGCAACAGCACGCCGATCACGAGCACGTTGAACGTCCTGTGCGCCTTGTCGCCCGTGGACGCGTTGGCCGCTTTGAAGCACTCTTGCAGACAGGGGATCTCGCCCATGAAGTCGTCCTCTGCGCTCACGTTGTATAGGGTACCGTTGAAGGGCACGGTGTCGTTGTAGCCGTGGCTGACGCTGGGCAACGTGATCGATTCGGTGGTCAGCGACATTTTTGGGGGGTTTTGTTTCTGTTTGTTTGTTGTTTTTTTTTTGGGGGGGGGGGTTGAGGGCTTCGTATTCAGATTTTATTTTTGACGTCCAGTGCTGGTTTTTAGTTGAATTTTCCCCTTGGTTGGCAGTTTGCCAGCGTGAATTCTATTGGAATTACTAGAATAACTGGTAGCATTTTTATCCGTTCTGGTCGTGAATGCAATGTATATATGTAGGTATGTAATAAATATGATAACTAGATTATATAGATCATATGCGGTTTGGATACTAATACCCGAAGTGTAGATTATACAGTGTATTTGCACAAGTATAATTCTACATCCACATAGAGATAAATATTTATAGAACTAGATAGATAATCTTTTTATTGTTCTGAAATGAAAATGCATTTTACTGCGTGATTGATTTATTTATGTTCTTTCGCAGTTTCTAAATTTTCAGAAAATAAAACTATTTCTAATTAAGCATGTTAGTCAATTTCATCAATAAAGATATTTTACGTTATAACTAGTGATGTAAAGGCACCGGGGCACCGGTGCCCCGGTGCTGGGCACCGAAGGGCACCAGCACCGGTGCTGGTGCGGTGCCATTGCAATCGTCAGGGGTGCCATGCCGGTGCCGGTGCCATTTTTTTCAGAATAGCACCGGTGCCGGTGCGGTGCGGTGCCATTTTTCTGCCAGTGCCAAAGGTGCTAGCACCAGGGCCAAAGTCAAAGGCACCGGGAAAGGCACCGGCCAAGGCTTCATTTGCTGTGCAATTTTGTCCACAGTATGTGCTTATTCATATTTCAAAAAACAGCGATATATTTACCCAACCGTTTTTGCTTATTTTGTAACCCTCCCATCAAGTAAATATACCTTCTGTGAAATCCATTATACCCGATACGTGATCTGATGAGCGAATCTAAAATTTTGTTGTATTTTAAATCATTTTTATATTTTTTATTTATCTTACTTTTTTGTTCAAAATTTGTTGTCAGTTTATGACAGAGAAAGTTCCATTCTCTGTACAGCAACGACTCCAATCAGTAGACAATAGTGGCTATGGACATTGTAGTGAATTAAATATGTTATCTTGCATTTGTAATCATTGTAATTGCTTCATAAAAGTGATTGCCACATCATTCTGATAATTTTAAGTGCTCAACCATCAAAATCGGTTGAAAATTCATGGAGATATGCACTTCCAAAGGTGAGACCACTGAGAAACTGCCCGATATTTACTTCAGAAATTCCAGCCCGGTGCGGTGCCTTTCGGTGCTAGCACCGGCAACCCGCCGGTGCCCTTCGGTGCCGGTGCCATTTTTTCCAAAAGGCACCGGTGCCGGTGCGGTGCGGTGCCATTTTCCGGCCGGTGCCCCAGGGTGCAGGTGCCCTTTTCATGTGTTGCCAAAGGTGCCGGTGCGGTGCGGTGCCATTTTTCCCGGTGCCTTTAACATCACTAGTTATAACTTTCCAAATAAATAATCCCATTGTGAGACCACTATGTGAAACCACTACCACTATAGTGAAATAATAATAGACATTTAGACTAGATTCAGGTGGGTTATGGTAGACTTGTAATAGCACAGCAAACCACGAAGTGCGTCAAAACGTGGTGTGGGTGGGAGCAAAGAAAATTTTCTAATTATGCTAAGATGCTTAGAAGTTTTGAACCGAACAGTTTTCATCTGTCTACATATGTACATAACAAATGAAAGCATAAATTTATATTAGAACGCCTAGACGTCATGAACTTACAGCATTTGCTTGAATAAATCCGCCCTGTAAGACGAGTGAAAAAAAAATATTCCCCCCTTGAATAAATCCCCCTTAAATCATATAATCAATTTGTTATATCCAATGAATACAAAAACCGTATTACCTCGAATTATCTCCCTTCGAATTACCCCCCCCCCCCCCTCAAAATGGGCTGGGGAAATAATAAACCCCCCTCGAAATAACCCCCCCTTCGGAATGATGTACGTCATGTACGTAAAAAATACGTCATGTATGCAATGTACATGATGTATGCTACAACTAATTTGCATTGCAGCTACACATAGACTAGTTTGTGTACCTATCTACGTTTTTATGTCCAAATATACCCCGTTTGGACACATTTATTACCTGTTTTGGGTACGCAAATGCCTACTTTTTACTGCGATCCTTATGAAAATTTCTGATGAAATAATAAACCCCCCCTCGAATAAACCCCCGTCAAATTTTGCTGGCGAAATAATAAACCCCCATGGGTGTATTTCGAGGTAATACGGTATCATGTTTATGTGTTAATAAAGCATATTTTGTGGAATGAGTTTATAGAAACACGTTTGAAACTTTGGACTAAATAATAATCCCTCCTCGAATCCCCTTGAATAAATGCCCTTGAAAAAAATTCCCCCTTGAATACTTCCCCTTCAAAAAAGTCTGACTAAAGATAATTCCCCAAGGGATTTATTCGAACAAATTCGGTAGTTTATATTCGTCAATGGATTTAAGCAGATTGTTATGCAAATGTGGATGTGCAACTCAAGGCTTCGAGGTAAAAATCGTTTTAAACATACTCCCGTTAGAATGAAGTGAACATTTTGAATACGAATTGACAATTGTGTCACAATTGGGATGGGACTGGGATAAAAAAATCTGCCCTAAAACCAAAATCATACTTAAAAAATGGCATTTAACAGCTGATGATTTTCAATTTTCCAGCTGATAATATCCAAAGACACTTCAAAAGCAATCACTGCAGCGTCGCTTTAAGTTATCTGAAAAGCGCAGCGAGTAAATGCCGGATGGATGTACAAAACATACATACACATGTAGGGTAAAATCAATGATAAAATTCTTTAGGCCACAGTCGTTAAAACGTATTTACGTTTACTCGGAAAATACGTATACTCGAGTACTGAGTAAATACGTTTCCTCGAAAAATATACCGGCACTAACAAAAAAATTTTTTCTACATTATCTGTATGTACTCAGGGGTGAGTAAAAACTAAATACTTTATGTTTACGTTTACTTTGAAAAAAATTCAGTACTTTTTCAACAACCCTGCTCTAGACTCTAAATGTATGCAAACGGAATGTGGAGTGCATGCTTCTGTGCGACATTATTAATAGGTCAGTATGACAAAAAAAACAATTTTTGAACATGAATCCAAATCTGCAAAAAAATTTAGGGGAGTAAGGCAAAAACTGTGAGTTTCGAGTCACACCCATAGGCGGCGCAAGGTCCCAATTTGCACTTGTGACATTCACATTATCCAAAATTTCACCTTCTGACACCTTTTTATCGGAGCCTTTATGTGATGTTGGCAGCCAGCCAAAAATTTCGAAATCGCTATAAATATAAAAAATTGGCTAAAAATAGGTATATAACCATCCACCGTATTTCCTCGAAATAGCCCCCTTGAATAAACCCCCCTCGAAATACCTCCAGGTGTTTTCGAGCTGAGGAAAAAAATACCCCCCTCGAAATACCCCCGTCTGGGATGACGTACATCATGTATGCAAACGTAAATACATGATGTATTTATTGAAGCCAATTTGCATCTCAGATACACATATACCTACTCTAATTTGTGTACTGATGTACGTCTATATACCCGATATGTCCCGATATATCCTATTTTCTCACTTTTATAACCAGTTTTGCATATGAAAAAACGTATTCTTTACTATGAACTTCTGACAAAATAATACCCCCCCCCCGAATAAGACCCCCCAGAAATACACCCCCCTCAAAAGTTCCACTCTGACAAAATAAACCCCCTGGGGCTATTTCGAGGAAATACGGTATATACCGTATTACCTCGAATTATCCCCCCTTGAATTAACCCCCCCCCCCCCTCGAAATACCCCCCCTAAAATTCAGCTGAGGAAATAATAACCCCCCCCCCTCGAAATACCCCCCCCCCTAACATTGAGTGTAAAGAGAACGTACATGATAAATACCGCAGTTTGTGATCTGTACAACGCAGAACACACGTTAAAACTGAAGATTGAGTGATGTTAGGGAAGGGTTTATGTGTATATACAGTTATATATACCTATAAAGACATATACATCCATGTAATTGTTCGATTTTTCTACGTCCGAGTATGGGGAATTTCCGAAAATTTCTGGCGAAATAATAGACCCCCCTCGAATAACCCCCCCCCCTCGATTTATCCCCACTCAAATTTTGCGGGCGAAATAATAAACCCCCTGGGGGTATTTCGAGGTAATACGGTAGGTAGATAAAATAGCGATTATAATGGTGAAAATATGCAAAATGGAGCAAATTTTTAGCGATTTGGAGCTAATTTTGAGCTTTTGTAATTGTAATTTTGTGACTCACACCGTCGAGTTTTTGTGTCGAAATTGTGACACAATTTTCCCGTCGAGTCGAGTCTTTTAGCATCCATTTTTGCCCTACATTAGTAATCGAAAAAGCGTCAGCCTTTTGGCGCAAAGCCAATAGCGCCACAGCAAAGTGGCGCCAAGCGTCAAAAGCGCCATGGCGCTTTTTGCTTTGGCAACGCCAAAGAGTTATGATTTAGTAATGAGTTACGCCAAAGCGCCTGCGCTTTTCCATCACTACCCATAAGTTATGATTCGTGTCAACTTGAATTTTTAGCCCTACTTTTTTTAGTCTGGGTTCAAATATTTTCAAAGTGATACGCTCCCCCAGAGGGATAGACAGCTAAAAAGTTTTATGGGGGTGGTGTAGGGCGCCGGTAAGCGCGGATTAATTTTATAGGCTTCGTCAAGTTCAGAAGACTAAAAGGGGAAAAGTCGCTGAAGCTAGACGGAATTAACACCCCCCCTCCCCCGAAATACCCCCAGGTCGGAGGGAGCTGGGGGAAAATAGACCCCTCTCGAAATACCCCCACCCAAATTGAGTGTAAAGAGAATGTAAATGACAGAACTGCAGTTTGTGATCTGTGTAAAGCAATGGTTGAGTTGCATTAGGACATGACGTAATGTTTTTATTTAGTTATATATTTGCTCCCCCCCCCTGAAAATTTGATGGCGAAATTATAATCCATAAAACCTAGGGGTATTTCGAGAAAATATGGTATATTAAAAGTTTTTCGGGAGAAAAGAAAACAACCCAAATATTCATGGCTGAATGTTTGTTGACATTTCGATTTACAAAAAAAAATTGAAATAGAATTTACAACCCCCCCCCCCAGACCCAGAGATATGCACGTTCGATCCGAAAGAACCAAACACGGTAGATTATTTATAAATCGCAACTCTATCAAAAACAACACAACTGCATCGAGTTCGAGACTTCACTAAAAACGGTAATGCGAAAACGGCAAAATGCAACAATGCCGGTGTCAACTGTCAACTCAGTTCATCAGCGCCGCGACGCGTTTAACTGCGGCACGGTTATTTGCAGTTTGCGGCGCACTAGTTCCCCCGCTCACTAATTATAATCAACACTACCGCCCTCCCGTGCTTCGCACCGACCCGCATATTCCAATGTGTACTTATTTTGAGTGTGGGGAAAGTTTTTGTTGTTTGAGGATCGTCCGGCTGCCACTTCCAGACCCTGTAAAAGACACTGTAAAGTGTCAAAGACCCTGTAAAATGTCATGTGTCATGTAAAAGACTCTGTAAAGCGTCAGATGTCATGTAAAAGACTCTGTAAAGTGTCATGTGTATCCAAATCTTATGTTTTCCTCCAAATCTTACTTTTTCACATAAGATTTGGATACAAACACATAAAATTGGGATAAGATAAAACAAGATTCGGATACACTTTACAGGGTCTTTTACATGGCATTTGACACTTTACAGGGTCTTTTACATGATACCTGACATTTTACCGGGCATTATGCATGAGTTTTGACACCTTGCATGACATTTGACATTTTACAGGGTCTGGGATTGGCACCTGCATCATCACTCACTTTCATGCAAACAATTTCGAGTTAAATACTTGATTGAATGCTTGAAATGTACGTGGAGTGGAGCTGTAATCGCAGCTAACCCCAGCTAAAACCTCACTACAATAATTCAGGACAATACAATGGGACACAATCCAAAAACGGTAAAAACTTTCCCCACACACCAATAGGTACCTAAATATACATGGATTCACTGTCCAACAAACTGCAGCGACAAGGGTAAAGATACGGCGGATGCAAACATTTCAAATAACCGTGTGTGTGGGGATGGAAATGGGCGTTGAACGCCAAGGGCGCCATGGCGACAGTTTAGAGTATGGCGCCAGGCGCCAGAGCAGCGAAAAAGATCAGTGGATCACTGTGCTATTGTATTTCTTCCAATAGAAGTGTGCCGTCCCTTTTTTCATTAACTTTTTTCCGTGCTGTTCTATTTGAGGTGGCGTTCTATTAGAGAGTGATGTGCTATTTTTCCGCCAATTTTTTACACATTTTTATTCAGACATTTGAGCAACATTTGAATGCCAGAGCATCAATTCAAACAAGACAAAATATGAAAACAAAAATAGTGTACACAAACTTTTTGAACATAAAAAATAACTCTGGCTGCCGTTCTATTAGAGGGCGACGTACTATTGGTGGTTACCGTGCTATTTTGAGCCAAAGCTCGCTGTTCCATTTGATGAAATACGGTATTCAAACCAAGGGGGGCCACAAATAGTTGGCACTGTGACAAGACATACAATACGTTGGCGACATTTCGAAATGCGCCAGCAGCGAATGGCTGCCATTGCGTCACCCCACGGACGCCCATCCCATAAATACAAGTGTTTATGTTTAAGCCGGAGTTATTTACAGCACAACGATAAATAGAAGGTGAAGCGACAAATGCATGTCACCGCAAATTCTATTACACAAGAACGCTTAAAGGTATCCATCCCTAAATTGACACGTTGAGTTGAAAGCACTAACCGATATCTACATCGTGTCCAAAAATTATCCAAAAAGCTCCAGTGGTTCTTGAGATATCAATGTAAAACGAAAATTTCGCTATTTGTCGGCAATCTCAACGAGAAATGTTGCCGACAAATAGCGAAATTTTCGTTTTTCTTTGATATTTCAAGAACCACCGGAGCTTTTTGGACACGATGTAGGTATCAGTTAGTGCTTGCAACATGTCAATTTAGGGATGGATATCGTCAAGCGTTCTTGAGTAATTGAGTTTGCGGCGACATGTAAACAGGGGACACACCTGGTGCCGGTTCCGCAAGTGGACAAGTTAAGAGTTAAAAGTTAAGAGTTGAGTAAAAAGACAAATGGCGAGTTAAGAGTAAAGTTAAAGTTTAAGAGAAAAGTTAAAGTTTAAGAGAAAAGTTAAAATTTAAGAGAAAAGTTAAAAGTTGAGTTAAAGGTTAAGAGTTGAGTTAAAGGTTAAAAGTTGAGTTAAGAGTTAAAAGTTGAGTTAAGAGTTGAGTTAAGAGTTAAGAGACAAGTGGAAAATGAAGGTAAAAAAATATAAAAAATAAAAATATGAAATTGGTATCGATACGGCTGTTCGCTGGCATGGTGCCAATGTTGTATGCACGTCATTTGAAAAAAACGTATCCAAAAAAATTATCGCTAAAAAAAGAAAAAATCGCCGAACGTTGTTTCGAAATGGCCGTGCGGGGACAAAATATGATTGAAGATCAGCGTATCGCGCTTCTGCAACGAATGACCCATTTGTCTTTTAACTCAACTTTTGACTCAACTTTTAACCTTTAACTCAACTCTTAACTTTTAACTCAACTTTTGACTCAACTTTTAACCTTTAACTCAACTCTTAACTTTTAACTCAACTTTTGACTCAACTTTTAACCTTTAACTCAACTCTTAACTTTTAACTCAACTTTTGACTCAACTTTTAACCTTTAACTCAACTCTTAACTTTTAACTCTTAACTTGTCTACTTGCGGAACTGGCCCCAGGTCCGCCACCCAAATTCTGTGTCGGTGCCGGATGCCATATCTCCAGTTGTAGTGGGGGGATTTATTCGAAATTTTGAAGCCATATACTCGAACCCCCCCCCCCCCACTACTATATACGGGCTGGGGAAGGTCGGCGACCCACCTGAGTGTGGGTCGCCGTATACATGAATAGTTTTTTTTTTAAAAAATCGCTGCCCACGCGAGGTCCGCCACCGCCACCCCCTGTTTTTTTTGTTGATAAAACGGGCTGTCAAACTAAAACTGTTGAGGGGAATTGATCGAAATGTTGAGGTGGTGTACACGACACCCCCCACTACTTTACACGAAAGGTTGAAACCCCCTGGCGACCCCCCTAAGGGTGGACCGCTGGAAAATAAACTGTTTTTTTTTGTTGAAAATTCACTGTCCAGGTTTGGTAATGCACAGCAAAAATAAAAATTACATTAGAAAGTCCGCTAGAGGACAATGTATACAACGCTGAAAAGTGTGTATTAAAAAAGCAAATTTTAAAAAGAAAATTTGATCTGGTACAAAAGTGTATTTGACACCCATAAACAAGTTCCAGATTAAACTTTGATTTAAGTCAAATCTTAAATACACACTTTTAAAGCTGGTTTACGATGTCCTCTATGAGATGATTTAAGGTAAAAAATCGCGTAAACAACATTGCCCCAAAAATCAACCATGGAGAAGATTTGATGGGGGTCACTGTAATGATGTCATCTATGATGTCATTCCAGGAACAAAATTTGCTTTGTGGGATAGCTTTTGTGTGACCCCCATCAAATATCCTCCATGGTTGATTTTTCGGGCAATGTTGTTTACACAATTTTTTACCTTAAATAAATCATCTCCTAGAGGACATTGTAAACCAGCTTTAAAAGTGTGTACTAAAGATTTGACTTAAATTGAAATTTAATCTGGAACTTGTGTACGGGTGTCAAATACACTTTCGTTCCAGATCAAATTTTCATTTTAAAATTTGCTTTTTTAATACACACTTTTTAGCGTTGTATACATTGTCCTCTAGGGGACTTTCTTATGTAATTTTTATTTTTGATGTACAGTGCCAAACCTGGACAGCGAATTCTCAAAAAGATCATTTTATTTTCCAGCGGTCCACTCCCAGGGGGGTCGCCAGGGGGCTCAACCTTCCGCGAAAAGTAGTGGAGGGTGTCGTGTACACTCCCTCAAAATTTCGATCAATTCCCCCCAACAGTTTTAGTTTGGCAGCCCGTTTTACATAAAAAAAACGCGGGGTGGCGGACCTCGCGTGGACAGCGATTAAAAAAACAACTATTCATGTATAGGGCGACCCACACGCCGACCTTCCCCAGCCCGTATATAGTAGTGGGGGGTTTCGAGTATATGGCCTTAAAATTTCGAATAAATCCCCCCACTACAGCAGGAGATACGGCATCCGGCACCATTTCAGAAGCTAAATAGGTGGCGGACCTGGCGTGTCCCCTGTTTATTGGTCGCTTCATCTTCAATTTATCGTTGTGCTGTAAATAACTCCGGCTTTATGGTAACTGCCGGAGTTGGCTGCGAGCCAGTTTTTCATGTCGCATTCGACAATCCTTTCAACTGCCGCAATTGATTATGACAATTCACCCATCGGGTTTCGGTTCCAATAAATTTGTTGCTATCGGGTTCCGGTTCCAGACGGGTTGGATTCCCAACCCTAATAGTTCAAAAAGTCCAATAATGGAAAACTCCGGGAATACATTTTTTTCTCAAGAAATCCATCACACTAAATCAAGCTGGGTTCCTGAACATATTAGGTAAATGAATAGGCAGTGCAGACCAGAGTTGTTGAAAATACCAAACATATATTCAATGAAAATAAATATATTAAGTAAAATCTAGAGATGAAATTTTAAGTATTTTTACTTATACCTGATTACAGAGAATGTTATGTACAAAAATTTTATACTCTGAATAAAAAGTGAGATAAATACTTTTCCTGGAAAAATTAAAGTGCAAGTATTTTTTATATTTGGTGCTCAGGAAACCATAAAAAAGAGTAAAGGCAGGATTTTATGGAGAATGTAATAGTGTGTATTTTCAATCAATCAATTCAATCTCTTCACTTTTTCTGTCCCCATTGTTGTTTCTGAAATACGTTTTCAGTACTTGGTGGGTACTTTCAAAATGTATGCATATAGAAGAAGGTAAAGCGTAAAAGTATTTACACAGTACTCAAGTACACATATTTTGGAGTAAACCTTTATAATACCTAAATATTCATGTTTTAACAACTGTGGTGCAGTGAAACTCAGAAACTACCCTCATTTCACCATTCTCCCGAAGTGAGTGTTCGCAGCGCTTCATTTGCATGTGTAATGCGCCAGGGGGCATTGCCCCGGCAATATTTATTGTTGACGCGCGCTCAGATGAAAATGTGCAAAAACGTTTCCTGAATCGACCATCTCTTAAAGCCAGAGAACATTCGTTTTCAAAAAATTGGTCCGACAGATTTGTCGGGTGGCTCGACGTGCCCGACAAACTAGACGCTTTATAAATAGATTTAAACACATGGGCAAAAACATAATTTAGGGCTATTTAGGTAATCGCGATTCCCAATAGGAGTTAGGAAGGGATAAATAATGAACAAGCAATTTTTGTACGAGTTCGCACAGTACGATTGTGCACATTTTGTACTGTATCGATAGTAGATTACCGTATTTCTTCGGAATACCCCCCCAGCAAAATATTCAGCATTATAAAGCTGAATCATTCCTAAAAGCAAGAGTTTTGTCAACAGGTGAATTTTGCGTAAATAACAATCTTGATAAATATCAGAGTTGGAAAAACGTATTTACGTTTACCCGAAATACCCGGTTATTTGGGTATTTATATTTACGTTTACGTTTACGTTTTCCAAAAATACCATTACGTTTTGTTACGTTTTCCTGGCACAATTACCCGGGTAACCAAGAAAACGTGAAAATCGTATGGAAAATGCACAAAAACAGTGCATTTTTGAACTTTTTTCTGATACAATACGTACAATTTATGTTTTTGGCCAGTGATCTTCTCAATTGTTTGATAAATAACATAGGTAAGCAAGAATGTGATCGTATTAGCAGAGAAATGGTTGAAATAGGAAAAACAAAAGTGTTTTTCAATGCACTTGATCATGGGTGGTGCACTTCAAAGACAATAAACTTCTTTTTACATTTACGTTTTTTTATGTTTCTCCGGGTATTTTAGAAGTATTTTACATTTTCAGTATTGATACTCACAATTGAGAAAAGGTATTTACGTTTACGTTTACGTTTTCCAAAAATACCAGTATTTGTACAACTCTGATAAATACACTACCGTGCAGAATAGTTGAGACTTTTTGCACTGTGTGATCAATGTTGCCAGAATTTCGAAATGGTTGATATGCAAAACATTTGGATACTATACATGGGTACCCTGGGGGGTTGACTACACATGCCCAGGATGACCGCCCCTCAAGTTCAAATCTGCGTATATTCCTAGTGTACAAACATGTTAACTCAGTTTGGTTCATGTTTCAGAATAGTTGAGACTTTTCTTATTTTGGGCAGTAGCCACCCATTATCTCACTTTAAAGTCTATATCCACCTCCTATGTTCATTTTTTAACAAAATTTTCACCATGGCAACTGCTTGCCTGCATCGCTGAGCTCTGTGTGCACCAAGAAACATTCTAAGCATGAACAACATATAGCAATGCATATATGGAAATGTGGCATTTATAAATTTTTGCTGCAGTTTTGCATCCACTGCCAGCAACTCTGAAATGGGGGTAGGCATACTACTGGGTGGGGCTATTTGGTGTGTAAATTTGAGGTTTTGACCTTGCTCTATTAGGGAGGAAAGTAGGCTCAACTGTGAATGTGTAATGTGCAATTATTTTGGATGGAATGAAGATGGAAGTTTGTAAGTGCTATAACTTTTGATTGGAACAAGATATTGAAAAAACGTTTTTGTCATATTAATTCTCTCTGTCTAAAGTATGTTATAGACTGTTCAATAACAAAATTTTCATGCTGCAAACCCCAGTAAAATAAGCATAAAATATTTAGACACCATTGAAAACTTTGAAGTGCCATAACTTTTGATTGGAAAGAGATATTGAATTCATTTCTGTTTTAAATGTATCCTCGTTGTCTAAAGTAAATGATAGCATGTTCAAAAAAATTATTTTTCCATGTTCAAAAACTGGGTCAAATTGACATACGGAATCTAGACATCACTAAACCGACCACAAAAATAGAATCTGCAGGTTGTCCCGATCATTTGAAGTGTTGAATGATCCAAATCAGCCCAGAAATGGTTGAGTTATTAAGCTTCAAATACACTCATCCAGATTGCCCATTTTTTGTATATTTATTGACCATCTTTCTATAGACCCCCCTTATCTTGGGCCTGGGGGTTTATTTGAGCAAACAAAAAATTTTCGTTGTAGCCCCAGCATCAAACCCCAACATACTAAAACGTCATCAAAATTGGGCAAGGGACAAGAAATTGGAAAGCAAAAAAGTGCAGTGGACCCCCAGCCTACTGTTTCTCTATGTATGAAAAGTCTCAACTATTCTGCACGGTAGTGTATAGCACAACGCATACCTATACACTTTGCAGCATGGTGAAACTGGGTGTTTATTCAAAAGTACACATTGATCGGGGACTTATTGAATTTTTAAACGCGTGTCAATTAAAAAAAATACAATAGAAATGAGCTATTTTACAGGTAAAATTTAGAATAATATTGAATGAAATATTAAAATATTTAAAATGGGTCTATTGATAGTGACGCTTTGCTTTTGATACTTATACTGGGACTGGTGTATTGTCGCCGCGTACACTAGCTTAGGTGCTAATGAAATTTTACAGATTAGTGAACTCATAACTGAGCGTGAACGCATTTGAGTTCACTGGAATGAGCTATATTTACTCTTACCTAATTCCAGTACTCCAGTGCCATTCAAAGTCGATTTAGCAGTTTGCCAAGTTTTCTAAAGGCATAGAAGGGAATTCTATATATTTAGAGTATCAGAAAATCAGAACATTTATACTTCATTACCGTATTTCCTCGAAACAACCCCAGGGGTTTATATTTTAGAGTGCAAATTTTAAGGGGGGGGGGATGGGTTAGGCAAGGAGGAGGTATTTCGAGGGGGGTATTATTTCGGCAGAATTTTTAGAACTCCCAGTCTTCAGGTAAATAGTTATATTATCTTTACACCAGTTCCGGGTGGGGGTATTTTTTCATAAGCTTACTCAGACCTTATAAGCTTTAAACTTGCTCGCTCCAGCTGTTCTAAATACTGTTAAACCATATGTTCATTTTGAAAGATTTTCTGGGATTATTTTTAATTATATTTTTTTTTAAATCGCTATATTTGGAGCTTATCACGGTATTCATTTAGCATGAAACGACACGCTGTCGCTAACGTCAAAAAGCTACGCATATGCTTACAAAAATGCAAACATAAAAGTATCTACTATAAGATTATACTTGTCGATGTAAAGTCGACATTCACTGTATAATGGAGCGAAGGGACATATTATTTATTACGAACGAGCACGCCATGCAACAGGTTGACACAGGTGAAACAATGGATTTATTCATCAAAAGAATTCTCTGAACTGCGCACAAATTGATACAGATACCGTATTTTATCTAATAGAAGAGCGCCGCCATACTTTTTCGTCAACTTTTTCACCTGCCCTTTTTTACTCAATTTGTGTATTGCGTATTGGAGCCTGCCGTTCGTAATTTTGTCACCGACATTTCCATACACCGCAAAAAATTTGTTTGTGAAGTGTGTGGAAGTGAGCTCTGTGAAGACACTTCCATTCACTTCCACACACTTCACGAAGTTTTCGGTGAAGTGTCTTCCACTCACTTCACCTAGCTTCACGAAGACCGAAATTCGTGAAGTGCACTTCACGAACCTTTGCAGCATACTTTGAATGGTTCGTGAAGTGCAGTGAAGCATCTGGAATGCAGTGAAGTGTCTTAACGCCGACATTGCGCGTCTGCGTGAAGTCACTTCAGGACACTTCACCGCGCATCACACACCCATTTTTTGCTGTGATACATTGTTAATTTGAACATAGTTTTATTGTGAACAAATTTGTAGTTTTTTAAAAATTAAATTGGAGCAGCATTTTCGGGCTACAAATTCAATTTAATATCAATATTCCATTGCTTTGAATGTCCTCGCCATCGATTTTAGCATTTTTGTTTCTCTTTTGGCACTCTTCCAACGTAATTTTTACCTGCCGATCTATTGGAGACTGCCGTTCAATTGGGGGCTGCCATTCTATTGTTATCTGGAATGCAAAAAATTCCAAAACTTGCCATACTCTCAGGTGCCGTTCTATTGAAGGTATGCCGTTCCATTAGAAAAAATACGGTGTCCATCTATCTGGTAAAATAGAATTGCCTATGGGGAGTCGTGCAGACAATTATTTATTCTATCACGCGACAGTTTTGGCACCGCCGCTGAAATTGGGATATTTTTTGGTGAAATAAACCACGCCTTCATATTCGGAAATATTTATTTAGCAGCAGGTAGCACACATTTGCTCAAAGTACCGAGTACCAAAATATTTATTGTATAAATGTAAAGTATCCTGATTTTACAGACTCCCGAGAATTAAAACTTTAAATAAAATACCTAGACAAATTTCACCCCGGCATATGAAAAAGTATCTACCGTATTTCCTCGAAATACCCCCCCCCCCTCGGAATACCCCCCTCAAAATGGGCACTATGAATTTGTGGTCCGGGAAATGCATAACAGACGTTCAAAACACTTACTGTGTTACGTTAGAACATCGTTTATACCATCTACATCCTCATAAAAGGCTGTAAAAACTTATAAATGGTGGTTATTGTTGCATTTTTCACGTTTTTCTTTTAAAATTTTCACTCTGAACAAAAACCCTGGGGGGGGGGGGTAATTCGAGGAAATACGGTGTTTGGAAAAATCTCTCTGAATTTGGAAATACGTAAAAAAATTTTTTTTAATTTTTTACTCCGGTTAACCTAAAAATATTATTTATAAAAAGGTACATGCAAACCGAGTGCCGTTAATTCTTTTTTAGAAAAAAATAAAAAATAATTTGGAACTATAATACCTATTTAGAATACACATACATTTGGATAAAAAGTAAATATCGTATTACCTCGAATTACACCGCCCACTTTAATTACCCCCCCCCCATCGAAATACGCCCTAAAATTTTGCTGGGGAAATAATAACCCCCCCTCGAAATACCCCCACCCTGAGTGAGTGAAAAGGGAATGTACACGACAAATACGCAGTTTGTGATCTGTATGATCAAGAACACACGGTTGAAACCAATGACTGACCCTTCCCCCCTGAAAATTTGCTGGGGAAATAATACTTAGCTATAGTATTACCTCGAAATACCCCCCCCCCACTGGGGGTATTTCGAGGTAATACGGTAGCTAAGTTTTCGTACCCTTTTCCCAAGAACGCAACGGCGTCTTTCAGGAGCAATGCTCAATGACTAATTTTACGTTTTAACGATAAAATTATACTCGAAAATTAGTCGCTTCTGCTGGCAAAAAGTTTTGCACCCTACGCCCGTTGCAAAATAAAAAATAAAGTAAAAAGTAATCCATTTGTCAGCCCGTAGTTCATCAACGAAAGTGGCGAACGGAGCGACATTTTTTCTGAACAAAACATCATAAATTTTTCAATCCATTTTTGCCATGGCTCAAATCAAAAATGCAAAAACGCACCGACCACCGCAGTAGTACTATTTGGCAAATTTCGGTAATATCGCGGGGGCGCCCTAAACTCAGACATCTGCACATGCAATGTAGATTTTTAACAAGACAAAATGTCTGTCCGGTACCGGTAAAAAGTGGGTGGGGGTGCAAAGGCACAACTTCCTGCCCCGTCAAATATGATACAGTGGGTATACGGGAGCACAATTGTTGTGTTATACTCCGCCGACCGCACAGTACGCATCCGCGCATACTTATGTCTTACGTGCTTATGACCAGACCAGATGCGATACTTATGCACCGACTTTCACTAAAAAATACTTTAGAAAATTTAAAGGCGGAGGAGTCGAGTATTTACAATCAAAACATGTTTCGCGCCTGAAATCATGGGACAAATTTTCAAATGACAATTTTTTAAATTAACAATGACGTCACGACGCACTGTTACGATGAGAAAAGTGCACGGCACGCGGCCGGGGGAGTTATATTCACCTAAAACCCGCCTTCAAAAGAGCGCCCAGCACAAACTCATTAAGTTCACTGACAACTAAACAGAGTACATATTTTAAGTTCAAACACAAAATGGCGGTGTGAAAGAAGTGCCATGCTACAATTCAATCAACTGCTACGCACGCGGAAGCGTATACGCCTGTACGTGTTTTGTACAGAAGGCACATTGGCAGATAATATCTATATTCGGGGATTACGGTAGAGCGCATGGGAGAGGGGAAAAATCAACAGAAATATGCAATATGTTAAGGTGTACAATCACGCGCCCTGTAAATCAGTGTGAAGGATACATGCAACGTCAAATCAATAACGATGGCAAACCCACAGAAAAAAAGTGTTGACTTTGACTTTTACAAATGACTTTTTGAATTTCGATTTTTTTTCCAGAAAAGGTTTTGGGATTTCTATTTTTTCCACTCAATTATAGCACTTTCTAACTCGCATTTGGCAGCAGGCATAATACACTTGTTACAGCAGGCACATGGGGGTCATTTTGCATAGGTATTTTTCTACCACTAATAGATCCATGTGAAATTGCTGTATTGCAATAGAGCATTCTGCATTTTTTACACACTTTCAACCAAAAAATAGAGTAAAAAAGATTCTAAAGTGTTTTTCCAGCGGTACAATAAAAATTCAAAAACTTCAAAAAAATCCAAAAATTTCAAAAAAAATCCTCAAATTCCAAATTTCCTTTTCCCATCATCTCAAATCAGCCAGACACCCAACCCAGGCAATATCAGCTCTCACAGGCGGCCGAAACTAGGCGCATAACTCCTCCAATGTCACGACTTTTCAGTGCATAAGTGCACGCCTTCCTATCTACAAGTCGACAGGACATTTTGCCTATTCCGAGCCCATTTAAAATTGCCATGCAGGTGGTTTTCGGTTAGCGCGGCACTAGTGAAGCGACTTCCTTCTGTTTGAGTCAATGCTGTTATCAAGGCGGGAACAGGGAATGAGGGTTGGATACCGTATGTGCTCGAATAAGACCCCAGGGGGTTATTTTTGAACGAGCCAGACTTTTTTAACTGGGGGGTTTTTCGAGGGGAGGGGTTTTTTTCCGCGGAATATTATGTAGAATTCACGATCAATATATTGCGTGAATGGGGTGAAAAAGTTGCATAAACATAGAAATTCCATCATTCATGCAATCATTGCTAGTGAACATCAGCTCCAAAAGATTATTTACTTCTTTTTAATGAACACATAAATACAGATACTCGCAAAGTATGCCTTCAAAATTACGTAGGTATGTCTTAGTTGGTAACAGGTGAGCAGAAAGCTTATGCATGCACTTTCACCAAAAGAAAACAGTTAAAAAAGGCGGAGTCAAGTACAAGCGCCTAATGGTTTTCCCTGAAAGTTTTTCTGGAAAAGTTATGGTTTTATTAACGATGACGTCATGATGGGGTGTGCCCATCATAAAAATGCATAGCATGCAGTCCGCTACTGAGTATACAAAGTTTTTTTTTAATTAATGGACGTCTTTCCCCCCCCCCCCTCAAAGAGGGAAAGTTTTTCGAGGGGTGGGGGAGTTCTTTTTTCTTCAGTTAGCTAAAATGAGGGGGTATTCAAGGGAGGGGTTCGAAAAAGAGATTTATTCAAGAATATACGGTATTTAGGGTACGTAGACTGGAGGTTTATGTGTGCTGATGAAGTTTATTAGGGGGCGGTTATTTACTTGGAGATCATGGGAAAAATTATAGGGGGGCGGGAAAAAAAACATATCGAGCAAAAATTATTTTCCTGCCTCCAAGTAGATTCGGTGTTCAAAATTCATGTTCCAAATTAAAAATCATTAAAATCATTTGAATGAAAAAGGAAATTGGTAAGAAAAGGAAAATTGCCGCACGCAGTAGCTTACTAAAGAAATTTGAAAATTTGCCCGTACTTTGTACCATATTTGTTCTTTACCGAGGATGACTCCTAGTCTGGGTGGAACACCGTAATTGAATTTCTTGCAGCTAGTGATGCAATGTCACCATTGTGTCCTTCCAAAATCATACTAAAAGTCCTGGTGCATTACTAAGGATTAAACGGGATCGACTTTTAAGGATCGGAATTGTTTTTTGAATTTTCAGGATCGGGATAGGGATTTCGGACAGGGTTCTAGTGCTAAAGGAATTTCCCCAATTTTTTTCCACAAAAAGGCCTAAAAATACACTCGGACGCCAGAGAAGGTGCATAAAATACACATTCGGTTTTCAGTTTACAGTTCTCAGTGCGAAAAAACGTTTTAGGATTTTTCAGGGATCGGGATCAGGATTTTGATTAGGACTTCATGGTCAGGATCAGGACCGCAAAATCCTGAAAATTATATGGATGCTTTCCCCAATGAAAAACCCACGCATCACTGTAGTGTAATCAAAGACAATCAAAGACTGCAAGGAATTAAAGACTATTAAGGAAAACAATTAAAAACGTGACGCAAGACACAGTCTAAGTGTAAGCCCGCGGCGTCATAGTTGTTAATGCGTATTTACGTTTACTCAAAAAGTACGCATACTCAAGTACTGAGCAGAGTTGCGAAAGTGTATTTACACTTACCCAAAATACCCGGGTGAATGGGTATTTATATTTACACTTACACTTTCATAAAATACCCATACACTTTTTTTACACTTTCCTGGGCAAAATAACAGGGTACAAAAAGTGTATTTTCTTCTTTCAGATGACTCTGTTTTATGCTTTTGACAAAGCATAAAATAGGGTCATGTACAAAAAATGCATTGAATGTAGAAAATATGGCAAATGTACAAACTAGCCTTTGATCTACTACCTTTGATCCGTACTCATGGTATTCTACAGTTTCATCACACTTTTGTAAAAAGTACAAGATCAATGGAAATTCACCAGCTGGACACAAAATCAACTTTTGCATTGACATTTGCTGCATGTCCATCTTGCATTTAAACAGTGTGTATCGCATTGCTTAATCAGTAAAATATCAACACTGAAAAAGTGCCATTACTAGGGAACTTCATACCACTACAGTATTTGTTACAGTCTGAAATGTTTCATAAAAGGCCGTAAAATGCGAAATAATGCATGAAAATGATAAATCAATTGATCTAAAGGTGACAACAGCGGTGTTTTCTAATGCTCAACAGTGAGAGCTCTTTCTAAAAAAAATTTTTACACTTACACTTTTTATTACACTTTCCTAGGTATTTTTAAAATACCTTACACTTTTGGTATCCATACTCAAAATTTGGAAAGTGTATTTACACTTACACTTACACTTTCCAAAAATACCGGTATTTTAACAACTCTGGTACTGAGTAAATACGTGGATGCATACTTTGAAGAAAGTGTCTGTACTCGCATTTACGCTTACTTTATGAGAGTACTCAAGTACAGTAGTCATTTTTCCGAGTACAGAAAGAGTTGTCCATAATATTTTACCAATTTTTAAAAATGCCAACCATGAATTTACTGCCTTTTGGTAAAGAATACTTTCTTAATAGTAAGAAAACACCTTTTTGCTGTTCAGGGTGAATATCCATAATGCTCCCTTCTAAATTTCCCAGAAATAAAGGGTTTTTTACTCGCTTTTACGTTTTCCTGAGAAAAAAATAAATTCGCGGGAAAAAAAGTAATTGTACTTTCGTTTATGCACGAGTGAAAGGAAAGAAAATTTTACTTATGCTTTCTGTACTCGCGGGGTGAGTAAAAATAAAATACTTTACGCTTACGCATGGTTTGAACAAAGTTTGGTACTTTTAACAACTCTGCAGGGCGCCTTTCTTGCAGTGGCGCCTGGCGCAACTGCCATTTTTTCTGGCGCCTTTCCACCACTTCTCGCGAAACAATTCCTTGACATTTTTGCGTTCATAAAATTCCGCATTGAAAAGATGGGACTCGTACATTTTCAGTTTTGACCTCAACAAATGTCACTCAAGTAATTAAGTAAAAAAGGCGGGGTTTAAGCCCGCAGTCTGTCAATTGACAAGGATCAGGAAAGGGAACAAATGGTCGTCAATTACCAAACGTCAATCAAAAATTTGAACAGAACTTGTCGTGCAATATTATCGTTGCACGCACTAGTTTACAATTGAAATTTAAAAATTTTGTTTGTCAACTCATAAATAAGCCTTAAACGCATTTCAGTTGACTGGAATGAGTAATTTTTAATCTCTGTCAACTGTAGTTGACGAACGTCGAACACTTAATTCCAGTAAACTCAAATTACATTCAAAGTTGATTAATGAGTTTTTTTAGTTTACCGGCAGTAAACTACTGTGCGCAGCTGCAATTTACAAAGATTCTTTTGTCAACTCCCGGCTCTACATCCGTCGCTGGCTGTCTATCAGTTGACAGCTGTAAAAGCAACCCCCGTCCGCGCATGAAACACTGTCACAATTAAAATCGGACTGGTATTTCCTCGCACTGAGTTGAGGTAGAATAGCATTGAAGAAATCTATGGGGATTTATAAAAATTGAAGAATATCGGTAAATGTGAAAATTTAAATGTTGTTTTAGTATTTGTATTTTCTCCAGGATTTTCGATAGATTTCATCATATGTTGTTCGCGATATTTTCTATGATCATATAATTATAACGAAAATATAAAAATGCATCAGATTTATACTTATTTTACTTTTAACACCTCTTTCACATATGTAGATTTAATTGAGTACATTGTCTTCTTCAGAGATCGTCTGATATTATATTGTAAACTGCAAAAACTGGTTCTGGACTGCAAAAAGACTTTTATGTACCTATATCACAAAAGTACATATTATGCAAACACCCCCGCGGCCCGCCCCCGTGTACTTTGACTTTGATGGTAGCACGCTATATGGCCGCAACCCCGGCAGGTGATTATTGACATGACTGCGCAGGGAGTCACGCTGAATAAATATGTACCGTATTACCTCGAAATACCCCCAGGGGGTTTATTATATCGCCAGCAAAATTTGAGGGGGGTGGTAATTCGAGGGGGGGTTTGTTCGAGGAGGGGGTCTATTATTTCGCCAGAAAATTTCGGAAATTCCCCATACGCAGACGTAGAAAAATCTAACAATCACATAGATTGATATGTGTTTATAGGCATATATTACTGTATATACACAAAAACCCTTCCCTAACGTCACTTAATCATCAGTTTTAACGTGTGTTCTGCATAGTACAGATCACAAACTGCGGTATTTGTCATGTACGTTCACGTTAAACTCAATTTTAGGGGGGTATTTCGAGGGGGGGGGGTGAATTCAAGGGGGGATAATTCGAGGTAATACGGTATATACCGTAATTTGTATAATAGAATACCGTAGTTGTGTACTTTCATCAATTTTTATGGCTGCCGTTCTATTGGAGCGGAGGTGTCCTTCTATTGGAGGTATGCCGTCCTGTTTTTTCCACCAATGTATTTTCATACATTTTTCATTTTAACCAATTTTAAAAATATTTTGAGGTTTTGGCACTTTTCCAACGTGATTTCTACCTGCCGTTCTATTGGACGTGCCGGTCTATTAGAGGCTACCGTTCTATTCTTTTCTAGGGTGTGAAATGTGCCAAAACCTGCCGTTCTATTGGAGGTGCCGTTCTATTGCAGGTTGTCATTCTATTAGAAGAAACCCGGTGTTGTAGATAGCATTGAAAAAATGGACGATTTGAGACAATATACCTAATAAACACCTTCCCGGACAAGTTCACCACCCATTTTTTTATTTCACTTCGAATGCAATATCTCCGTCCATGGTGGTGTTATAAGGCTGAAACTTTGTATATATTAAGTTGTAAGACCCCCTTACTCCCCAACAATGGGGGGAGGTGTGGCGACTCACTACAGGGTGGGTCGCCCTATATGCAAAAAATTTTTGTGGCGTTTTTGGTGTCCCAAGCAAGTTCACCACCCACTTGATTAGCTACACTTTGAAGGCTATATCTCCAGCTGTGAGGGCGGTAGAAAGCTGAAATTTGGGGGATGTCTTGCCAACAACCCCCTCACAATACACCAGTGGGGCGGCTGCCGACGACCCACTAAAGCATGGGTCACTGCATATAAATTTGATAATTTTTTTAAGAACAACCCATGTGTCCCAAACGAGTTCGCCACCCAAATGCATTATAAAAAAATGTTGTGAGAACATACCTGATATAAAATTGAATCAGATATGAACCCTAGTTCTGCTCATTAAAATTTTTTCAGTAGTGCGCCCACCCTGTCCCATAAACAGCAGATTGAAAATTTCACTTTAAACCAATTTTTTGTATCACACTTAAAAAGTTGGTTTACAAAGTTCACTAGGGGAGAGTTTAAGGTTCAAAGTTATGTAAACAACATAACCTCTAAAATGCTTCCATAAGGTAATTTATTTGGGGTGAATGAAAATAAATTTCAGCTTTATACCGCCATCACAGCTGGAGATATGGCTCTCGTAGTGTAGCCAACCAAGTGGGTGGTGAACTTGTTTGGGACACCAAAAACGCCAAAAAAATTGTTGCATATAGGGTGACCCACCCTGTAGTGAGTCGCCGCACCTCCCCCATTGTTGGTGAGTAGAGGGGTCTTACAACTTTATATATACAAAGTTTCAGCTTTATAACACCCCCATGGACGGAGATATTGCATTTGAAGTGAAAATAAAAAAATGGGTGGTGAACTTGTCCGGGAAGGTGTTTATTAGGTA